>OY282640.1:15249036-15819036 GCA_958299015.1 Tetanocera ferruginea
TGAAAAATGAAAAATGAAAAAATGAAAAATGAAAAATGAAAAATGAAAAATGAAAAAAGAAAAATGAAAAATGAAAAATGAAAAATCAAAAATGAAAAATCAAAAATGAAAAATGAAAAATGAAAAATGAAAAATGAAAAATGAAAAATGAAAAACGAAAAATGAAAAATGAAAAATGAAAAATGAAAAATGAAAAATGAAAAATGAAAAATGAAAAATGAAAAATGATAAATGATAAATGAAAAATGAAAAATGAAAAATGAAAAATGAAAAATGAAAAATGAAAAATGAAAAATGAAAAATGAAAAATGAAAAATGAAAAAATGAAAAATGAAAAATGAAAAATGAAAAATGAAAAAAGAAAAATGAAAAATGAAAAATGAAAAATCAAAAATGAAAAATCAAAAATGAAAAATGAAAAATGAAAAATGAAAAATGAAAAATGAAAAATGAAAAACGAAAAATGAAAAATGAAAAATGAAAAATGAAAAATGAAAAATGAAAAATGAAAAATGAAAAATGAAAAATGATAAATGATAAATGAAAAATGAAAAATGAAAAATGAAAAATGAAAAATGAAAAATGAAAAATGAAAAATGAAAAATGAAAAATGAAAAATGAAAAATGAAAAATGAAAAATGAAAAATGAAAAATGAAAAATGAAAAATGAAAAATGAAAAATGAAAAATGAAAAATGAAAAATGAAAAATGAAAAATGAAAAATGAAAAATGAAAAATGAAAAATGAAATTGAAAATGAAATTGAAAATGAAAATGAAAATGAAAATGAAAATGAAAATGAAAATTAAAAATGAAAAGTGAAAAATTAATGCCATCTGTTTTTCTAATGAATTTCAAATTCACATTCTTATTTATTTTTAAAAAATGTCCTTTAAAACTTAAACTCAACAAAAACTCTATTTAAGATGATAAAAATGATTTTCCATTGTTGTTGTCTGTCTTTAATTGTTATGTATTTCTAGCAAATTTTTAATATTTTACAATAGGGTGTTCATTTGTTATCTTTAAAATTTACCCTACGCACGTACAGTATTGCATTGATGGCAATTATTTTAAACCACAATTTAGTGTGAATCGTTGTGTTAGTTTGCGGGTATTTGATATATTAGACAACTACGATAAATTAAACTTAAATTGTTTTAGCACGTCTGGCTATAGAGGATTGAAAGGACGCTTGGCTATGCCATTGTATAGCAGTTAGTGTACAGGATGCATGCTTTTGAACAGTAAAAACAATGTCTGTGTTTGTGTGTGTGTGTGTGTGCTTTTAAGTATATATTTGGGCAATTTACCAAAATGTCGTTGCAATAAACAGTAAACATTGATGGTATCAGGAGTATAGAAGGTAAAACTAAAAATGAGAAAAACGAGAGATAAACAACGGGGGACGAATTAAAAACACAAGCAAAAATTTTCAAACAGGTTGAATAACAAATGTTGGCAAACATTTAATTGGCAGCTTTTAGTACTTTGGGAGATACAAAATTTTGGACGTCAGACAAATTTTTTTTTTTTGTCTAAAAACAGTTAAACAGACACTCATTTTGTAAAAGTGCAAGCAAATATTGGCTTAAATACTTAAGTTTTACTTATAAGAAATATTTTCTTAAGACATCGAAAACTTAATGTTGCTGCTCAAATATTGCCACGATATTTGTTAACAACAAAACCTCAAAATGTATTGTCTACAAACATTTTGTATTGAGTGTAAGTTTCTTTAGTTAATTTTGTTGGTCTGCTCATAAAGCTTTGTCGAGCTTTATGAGCAAAGTTTCTACAACTTTTATGCGCAAAACTTTTTTGATATTGATTAAATGCTTGTTCTATTAAATTTAATCACCATATTTGATTTGATTATTTTGGCTATGAAATGGTGTTGTCAGATTGTTTTATGCATGCCAAAATGTTAACGGAACTTACGAAATAGTTAGAACGGTTGTAAATTTGATTTGAAATGTGAACTTTGACATGGAATTTTTCAACATTTTCAGTATAACAAACACTTTGAAAATTAATTAAAAAAAAAAAATAATGCACAGCCTCAAAATATTCACATAATATCTGAACAAAATTTGCATCTAAACTCTTCATATTAAAATTTACAAGAGCAGCAAAATTCAGCTACACAGCAAATTAGTTCAGTTATTCTAACTATAACAACAACAAAAGCAACAACAACAACAACAACAAGTTTTATTAGCAGCATATTAAAAATTTTTGAAAACCCACTTAAAATGTTTCTCGTAAAACTTGGCTTGTCAAACATAGCATTTGCTGTGGGCTAGAAAATGTTATGCAAGCATAAACTGAAAATTACGGCAAAGTTAAAATATATTGAGAACATTTTTCGTTTTTTTTTTTTCTATTTTTTCTAAACTGATAAAAAGCAACATTAAACCAAGACCAAGTTGAACATAAAATGCAAACAAGTTGCAGAACTTATTTTTATACATGTACTCAGACTAGTTCATCTGCCCACAGTTAAAATGTATCTCAACATTAGAAAAAAAAAAAAAAATTAAAAAAAGACATATATGTATGAATATTTATTTATATGTTTGAGAGCTTCTGCAGCTCACTTTAATACTTTTACCTAATTTTATTATTTTTGCTACAGCTATTCAGTAATTAATATATCGTATTCTATGTTAGAAGTGCAGATTGAAGAAAGAAAAATGGTTCTAACGTATGTGTATAAATAACCGGTATAAGTTTGGTCGAAGAATTTTTAATTTTTTTAAATTTTTAAAATTTTTAAATTCAAAGTTTTTTTTTTGTATTTATTAAAACTTTTTTCTAGTTTAAATTAACTATTTTATTTAAAAAGATAAAATTTGAAATCTGTTTTGACTGCTTCATTGAACATAATCTTAAAAATTCATGATTTATTTGCCATTACTGTGTACGATCATCTTTCAACCACCGTACATTTTCACCAATTAAGAGCGATGAAATTGTGTTGTTCGTTAAGACTTCAGAAGATACCCACATCTGCTCATATCTCAACGGTAAATTAATTAAATTTTTATTAGCACTTGAACTTGTTTCAGGTCAAGGTCATTTAGTAATTGTGATATGCTAATATGTAATGTCTAGCATTGAAAAACTAGGCTGATGAGCTCATTTAGAGCGTTTAGTGCAAAAATTAGTAATTTAGGTGAGGAAAATTTTTACTTTTATTTTTAAGCCCACAAATTTTGTCACAAAGAATTGTTCATATTAAAACCCGAAGAAATAGTGCAGATTGTGAAACGTTTTATTTTAATGAGTTTCTAGAAATTTTAATAGAACTAGTTTATCAGACTTTGTACAAGATCTGAAATCGAGTGGTTATACCAAGCTAGGTCCTTTGCACTCCAGTCGAGTACGCACCATTAAAAATCATAAAAAAAAAAAAACTTAATAAAAACTGATCCAAAACGAAAAAGCCAAATTTTACTCGACAAAAAATTTATTTTTGCAAAAATGGCCCAAAAACGAACAACGAAAATTCGAATTATTTTAAGAAAACAAATTGAAAATATAATTCTTCAAAATATTTTTATTTTTAAGAATCATTTAAAAGAATGTTAATTTTTAACAGAAAAATTTATATTCTATAGAATACTTACAAATTTTTTAGAGATAAAATTGTTGGTTATGCCTTGTATGGTGTCTAGTTTGTATACCATTTACTTCACTTTTGTTTTATAACAGAAAACCTACCCGGCCTTCACCATTATCACTGTAGCACGTATCTGTCACAGTGGCGTAGATATCTTTTGGTTCTGGGAGGTGTTCGGAAAAAAGTTAAGTAAATATATACTTGTTAGCGTAACCATTAAGGGTATGGAATTTTCAAAAGTGACATTTTCCGCGAACTTTCCTAGAGAATGGGTGTTAAAATAACATCTGCAAAAATAAACTTGATCTGGTGTACACAGAAATTCAATATCAGATAGAGTTTTTTTTTTTTGTTATTGCAAAGAATCAATTGACAACAACTTTCATATATGGTTGATGGCTCTGGGGGGGGTCTGACGTGAACCCACCATATCTACGCCACTGATCTATAATAATGTTTGTTAATGAAAAATGTTGGGCGTTTTTGCCTTTTCTTGTTGAGCGATTTTTCATTTAAACGAAATTGAAATTGCTCGTTTCAAAAAGTATCAGAAAATTTTGAGATAAACATTAATTTTCCTTACACTGAGAAAAAATAACTTTAAAACTGAACAAAACATTTTAAAGTAAAAACTTTACGCATTTACGTTTCTACAAAATAAATTTATAAACAAACGTGTTTTAATTTTAATAGCAAACTTATTTTTTTTTATAATTTTCTCTTATTATTTCCAAAAAAATAGCTAAAAAATGCCAAAAAAATAGCTATCTGCATATAATGTCAAAATTTGAATTTTTCGAATTTGCTTTACAAATATCAAACATGATATAAAATAACAACTAAAAGTGACCCTACACTATATGTTCAACACAAATGACTTGTCAAAAAAGTTTCATTTCGAATTTCATCTGTATGTCAATATTGAACTTTTGTCAAACAGCTATTTTCTTTTGATCACAGACTATCTGACACGATATTTCTGCTAACTTTTAGAGTTTTCCGGCAATTTCGTTCACTCGAAGGCACGCCAGTGCTCAATAAGTTGCAAAAGGATTTCTTCTGTCCAATCAATCTAAATAATTGTTAAAAAATATAAATTTGTGGAATTAATAATTAGATTTTACGTTTTCTTGATTTTTTTTATGGCATGTTATTGTTTTTTTTTTCAAACTTCAAACTTTTACATATGAAAAACAGATCAAATTAGAAACAGTTCTAATTCAAATTTGTACATACGGAAATACAAATGACTTGTCAGAATTTGAATTCCATATGTTCCACACTTTATGTATGTCAAAGCTATCTGTAAAATTTGGCATGTCATATGTATGAAACATATAGTGTGGGGGCACTTTAATAAATTATTTCAACATAAAAAATATTTTAAAACACATAATTAAAATACAACCTTCATCGAGTGAAGTTCAAAATTTGGTATTCGTAGAATCCCAGCGGTAAACAGATTACGAATCTGATGTCGAAAACTCAGAAAAATTTAAAAAATGTCATACAAAAAATTATGCTCTAAAATAATTGCTTTAAATATTAAAATTTTTGCTTCAAATTTGTTTTTATATTTAAAAACATTATTTTAAAAACAAAAACTTTTGTTTTAGATTAAAATGTAAAAACAATTGTATTTAATTTTAATGAAATTGTTTCAAGCTTTATTTCAAAAATGTTTTCGTTTGATATGAACACAATTTCATTTATTTTTAACACACATTTCCCTCAGTGTTTACGTTTTCTTTAATACAAAATTTCAGCAAGCTTCATTTGTTAAATTGAGTTAAGGTTGAAATTCAACAAACATTTTGGAAAACTGTTATAGGAAAAATTAAAAAATATTAAAACAAATGACAATTTTTCTGTAACATGAAAATATGAAACATTTCTTAATACTATGCTTGACTTGTCAAAAAGAGGTGTTGTGATGTATGTATGTTCTAGTATGTAAATAACTAGTTCTTTGCCGTCAAAAATGACGGGTCTAGTTTTAATAATGAAAAATTATGAAATATTGATTTTCTTAAAGCTGAATAAGCAATCAGTGATGGTCACATATTCGTTCTTAAATTGTGCCGATAACCATTTTTAATTGCAAATAGTTATATAATACCTTAAAGTATAACCAGAAACCGGAAACCGTAGGCACGACAAAATGAGTATAAATATTTTTTGTAAAATTGAAAACTTCAAAATGAAGAAAAAAGTTTTTGAAGTTTCAATAAATCAAAAAAAAAAGTGCCCAAAAAAATATGCTATTAAATTAAAACAAAAAATTAACCGTTCCTCACTCACATTTTACTGAATTATATAAAAGTATAATAATTATTATTTATTATTATTATTTATTGAAAATCTTATCACACTTTACACTTAGAACTATGTTCTATTAGTACAAAATTATTATTTAAGCCCCCTCTTAAAAATTTCCCTCTTCCAAAATCGCCTTTTTTAAAATTCTCCTCTTAAAAATTATCATTTCCCAAAAATTCTTCTTTCCAAATTCGACTTAGCAATATTTCACATTCATCTTTACGCATTTCTAAAAAAAAAAAAAAATTAAAAAAATCGGGAGTGGTTCGAAATGCCTCATATCAAAATTCACCTCGGTAGTGGAGTTGTAAGAGTGCTTGACTGACCACCAAGAGGACGCTGGTTTGAATTCTGGGCCGACCATGATCCTACGCTTTTGCCTTTCTTTCATTTTTTCATCACTTCTAATCAACTGAAGTGAACTTTTAGTCGAAAAATTTTTATTTTTAAAGTTATTGGAATTAATAATTAAGCAGGAACATTACATTCGCGACAAAGAAAACAGACTTTTTTTTTAAAAATTCATAACTCAGTCAAAAACAAACATTTTTTTATTATTTTAGAGAATTGGACAAATTACAAGAAAAAAAATTCAAAAAAATATATTTTTCACTCCAACATGGTTTTATAGAGCTCCAACTGTTGGCAGATAAAAAAACGGAGCCTCGTGGTTGCAGCGCTGGGTGTTGCAAAAATTTTCCGATCTGGAAAAAAATTACTTTTTTAAATTTTAACAAAATTGGTTATCGTATAACAGAAGGTTTTTTTTTAAATTTTTTCAATTTTTGGTGATGTTACAAATTTGAAAGTTTGTCTTTTTCGAAAAAAATATTGACTTTAAAAATTCATAAAAAAACGAAAAAAAATTTAAAAAAGCCTCTGTCATACGATAGCGAATCAAGTTTAAAAAAATATTTAAAAAAAATTTCGTCTAAAAATTAACTCGCTAGTGCCGCAAACAGTACGAAACACAGGAATCGAGATAAACGCGTTCAGAATAAACGTGTCAAATTTTTATTATTTTGAATATGAAAAAAATGCCAGATTTATGAATGAAATACAGAAAAATGTGTTAAAGGTAAATATATTGCATTAATTAATTAACTGATACATATATCTAATAAATAAAAGCATTTTTATAATTCTTAAGAAGACATTCTCTAACTCTTGATGGGTTTTGTTAAGCACTGTTAAGCAAAAGATTTACGAAAAAAAAAAATTTTGTCAATATTTGAATCGCTTTTCTAATTTGTGCACAGAAACATCTTATTCAATTACTTCTTAGTTGTTTATAAATATGTGATTATTGAGAAGAAGTTATTCATCAAGTTTAATAAGTGCTTACATAAGTACTCTCATGTCAAGCGAAAGCTTCATCAATTACCTCCAATGACATGTCTGTATTAAAATAATGGGTTCCGTAAGCGAGAGGGTAAGCGATGAATGAAATTTTCTGGATTACTTTTTCGATTATATGTAAGCGAAGATTTTGCTGGGTTGTGATCAAAGAAAAATGCAAAGAAAAATAAAAATGCGCTCTCAGCAATCCGGCTGTAATTTTGAACCCATAGGAGTTTTTCCATCAAATTTTTTCGCTTAGAATTTTAAGAATATTTACTAAAATACAAAATTAAAAAAAAAAAATTCCGATTTAAAAAAAACGGCAAATTTTTTGTCTTTTGGCTGTATCTAAATAACCGTTTGACCGATTTTCATAAAATTAGGGTATGTTGTTTAGAGAAAGTTATAATTATAAAAATTTCTGAAATGATTACGTGCTTTGTACTTTCATGAACTAGAATCAAGAAGATCGACAGCAAATAGTTCGGTTTTCAGACGATTTTCTAATTTCAAATATCTTCGCAACAAAATATTTGTCAGAATTTTCACGCAACAAAAAAATTAATGTTGCGAGCGAAATTTTACGAAAACGAGCAGAGTACTAGGCTTTACAAAACAATAACATTGTTTGTGTTACAAATCCACAGAGTAAAAATAGAAGCATTTTTATTTAGAAATAAAGCAAAATTGAATATCATTATTTACTTGGAAAAAAAAATCACAAAAGAACAAAGAGAAAATCAAAAATTTACAAACACCAACAAAAGCAATTAAATTAAAAATCATATTGAAAGCATTTAATTTGATTTCCCCAAAGAAAAGCAAACAAAAAAAAGAAAGAAAAAAAATCAATTTGAAGTGTTCCTACCAATCATAAAGAGTGCAGAAATATTCAATACAAACAATAACAAATACCCAACACCGTATGGCAACACACGCCCATCATGCTGCATTTTTTTGTTCTATGATAATAAATAATGAATTGATGTGATGGCATTAAAAATAAAACAAGGTGTACAAGATGTGCGCGCGCGGCGCTGCAAGCAATAAGAATTTTAAAAGCCAAACATAAAATATTGATGTTGAGTTGTTGGGGGCTGTAAGAAGGAAGCAGCAGTGCTGTTAAGTGAATAGATGTTGTTATTTGTTGTTATTGACAGTGGTTTGAAGTGTGTCTGCGGCCACTTAAGGTTTTGAGTAAACAAGAAAATCAATTTTGTTCAACAGAATTTTCAAAATTTGAGGTCTTATTGGAGCACCCTTAATCGATGCAGCCAATATGTTGATGGCAGTTTGCTCTGATACTGTCACTATTTAATGCTCTGTTGAACTCTTTTATTGGCTATTGATTTCATAATCGCTTGTCTGCACGCTAGCATCATTTAATCACATCATTCAATCTCGGGCAACATGTTGCAGAGTATTAAGTTTTAATGGCAAATGTTTGTTGCTCTTGTGCTCAGCTAATGGGCTTAACTCTGTTAACTAATAGCTAAAACTATGCTAGTTGGAAATAAGCTTAATACACACCTACTAACTGTGCCAATGTTGCCACATTGTTGTTAAGCCCGCGTTAAGCTTGTCTGCAACAATGTTGTGTCTAATCGCTTTAAATATGTTTATTGCTGATACAGTTAGTTGTATTGTTTTGCTTTGGCAGGTAAAATCTGCATACTTTTGCACATTGCCGAACACTTATGTTAATTGCATTAATGCGAATTTACTTAGCATGAGTGCTAGCATTGTTGGTTTAACCGTGGGTGTGGAATTTTGTAAAAGTTAACAGTTTTGGTGAAGTCATTTGATGTGAATCAGCATTTATTATAAGTTTCGAAGAGAAAATATTGTCAATTTTAAAATATGTTTTTCAAGTTCGTTGCTTGAAGTTATTTTTTTATTCGAAACGATTTTCTAATTTTGTGTTTCATGAGATTGAAAATGAGAAATGAAATTTAAAAATTGTAATTCAAAAGCAATGCTATCATGTCTCACACAAAAACACATTATAAACGTCTTATGTCTGGCATTATTTTTTTTCATCGCACAGGTTTAATTTTAATCCTTCTTATGACAATACCTTCATACCATATCACCTGATATATGTATTTGTCATAACCAGGGCTCGGATTATGATGATATGTCATCTTTTTAATTTTTTTGTCATTTTTTGTTAATTTTTGGTTTTACGTCATTTTTGCTAGATTTTGTCATTTTTTCTCATTTTGTAAGGTCATATTTAATATTATTATTTTAATTTTTTTAATTTTATTTTTAATTAAAAAAAAAAAATAAAAACAAATTTAAAACAGTAAAAATTTATTAAAATTTTCAACATTTCAATGTGGCAATTCTATATGCAAGTACATAGCTATGCTGTTTGAACATGTATTCGCTTTTATTCTGACAAATACAGCTCACGGCCTGTGGATAGGGGCTTTCGCATGATCTAACATATTGGACGACAAAGTCGGATGGAAAACTACAGGAACAATTTGATGGATCTTTCGAATGATACAACTTGTTGGTCGACATCATTTATTACAAACTCTCAAGTAGAACTCTTCGGCGCAATGGCTTCAGAATTTTTGGCTGCGGTTATAATTGATCAAGTTGTGAAGGAAGAGAAAGAGATGGAAACGAAAATAAAATTTTTTTCTTTTAAAAAATATAAATTTTGTATTTTAAAAACACATAAACGCGTGCATTAAGTTTTTGAGTTATTTATATGCATTGATTGTACGTTGTTCACTCGCTGAAAATTTTTTTTTAATGAAAAAATTCAGCGTGTTGGACCAACATTCATTCACATGTCCAACAAGTCGACAGAAAAATCAAAAAATTGCGATATTCATCCAACATGTTGGATCGACCGTCGTTTTACCTTACGCATGGTACTACTTGTCGTACAACATGCCATGTCTATCCAATTTGTTGGTCCATGCGAAAACCCCTAATTGTTAATAAAAAGAAGAAGAAGAAGAAGATGTATTTGTTTTGTTAGTATGACATGCTGTCCTGCTTTTGCATATTGCAATCGTCACACTAGCGATAAAGTGATCTTGATGCTGAGCGTACTCAATTTACCGCTATTCCTTGAATCAATCAATTTATTTTCGTGTGTAAATTTATATTTTAAAAATGCCAAAAGTTAAACCTAATAAAACATTGCTTCTACATTGCAAAAGATGCAGAAGATTCTCACGACATAACTTGTTTTAAATGTGCTCCTCTTGTGAGTGTTGACGTAGAGAGAAGTTTTTCAATGTATAAAAACATTTTAAGTGACAAACAAAGATCATTCCTATTCGATAATTTAAAAAAATATTTAGTTATTTACTGCAACGCAAACAAAGACAAAATTTTAATTACAAAAAAATAAAAATAAAATAATACAAAAAATAATAATTTAAGGGCATTTCTTAAAATTTTTTGGGTAATTTTTAAGGTTTTTTAGGGGTTTTTTGTCATTTTTTTCGGTCATTTTTCATGGTTTTTTAGGTCATCACAATCCGAGCCCTGGTCATAACCATTTAAAGAAAATTTTATGCGTCGCCTAACTGAGGCGTGCGAACATAATCAGCCACACCATGAAAATCCCATGAAAACCGCTTTAATTCCGATTTTCATACATTTTAATGAGCTTGCAGCAGGCAGTGTTTCTGCTGTAACTGCTGCTGGCAGTAAGGATAACAAGCAGCAAACAAACTAAACAGCTCTAAAGTATGTCACCAACGAACAGCGAGCAGCATTTAATGAAGCCAGTCAGCCAGCCAGCCAGCAACAATAAAACGTATCTTACAACACATCACGTGCGCAGCGGCAACAGCAGAATATGACAACAAACTTTGGTGAGGCTGCTGGCAGCGAAGACTACAACAGCGAAACAACAAAAAAACATGTCGCACAACAAGCGACAGCCAGCATAGATGGCGCTCCAAAGGAACGTGCCAAGAAAAACCAAGTGAGCACTGACTGCTTGGCAGCTGAGTGGGCAACCCACCGATACACACAACGAACGCGATAAACGGATGCTGGACAGTGTCAAGTAGTGTCCGACCGAACGTGAATTTTTACCGAAGCCGAAGCCGAAGCCGATTCTTCGGCAAAATGAAAATAATCGGCCGAAGGCCGAAGCCGAAGCCGAAGAAGAAACAAATGTTTTCAAGTAAAAAATTATAAAGTTATTCTTTGCTTTTGTTAAGGGCCGATGTTGAATGTGAACCACACCTAAACGTCAAGTTTTTTCTGCATTTCATTTGGCATTTCTCCATTTCAAACTAACTCAATTTGAACCATGGAAAGATACATAATCGAGCCACGCGTTAAAGTTATTCAAGAAATGGCAACAGTGGATGATCATTTTCGAAGAAAATCATCTTCAGTGATGAGGCACAGTTTCACCTCAGTGGATTCGTCACTAAGCAGAATTGCCGCATTTGGGCGAATGATAATCCAAGAGTGATTGTCGAAAAACCAATGCACCCACAAAGAGTGGCTGTTTGGTGCGGTTAATGGGCTGGCGGCATTTTCGGGCCACATTTATTCCAAAATGAGGCCGGTCAGGCAGTTACTGTGAATGTTATTCGCTATCGTGAGATGATAACGAACTTTTTAAGGCCCGAATTAATAGATATAAATGTGGACAATATGTGGTTTCAACAGGATGGTACCACTTGCCACACCACTAACGAAACAATGACTCTTTTGCGGAACAAATTCAATGGCCGTGTTATCTCACGTGGTGGAGATGTCAATTGGCCGCCAAGATCATGTGATTTGACACTGTTGGACTTCTTTCTTTGAGGTTATTTGAAAAAAAAAGGTGTACATCGATAAGTCAGCAACAATTCAAGAGCTAAAGGATGAGATAATTCGGCACATTAGCGGCATAGAACCTCAATTATGCCTCAGCGTCATCGAAAATTTGTACCATCGGATGGAGGTGTGCCGCCGAGGTCACGGCAGCCATTTGGCCGATATTTTGTTTAATACATAATTGAACCATACCAATATTATCATAATAAAAAGAAATGACAGTAATTTTCTGAATAATTTGTGTTTTATCAAAATCAGCATCGGCCCTTAAAATTTAACCACCTTTAATATTCATTTCAGTACAAAAAACTTACTGAAATCATTAAGGGGACGTAACACCTTCAAACATTTTTTTATTTTAATGTTTTAAAATGCGTATAAGTTGAATAGAAAATAAGATTTTGTTTTGAAAAATTAAACATATATTTTTTTTAAAAAAAAAACTACTCAAAAAAATTTTTTTTTATTATTTTAATCAGATGTATTGCTACAGGAATTTGTTTAAAGAATCATTTATTTAAATTGAAATTTAAATATTTTGTTTTACACTTGTCGATGCATGGCATGAACTACGGACAGAAAAATCGGTTCTATAGTTTTTGAGTTTTTGGCCAATATTGTCCAAAAAAACGTGTCAATTTTTGAAAAAACGCCGCCATTTTGTTATTTTTTGACCAAACTTGTTTCTTCTAGTTCATTCCATGGCGGTTTTGATGCTGATAAAAACCCCGTTCTTTGTTTTTTTTCCGATGTTCCAGTGAGTTGTAATCATGCCCGTTATGGTTTTTTGATGCTTTTTTAAAATAATTCCAGTAGCCATATTTGTAGATAAAAAAATCAAAAAAATTAAATCAAATTTTTTTTGTATGATTTTTTTTCTACAAAATATATATATAATTTTTCAAAATGATATCTTGTTTTTTATTCAACTTAAAGGCATTTTAAAACATTAAAATACACTTTTTTGAAAGTCCCCTTAAATTCGAGTTAAACGTAAGAGTTTTTCTGCAAAATTCGGATTTTTCTGTAATCGAATTATTGACGTCAGGATAAAGTAGAAGAAAATTGAATATATTTTCGATTCAGTCGAGAAAAGCTACAGAAATGTAATACTAACTGAAATCTGGCAGAAAATTTCTGGCGTTTATATTTCATTCCATAACAAAAGTAAAAACGTAACAGTCGGACTCGCTGCATTTATCATTTGAATAAAATTTTGAAGGAATGAACACCAACTCATGAGAGAACAGAAAAGGAGAGAAACACAAAGTGAACAATGAAAATGTTGCAAATGTTTACTGAATAATTCAAAAAAATTCAAAAAAATTATAAAAAAATTGTTTAGCAAAGCAATAACATTCGGCAAAAATAATCGGCTGTTTCGGCCGAAGCAGAAGCAGAAGCCGAAGATCAAAATATAGGCCGATTATGCCGATTACCGAAGCCGAAGCCGAATAATCGGTCGGACACTAGTGTCAAGCATCACTGATGTTGTGTTGTTTGCAAACTGTTGTTGTTATTGTTATTGTTGCTGTTGCTGTTGCTTGATGTTTGTTGTCATTGCTGTTGATATTGACGTAATTCTGGCTTATAAGAAATAATTAACTGAATGCCTTGGTGCGCGAATGTTGGGGGAGGGGAGGTTGCAAAAAAAAAAAAACATGGCAACACCATTTGTTGACATTTTTTCTTAGGCATTCAGAGAATTAGTAGTCAGTCATTCATCATGAGCAAATTAATTCCATTGCCTTTGTAAATAGAGTCAAGCTTGTAAGACTTTTTTATCAAAGTAAAAAAATTTTAATTAAAATTTTTATAAATTTCTAGCACTTAATTGAAGACAAACAGCGTTTTGAGAACGCATATAATATAAAATGCTACGCTTTAGCAAATTATTTACTTTATAAATTATTTAAAATGCTGGCTAAAAATTTATTTAACTTATGTTGACAATGAGTTAATGACAATTTATGCAGCACAGCAGCAATATCATGGATTCAAAACAATACTTGACGTACGCCTTGACATCAACATTCAAATTTATCTTTCACATGTCCCCTGACATAATTTTTTGGTGAGAGAGAATTTTCTTTTAAAAAATAGGAAACGTCAAACTTTTCCATCAAAACCGAATCCAAATGTAATCCATGTAATACTGTTATAACAAATTAAACTATTTCGATAAAACAGTGGTTTCGATTTTAAAAGTACGCAGAATCATTATAATTCATGGTATATTATTCTTAATATCATCCATCAAAAGATATCTGTTACCAGTGCTGTCACTTGAAAATTTTAAATAGTGGTAGAATGTGCTCAAAAAGAGTGGTAGATTATGAAAATAAGTGGTAGATTTTTTCCTCTTTACAAAAAATTTTATTTATTTGCTGTAATCCAATAAAAATAATGGTTTAGCGTTATTTTGTCGTATTTGTATTATGTTTTATATATATTTTTTGTACACAATATTAATTATTTTGAGAACAATTTTTTTTTTGTTTTGTTTAATAAAGTCCTATGTTAATTTATTAAAAATAATTTTGGTTTTAAGAACTATTTAAGTATAATCCTTTGCATGAAACAGACCGCGAGTGACGGCGTCCCAAAACAGGTGAGCGAGTGACGGAGGGTTAAATATTATTGCAAAAAAGAACAGATTATTCTCAAATTATTTTCTAAAAAGTGCATTACATCCATTATTAACAGTAAAAACCCGATCATAAAGACCATTCAAATATGAAATTAAAGGTAATAGAAATTGTCTCTCTCTGCTTACTCCAAGAACAAAGGCTAGCTCGCAAGTTCAAACCACCAGGAAAAGCAATCATTTAAAAATAGAATTTTTGCACAAACTTTTAGATTCGGAGATCATGACGCTTCGTTTTCAAACGCCATACATTATTTTGTATGAAACTGCTACTACGGGGTAATTCATCTATTACTCACTTCCTAAGGCAAAGATTATAATCTATTGGAAAGAGTCTACGTAGCTTCTTTTGACAATGAACATGAGACATGTCTTATTTTGTTATAATGTTTTGTTTATATTTTTTAATTATTTCCCTTTGTTTTTTGATTTATACACATCGCTTTTCGGCTTCCTGCACATCACCTTAAGTATTAGCGCTTTTTATACCCCCACGCGTACTGCGTAAGGGGTATATTAATTTTGTCACGACGTGTGTAACGCCCATAAGGAGGAGTGGTAGGTATAGAAAAGTACATATATTCTTGCTCAGCATCACCATCTGAGTTGATTTAGCCATGTCCGTCTGTCTGTCCGTCTGTCCGTCTGTCTGTCTGTCTGTCTGTCCGTCTGTCTGTGGACACGATTACAGCCGTAATTTTGAAGCTATCAAGCTGAAGATCGATATTTAAGCTTTTTTTAAAAAAACTAAGATCAAGTTCGAGAATGGACTAAATCGGATGAAAACCACGCCTACCTCCCATACAACCCCAATGATGAAAACTCCATAAAGAAACAAATATTTACGCTACAGAACTTAAACTCGGTATTTGTAAAGTCTATGACAAAATTTAGGTGTGTTAGAAAAATGGGCTTCATCCACCCATTAACACGCCCACCTCCCATACAACCCTATTATTGAAACCTATATATAGAGGCTTGTGTCGAAGCTATAAAAGTGAAATTAAATATTTATTATTTTTATATAAAAATTTAGACGTGAGAGAAAAATGGGCGTAATCCATTCATGAACACGCCCACCTCCTATACAACCCCAAAATGGAAAACTCTATAAATAGGCTTCTGTCGAAGCTACAGAAGTAAAATTAGATATTTATTCTTTTTATAATAAAACCAAGATGTGTAAGAAAAATGGGCGTCATCCACCGATGAACACGCCCATCGGTGTTCATACCCATGTATATTGGAAACTCTATAAATAGGCTAATATTTAAGCTACAGACCTGAAATTGGGTATTAGTGTATATTTTATCAAAATTGAGGCATGTTAGAAAAATTGGCATCAACCACTCAAGAACACGCCCACCTCCCATACAACCAATAATTGAAAACTTTATAAAAAGGCTTGTCTTTACTTTGCAGGAAAACAATTTGATATGAATGTATTTTAGACGTCATCAAAATAGTAAAATTTTTTGAAATCTCATATAAATAGAGCTGCTATTTAAAATTTTGTACCACTGCGAATCGCCCGTGGGGGTATTTTAACTTCGGCCAAGTCGAAGATATACCTTGCTAGTTATAATTCATTAGGAAGTAGGAATCTCTGAGAAGAGGTGCCGCTTATCTACCGACTGGAAAGCTATGGATGCTATGGATATGAATTTTTAGATGCTCTCGCTTGCGAACTTGAAATACTTTTGTAATATCTACACCTTAAATATTTCCATAAATCCCGCTTTCAATCATGAGCTTCAAATTACAAACAAAACTGCGAACAAGCCAAGAGTGGACTGGGATCTACTCGCAAGGAACGTGCTGATGACTTAGATAATGAAGCAATATTCAAGCATAGTTTTCATATTAAATTTAAAACTTTTATTTTAGACCCACTAATAAAATATAAGAAATAATCGTTGAGATATTTTTAAAGAAATACTTATTTCAACAAAATGAAGTCAGCTGAGAAGCTTCGAAATGTTGATAAATTTGACTCCTGCATATTGGGAAAATTCGGGAACTTACAAGCTCCAGAGGATGAAATTTTATTTTGTCTCAATTGACAAAAAAAAAGCGTTTTAAAAAATTTCTGACTTCGATTGTGAATGGGTAAGACAGATATTATTAAAATGGCTTGAATTCCCATTTTCGTTGTTTGCCAATTTCTAAGAAATATTTGGAATAATTGAAAAATAACTGAAGAGTGAAAACAAATATTACAATGATTTTTTTAGTTTATCATGGATTAAATGATAATTTTACCATTTATTAAATCTAAATTTATTTTTTAAATTTAATCACACATAAAAAACTTACGATTTCCTGTTGAACTTAAAAAAACTTACAATTATTATGTTCAAATAGGTTTATAATAACAACTATGACGGAAATGAAATAGCGGTAGATTTTGCAAAAAGGTAAATAGTGGGTGGTAGAAGTGGTAGAAGTCAAAAAAGGCAAAAAAAGTGGTAGATCTACTACAATTGTGGTAAAGTGACAGCACTGTCTGTTACCCGCCACTCATCAACATTCTTCACTTGTTTCTCTTGATTTCCATTTCTCTCCTTCTTATCTATCTTCCCATTTTCCGAACTAAGGAAGATTTGACTGAATAGGTTTTACACCTGAAATCAAAAGCTAAAATAAATAATATCATCCATCACATGATAACTGTTATACTTCACCATCATTCCATACAATAATACCATAACCGACTTATCCAATCATACTATACCCTTGATGCAATTGCTATTATACCATTCCTATTATACAACATATATCGGTATCTAAAGACCATATCAGCATAAAATATTCCGCTTCATACCACACCCATCTGATCAAAAACAATACCCTCTTTTTTTTTGGTATATACCTGGGCAAAATATATCGGGAATTTGTATATAATTAAAAAAAAATTTATTTTTTCTTCTAAATTCTTTTCATCCCCTCAAAGTAGTCCAAAGGTATAGCCTTCATTTCAAAACAGTGTCCACGGAGCGGTCTCTTGAGTTTAGCGAATAGCTAGAAGTCACATGATGATCAGATAGGTCAGGCAATATGAGTCAAATTTCCAGGTATTATTTGCAAGATTTTGCGAATATACAAGAGTAAAAATAAAATGTTTCCTTAAATAGCTCGATTAAAACCAAAAGTAAATCATTGGTGAAGTAAGACCTTGCACAAATGGAGCACAAATTTTAAAAACCTCACGATCACTACTTCTTAACTGGGTGTACCACTCTGAGTAAAGAGCCATACTACTAATTGGAGTCAAGTATATAACAACCATTGTAACCATGATAGAAAAATGGTCGGAAAAAAAAGGAAAAATATTTTCATGGCTAGAATAAAATACACTGATACGTATTTCATTTCTATTCAAGGTTCCATTTCTTGTCACGAATAGTGAATCATTGAAAATTTTTTAATTTTTTTACTTGTTGCTGCAACTAATGGTTAATAATTTTAACAAAGACCTTAGAAATGTTTTTTTTTTTATTGGGATTACTTCATTTATTCAACAAAAGTTTTTGATCCGAGCAGTTCAGGCGACCTTAATAGAAGTGAAAACCAAATACATAGTTAAAAATTCTTTGCAAAATTTCAGGTTTCGAAACACGGTAAAGCCCCGAATCAGGTTCGACACAAGGCTTATTTGTGTCTGGTTTTAACTTAAATGCCACTTGACAATTTATACGAAGAAATAGCTAAAATTACAAAGAAAATTCGTTGTTTTGTGCAGAATAAATTTTAGAATACTATGTCAATGGCGGTAGAAAATACAAAGAAATACTTTCGATTGCTAGCAGAATACCTTGGTTGTAGTGGGAGCGGTGAAAGAAAATTTTATAAAAACGACGCTTTCGTGTTGGAGTCCCCGGTAGAAGTGGTGATAGAGGCGATTTTGTTAAGAAAAAAATCATGGGATTAACGAGTTTTCCCTCCACAGACATCCTGGAAGTGGTAAAAAGGTAAAAGCGGATGCTAAAAATTTCACAAAAACATGATTTTTATATGGGGTACCACGGAAGAAGTTGTGATATAGGGTAAGTATGTGACCAAAAATGTTTGCGATGAAAAATATGTTGGAGTTGGATATACAAAGGCATCCTTTTGAGGTAAACTGGTAGCAGCAATGGGAGTAGTGGAAAAAAATGTATAGAAGCGACGCTATGTTTGTGAAAACCACCCCTTGAAGGAATGGAGATAGAGGGTAAAAGTTTTAAATAAAATGTTGAGGATGAACAATTAATTGTGGTGAGTTATACAACTCAACTCACCCATAGAAAACTTCCAAAAGTTATTCACCAAGCAGGTGTTGACTTACTTGACTGTCAAACTTAAAAAATTTGGAAATTTGACCTTCATAAAACATGGATTACCCCTCTTCTACTTTGTACATTTGTTTTCATATGTTTCTCACAAAATTAAGTGTTCCAACATATCGAAATACTAACTTAAAGAGCCTCTAAACGTCCGTAAAAAAACATTTGTACATGAATTCTGCGCTCACTAATTATGTGTACTTGTTCATAAGCACCAAGAAATTATACATGGCTTGAGTGTATTCACACACAAGCCCATGTAAATACAAGAATAATTTATGTCAAGCTATAAAAACGTTCACTAAGAATAACGCGTCACATGGTTTTCAATAATTTATTTACGGGTTAAGTGCATTGTGTGTGTCTGAGTGAATGATGAGTGCAACAACAATTGCAAATAAAAATCAAACAAAATTCGGCACATTACAACAATCATTAACGATCAAAGTTGTTGCAAAAAGTATCTTAAACTGGTTTTGTGTATCTTTTCATGAGCTGAGTGCGCTCAAACATGAGTCTGTGTATAAAGCACAGTCATCTTCATGCAACTGTTAATGATCTCTGTCCGCTCATACGTAAGGTCATGAATGAGAACATTATTTATATGTAATTATTCACAAATATTGGAACTGTCAGCTTTTAATTCATCTCATTGCTATCGACAGCTGTGCATCGACATTGCTGTGGTTCTAGTGCAGATGTGCAGCTAAACGTTAAAAAGGCCCTTTTAAAAAAAAAAACCTCTGAAAGCCTAAGGAGTTAATGCCTAAGTCCTAATGCATCGCGAAAGTGTTCAGTGACGGTTATTAAAATAAGCCAAGAAACGTTTTAACCCAATTCATCAGTTTTTGTTTTAATTTTTTTGAGTGATATGCACTTTTCCTTATGTGCATATGTATGAATTTTGGTCACTTAATACATAAAGTAGTTCACGCTTCTATTCCTTAAGGCGTAAGGCCACTGTAGACTCCTGAAAAATATGCATACATACAAAAACAAATTGGCGATTTCAGCCCTTGAAAGGACTTTGACTGAGCTTCAAAAATATGCATACTTTGAATTTTTTTTAAGAAATACTAGGCAATAAATCAAGATTCCAAAAATTAGTGTTTATTATACATATCAGTGACTGTATACAATAAATTTTTTAAATCGTTTAATTTCGAAATGGCGGCTGTGCCATTTCGAGCGTTTTCAAGATGACGTGTTCGTTTTATTCCACGTTTTGTCCACGGGCGAACAAATAAGTCCTTTAATTTTTGAGTAACAAAAATTCAACGAATTTCTTTTAGCATATATAATATCGGCTATAGAAGTATGCATGATGTCCTTGCATTTTTTCTTGCATTTGTCCATGCATTTTGCTTTGTTCACAAACTTTGAACGCGTTTATCTCGAAACCATGTTTTTCGTACTGGTTGCGGCACTAGCGGGTTCATTTTTTGACAAAAAATTTTTGAAGTGAAACTTCTTTGGCGGCGAGTGAAATTTCAAGGTCTCTTATTCGTGACGCTAGGCTAACGTTTTCAATTCATGTGAAAATTAAAAAAAATATTGCCGCTGCCGAGAATTGAACCCCGAACATCGTTGCTTTAGAAACGGAATCTATACTATTACGCTATGTAGGTACATGAACAAGCCAAACAAAATAAAATTAAAACTGAACGCGTAACATACTGAAAATAACATAATTAACATTAACATTAACATTAACATTAACATTACAGTATTAACATAACCGTAACATTAATTTTCATCCTTCAAGTATGCACGGAAAAAAAAAGAGAAAAATAGCTAAAACAGGAGCAGAACGCGTTCGTGAATATAGAGAGCGAATTAGAGCTCTTAAGAATGCAGCCGCAACAACGGCTGAGTTTCAAAATGCATTTTTACAAAACATCAGTGTATTTTGGTGAATCTACAAAGAACCAATCCCCAAAAAACACACTGATGATTTGTAAAAATGTAAAAATTTGGAACTCAGCCATCTTCATAACAAAATTTTAAAGCCAACCAAGTTGATGCACTCAACAATGAACGTTCGCTGCTTTATCAGGCCCTCTATCAACATAGCAATTATTATGATCAGGAAGCAAAACACAATAATCAACAAGATTTGTCTCTGCTTTCGGAGGCTCCTTCAACGAGTACTATGCAAATGCAATCTAGCATTCAAAAAGTGACAATGTTGAGAAGACATTCGAAAGCAACTAAAACACCAACTGAACTAAAACAAGGAACGAAAATAACTGTTATTTTACCATTTTCAAATGAAAAAAATTGTTGAAAGACTTTTTCAAATATACCATTATGTTACAAATGTCCTCAGCCTCATGAATATTATGTTCCTTTTAAATTTAAGACTGATTCTTTAAAAGTTCAAATTTAAGTGTTATTTTTTGCTTGTATTTTTCGAGAAAAAATAAAGGTTCTTATGACTTTTATTCTATCTTTAGTTTTTCCGGTCAAAATTATCAAGCAATTTGTGTTTGTTTTAAAGGCCGCTTGACAGATTGAACTGTTGACACCATGAGTAAAATGTCTCACCGATGAGATGGAAATAATGGTATCAACATTTTTTTAGTCGGTAAAATGACTTGATCAAATATAAACTACTTGATATTTTTGACCGAAAAAATAAACGACAGAAAATAACTGTTATTTTCGACCGATAAAATAAAAGTCAAAAGTAACTGTTATTTTTGCCCAAAAAACTATAAGGCTCAAAATAACTTTTATTTTTGGTGGAAAAAAAAAACAAATAGATAAAAGTTAATATGTGACACTTTTGATAAAAACCATATCCGATACGACCCCTGGATGCAAATATTGAATCAAAAGATTATTATTCCATTTCGTATTGATTGAATTTCCTTTCAGATACTTTCCTCTCTATTTCACACTAAAATCTCTCTTATTTCTTACTGTTAAAGAAGTTTCACTTCTGCCACGTGTACGTTGCTACACGCGAGTTTTTTTTTTGTGTATATTTTTAAACTTGATTCGCTGTCGTATAATACGAGATTTTTTAAAAATTTGTTTTCGATTTTTTTATGAATTTTTAAAGTCATTATTTTTTCGAAAAAACACACTTTCAAATTTGGTACATCACCAAAAATTGAAAAAAAAAAATTAAAAAGGCTCCTGTCATACGATAACCAATTTTGTCAAGATTTAAAAAAATCATTTTTTTCCAAGATCGGACAATTTTTGCGACTCCCAGCGCTGCAACCTCGAGGCCCCTTTTTTTTCTCTGCCGCCAGTTTGGAGCTCTAAAAAGCCATGTTGGAGTGAAAGATATATTTTTTTGAATGTTTTTTCTTGTAATTTGTACAATTCTCTACAATAATAAAACAAAATTTTGGAAAAATGTTTGTTGTTGACTGAGTTATGAATTTTTAAAAAAAAGTCTGTTTTCTTTGCCCCGTTTTACTCTTAATAGTTTCTTGCAACATTTGGAAAAATAATAACTTATCGGCATATTTTATAGAGGCATATATTTTAGTTATAAAAAAAAAATTATAAACGAATATTTTAAAAACTGTCAATTTCAGAATATTTTTTTCACAACGTTGTAAGCAATACAGCACTTTATAAGGACTCAGTCCATAACATTTTCAGATATCAAAAAACCAAAGAATGATGTTTCTTTGCATAGTTTTATTAAAGTTAATATTTATTACAAAACTTAAGTAATTCTGTTTAATTTTGCAAAAATTTGCAAACTTTAATGACTTGATGACAAACCTTATAAAAAATGTCTATCTTTTTCATATCATAAAATTGATGACTCAAACAAATGCATAACAATTAAGTGTCGTCTATTATTTATTTAGTTTATTTCATTGTATGTTTAAAGCACGCAGTGTTGCTGCTTATTATTATGCGCCAAAGCGATCAATACTTGCAGACAGTAGAGAAAAATTCACAAACAATCAATCTAAAATCGCGATACGTCACGCACATTTCCGCACTTGTATACCGCATTCTAGTAGGGCCACCCTCAACAATAAATAGGCAACCCTCCTCATGCAAAAGCATTGCTGGAATAAATATATCCTTACCTCACATGCACACACACACACACACACATAGACAAACAGCATTGTTAACTGAAATTGCATTTCAACACCAACAAACAATGATGTCATTCACAATAATTCCAATTGCATTGTTCGTGCTCAACCAATGTTGGCAACGCCAGCTTCAGCTAGGACTGTAACGTGATGAGCACAGCACGCAGTGATTCACACCAACCAAAAACACGCACACCTTTAACTGTATTATATGGAAAGCAAACAGACAGACAGACACACACACACCTATACCGATGGGTCAACATGTGCCGCATAAGGATTTCGCGCTGAATCCTTTTTTGTTTTTATAAAAAATTTAAACTTTGTTTGTGCGCCAGAATTATAAACTTTAATTAAACACAAGCAAAAACAAAAAATATACAGACACTACCAGGAGCTGCTGTCGCCTTCCGCTCAGTGGCTGTGCATATTTCTCTACCATTATTTTCACTGCTTTCTCAACAAACTGTCCGTCTACCCGTCTGTTTCAATGAAACATTAATTTTAAGAATTTGAATTAAAGTTTTTACCGACACGTCGCTCCAAACACAAATTTGTTCGGGGAAAATTGCGAAAAATTGCCTGGTGTGCGCTGTCTGGGCGAACTCGACTGGGTTGTTTAATTAGTAGCAGCGAGTGGATGAAAAGCACCAAAACGATATCGAATGTAAGAACAAAGTTAAGGATTTCATGGTGCTTATGAGCTACAGTTGTTGTTTTGTGTGTGTTTGTGTGTGTATATGCGCTGTCTCAGGGCCGGCTTCAGTCATAAGGTACACAGAACTTCTTTCAAGACGACGATTAAAATAAATGATTAAACGATAGAAATTTCTTTCGAATTTAAAAAAAAGACGATTAAACGAAAGAATTTTCTTTAATTTTAACTTTAATTTCTAACAATACAATTTAATTTAATTTAATTAAAAATGAGGAAAGAAAAGGCGTGTACTCTGAAAAAAATTCTCGGAATATGATAAAAAGGCATCATCTTTAAAGAAAAATGGCATAGAATTTGCTCCAGAAAATGCTTAATGTGATCCTAAAAATTCTCTAAAAATGATAAAAAGCTTTTATGAAAAAGATATATATATAAAAACTAGCTGGTACCCGGTGTGTTGCTGCCGTCCTAGTCCAAAACCTGTTCCAGTTTGCCAATATAAGGCCATCAACAAATAGAAACTCCACTCCAATATAAAAACATTATCTTTTATGGGCGGAACCACACTCCTTGTCTTATACCCGTTCTAGTTTTTGAATATTTTCCAGAGGATATCACCAAATAGTAACTCCAAATCGAGTTTCTTTGATCTGTGATCCCTTGTACAATGCACGTTATAGTTTTTCAGTACCAGGCCACCACCAAATAGTAACTTCATTCTGAGTAAAAATGTTCTGTGCTTTTTACTTGCATAGCTATTCTATATTGAAAATTTTAATTGTAAGTGCAGATCCTTGCCCCGTTTTCCAATACCCGTGTCAGTTTTATAAATGAAAAACCTGGCCAATAAGTTACTTCATACAGACTTTCATTGTTATAAATGTAGTTCCAAATCTATTCAAAAATCAAAAAATTTAATTGTATGGGCGGTGCCATGCCTGCCTTTTCATATATCGCTCACTTTTGCTAGGCGAAGGGCAATTTCATTGATGTTAAATTGAAAATGTGTGTTCTTGAAAAAGTTCCACGCCACTCGCGGATAAGAGAGTGAAAAATACTTTACGACCTATTCTCATACCTACCAAATACACAAAGAAAATTTCATTCAAATCGGTCCAGTCGTTTCGGAGGAGTTCAAACACTAACACCGTGACACGAGATTTTTATATGTTAGATATATCGTTTTTAGAGAAAAAAACTTTTTTTTTTTTGAGAAAATATTTGTTTTTACTTCTCATAGTGAATTTTTTATCAAAATATAGGAACAATTTTTTATTTTCAATAAATTTTTTTTTATAAATGAAAACTTTTTTGTGCGATAAAAATACTTATCAATATAAGAGACATTTAAATATACCCATTTCCCAGAAGTGAAGAAATATTTCTTCGTAAATGTGAAAATTTATTTTAATTGAAGAAAATTTTATGTGAAAAAGAGATACTTTTTTGACATTGTCAGTCCAAAAAATGTCTGGAATTCAATTCCAGTAAAAATCGAAAAAAAGTGAATTGCCAATTTCAACCTTGAAAGGGGTTCTTATAATCAATTGAGGAGGTCTATAAGAAAACGCAATAATTACACCATAACACTTTTTTGAATAAACGACGAAATGTAATTAAATCCAGTAGGATATATATTGGAATTGTTGCATATTGATCTGAACCAACATTTTTGGTATTGAATAACGGTAAAAACATTGACCCCATAGATTTTAATATGATGAATTAGATTCATTTAAAAAAAATCAAAAAAAATTAAAACGTGTAATTATTGTGTGTTGTTATGGACCTCCTCAATTGTTTCAAACAGTTCAAACCTTCTCGTGCCAAAAAAAGTGGATGGATTTTGATAAAATTTGGTACAGAATCGATTTTTAGTCCTATTAAGAGAATTATGCAAATCGGTCAACTACAACTCTCTTCCTGCCGTAGACCCCAAACTAGGAAATAGGAAAATGACGATATATTTCAATAAAATTTGCTACAATGTCGTTTTTTTAACTTCTTAATACATTTTTCAAACATAGAGCAAATAGATTCATAAACATCCCCCTCCCCTCTCCCTTCCCCTCACCGTCCCATACAATCTAAAATTGGAAAATATGGAAATATCAACATATATCAATAAATTTCAAATAATTTTTGTACACTTTTCTATTTCAGGCTTTTAAACACAAAAGCCCTGCGCCCCATCCCTACGAGGCCACACAGAGGGAAAAACCTATGGACTCAATACATAAATTTATGTACTCATCGCATAGTTTTCTGCACACAAAAATTTTACATTTTTCATGTATTGAGTACATGTTGTAATCTTTATTGACTACATAATGCTTTCAAGCGGTTATGTAGTCAATAAAGAATTTTATGTACTCAACGCAAACTGTTACAAATAATTTTATGTAATGAGTAAAGATCTTATGTACGTATTACATAAATTATTGACTCAGTACATACATAATTTATTCATTACATATTTGGAGTACATAATTTTATGCAATGAGTACATACATTATTTACTCATTACATATTTTAAATGCATCATTTTATGTAATGAGTACATACATAATTTACTCATTACATATTTTTAGTGCATACATTTATATAATGAGTACATACATCATTTACTCATTACATATGTTAAAAACATAATTTTATGCAATGAGTACATGCATAATGTATTCATTATATATTTTTTGTTCATAATTCCATGTATTGAATATATACACAATTCATGCCTGTGCCTAAAGCACCCTCTCAACAAATGCAATAAATAATTTTATAAAGAAATGACTAGATTTCACAAAATAATTGGCAATTACTTATAGAAACCCAGCCATTTAATTCTTATCCAATTATCGCTTTTGTTCTAGAGTACAGTGGATGAACTCATTCCCGCTCTGATTTTCTAGAGGCTTTAGAGGTGTTGCTTATTTGAAAATCAAGAAACGAATGACATAAAACAGCAAAATCGTGTGCCGATGTGCAAGAGATACGTGTACTGAGTCCATATGTTATGTACTGAATAAATGTGTCACTTCAATCGTATAAGGGGGACGTGTACTGAGTCTATATTTTATGTATTGAGTAAAGTTTTTGTAAAAAATTACATAACACGTTGATTGAGTACACGTTGCTTGTATCTATTGAAGTCTGCTATGTATTCAACACATAACATGATGTATTGAATACATTTTTTATTCATTTTAAAAAGTGAATAAATTGATATGTAGTCAGTACACGCTCCCTTTACTCAGTAAATACTGCTCTTGTTGCGTTCTCATACAAGTTGAAGTGCATAGATTTTACATAGCTGTCTCTGTACTGACTACATAACTTTTTCCCTTAGTGCATGAGTAAATATGGCCCTGCATTGCCGTTGTTGAATTTTTGCTATTGTTTTCGAAGTCTTAAGTTGTAAAGCATGTTATTCAGTTCGCTTTTTTGTTTTGTCCCAAATATTTTGGCCAAATTTTTAGGTAGCGTGTTTGACTTGTTTGCTTTTTTTGACAGTGCCTTAACTTGGTATCCTTTTTATAATCCTTTTTTATGTAAATATAAGTGATGCTGGCAACCTTCATGCTTTGTTCTTATTATTTACTAATTATTTTTTTCCTTAAGCAATGCCATATTTAATCAAATCATTAATTACGAGTTTTGTTGACTGTTAATGGTTTTTTAAATGGATTTAAATGGTACTCAGGCAAATTTTTGATGAAAATCAACAATAAGTACTTTGGGCTTAACTTAGTTTAAGGAAACTTTCTGTTAGCTTTTAAAGAAATCTAAACAAAGCTTAAATGAGAGTATAAAGATTTAACGAGGTTCCTTCAATCGCGCTTTTAATTCTGCAACATATCCAGGATAAGTATACACAGAAAATAATCTTTGAGGCTTATTGATAAAACATAATAAAAATTTATATTAATAAACTTTACAGTTATGAAAGAAATGTATATTTCTCTTTGAAACCATTTATTGGCCAATATCTTCATATGGTCTTGTTATAACATCAAGCTATAGAACGGACTTCATATATTTATATGTCTTTTCATATATCTGTATAAAGCCCTTAATTTTTAAATGCTAGTCTGCGCTTAAGTTAACTCGTTAAATGATCAGTAGATTTGAACGAATTTTTTTGTAATTTGTAAATAACCAATACTCCATTTTACTATAGATACCCATCCATCTGGTCGCCATTCTTCTAACAAACCGCATAAATAACCAATATTCCATTTTACTATAGATACCCACATCTAGTCGTCATTTTTCTAACAAAACCGCATCATGTTTATTTCTTCTCCGGAGCATTGAAATGTTTCATGTGTTCGTATCGAGAAGCTTTCTTTTTTCATTACCTTTTTGCAATGCTATGACCTATGCTATGACAGTCGTTTAAGTCGGTTTAAATCGTTTAAGTCGGTTTAGGTCTCATGTTAGAATATAAGTCAGCCTCTGTTTTCATGCGTTTGCTAGCATCAGTTGGATATTCCTAGCCTCGTCACATCTTTCCAAAATAGATGCGTCCTTTCTCTTGTGCTTTGTTCGCCACTGAGTACCGAATCATAAATTTTTCATTACAACGCACATTAGTTCCAAACATGATAAAAGCCTGCCAAAACCTCTTTTTAATGATGTTTCAAAACAAATTTTATTTCAAATACCTTTTTAAGATATATACATAAAAAGAACTGCGTGGTAATTTTTTTTTTTAAATTTATTTATTGATTTTTGACGGCTTAAAAGTTTAACAAGAATAAAAAAAAATAGTCATAATAAAGCCAAATTTGCTACAAATGTGGATGTTTTTAAAAGATGCCTCTAATGTTCAGACCGGATTATCTCTTCATCGGGAGACAGACCAAAATATATTAAACATTTACCTCCAGATTATAGGAAGGACTATTACTTCTGTATATTCCTATACAGAATATATGAATATTTTGTTTAAAACAAAAATATTATAGTTTTTTAAATATAAATTTCAAAAATAAACAAAAAACGAATGCTTCCATCATTTTGTTAGTGTTTGAACCTCAGATTCATTATAAAGATCATCACAAAAGCCATAAAAACTAAAATCTTAAATAAGTTAGTTGTTGATGGCTGCCAATTTTAATTTCAAAGTCATTTTTCAAGTAAGCGTGTTCATGGCCGCCATTTTGTATTTCAAATTTTTGACTTCAGATTCGTTATCAGTGATTCCGAAAAGTTTCGGGGCACCAAATTTAAAATGCATAATATAGTTATTATAAAAGTAAGTTTGTTCATGACCGCCATTTTAAATCCGCCTTTTTGAATTTCAAATTTTTTACTTCAGATTTTTGATCAGCGAACCCAAAAACCTTTATAAGTATTCACATTTCTATGCAGAGTAGACAATTCAATCAGGTTTTGGCCGCCTTTTTTCTATTTAAAACCATTGTACAGCGTCGCTCTTTATTTGCTCATTTTTTATGCACTTGACTCTGTCAATGTCTGTCATACAGTTCGTGATACCATTTTATTTGGTACTCACTATTGACATAAATTTATCCACAGATCTTGTGAATTATTTTCTTCCAAAGTATTATAATCAGAACTGCCCGACATCTAGGTTTTTAGTTCAGTAACAACCCGGTGTTACTCGGGGTTGTGCCTCGAACACAGAAAAAGGACGATTTTTAAAACTGCTCTCATTTTAACATTTTTTAAATTATCAATTAAATTTTTTAAATTATCGTTTTTTGGGGGTTCTCCCCCTCCCTCCGTCGAAAGTATTTAGCCAAACTTCCGTGAAACTGTTTCTGCCGGACATGATTACAAAAAAATAGCATCTTCAACGTTTCGATCTGACGTATGGTTTCTGAGGAAAATGGTGACCCACACTCAGAAAAAAACACATATCTTTTTTTTCACTTCTAGGAAATGGAAATATTTCAATTGGTTTTAAATGATAAATATTTTTCTTGAACAAAAAAATTCTCATTTTTTGAAAATTAAAAATTTTTCCTATATTTTGATTAAAAATTCACAATGACAAGTATTTTTTTCAATAAAAACAAATGTTTTCTCAAAAATAAAAAGTATTTTTCTCTAAAAACCACATATTTTTATATATTTCTCTTTTTCATGGAATCTTTTTATCATTTTTAGAGAATTTTTAGGATCGCATTTGGAGAAAGTCTTTCTCTGGAGCAAAGACTATAGACTTTTAGACTATAGATAATTTTTCTCTAAATATGATGCCTTGTTTATCATATTCCGAAAACTTTTTTCGGAGTGCAGTTTGAAAAGTGATTCCGACAAAAATGCGTTTTAAGTTTCTCTTAGCATTTAATATGCAATTTTATCTCAAAAAAAAACCAATTACAAAAAATCCTTTTAGCATCGATTCAATTTTTGGATTGTCTTTGATCAACTTCGTTTCTGGTCGATACTGTTCGGTTAATTTTTTTTTTTTCATCTTTATATAGCTTCTGGTCGTATTCGTTAAACTTTTTTTTTACGTTCGTCTTTGGTTCTTGACTTCGTTTGCCTTCGACTCATTCCTTGATTTTTGTCGAAAGAACTTTTAAAAGCATAGGATCTATTTTAGTAGCAGATACAAATGCTTACCAAGTTTCATCAAAATCGCTTCATCCGTTTTGACGTGAATGAATCAGACATAGTTAATTGAATAAAATGCCCCCTCACGGAAGTTTTCTGAAATTTAAATAACCTCAATTTTGTTGCAGGGTCAGATTATTTCATGTAAAAAATTTAATTAAAATTGGTCCAGTCATTTAGGAGTTATTGAATCTTAACAATGCACTACTTAACGTGCGATTTTGCGAAAGTCTTTGGAATTTTGTATTGCCCATATTTTATTTTGGGTGCTGTTGAACCTTCATGCCAAATTTCATTGAAATCGGTCCAGGTGCTTAGGAGTTATTAAAAAGTGCCATGCCCACATGCTTTCGCACACTTTTTAACCTATGCTTTATATTGGTTGAAGCTGAACCTGCATAAAATTTCATTTAAAACTGGTACAGGTGTTTAGGAGTTATTATGCCTTGTAAGCGCACTACTTAATGTGCCCTCTTGCGAAAGGGTTTTTATAGCCTATGTTTTATTTTGGGAGCATTTCAACCTTCTTACCAAGTTTCATGGAAATCGGTTCAGGCGTTCAGAAGTTATTATAGAGTGCCACGCCCACATACTTCCGCCCACTTTTTTACACCCCCTATGTTCTTTCTCACTAGTTATTATAGAGTGCCACGCCCACATACTTCCGCCCACTTTTTTACACCCCCTATGTTCTTTCTCACTAGGAAAGGTACTCGGTGTCAAAATTTCAGGTGAGTCGGATAAACGGTGCGCGAGCCTATACGGAACAGACAGACAGACATTTGATTTTATATATTAGAAGAAGAAGATGATAATAGGACGATAATGATGTTTGACTAATAGAGTGTGAGTTTTGTTCGTCGAGAGAGAGTTATGCTTCTCAACTGCCTAGTGAACCCAACGTAACACCTGTTGGTAAGAGTTATCCTACTCAATGCTGATTTAATTGCAGGAGTTAATGTTTTATCCCAGGTGGCTAAGAGTTTAGCAACATAAAAGATGATGTTGTCGGTTGTGAAGTGATTTTTAACACGCTGGTGCTATTTGTTCGTTAAATCAATATATTTTGTCTTATAAGCGTTCCTGAGAAATCCATTCGACTTCGGCTCTTTTTTTATAATGAAGGGAATTCTGCACTGACTTCGAGCGAATTGTTACCAATGATATTGATATCATCAAATCACCTTAGATCAGGAGCTCAATTGATTTTCTCCATCATTAGATTGAAAAATGCGCACGATAAGAAATCACTTTTATTGAAACCTTGTTTGTTATTGCACGGGGAAGAGAGGTCCCCGATTTTTGGTATTGCTCACTGCTTAGTCTCATCCTACACAGACGTATTAGTTTTGCAGGAATACCGAATTCAGACATATTGAACTATTGGTAATTCTTTATTGTACTGTCGAAGACGGGTTTTAATAGACGAAAGTATGGGTGTAAGTAAGTCAGTCAATTAATTTTTCTTTGTGCTTCTCCAAGTTCTGTCATGGTGTTAATATCGATGTTTGATTTTTGAGGTCGAAAGGTCCGATCAGTAAGTTTATGATAAGCTTCAATGTTGGAATGTCTTTCATATGAATAAGGCACACTGAGGCTTGAGTTAATACTTTTTCCGAATTTATTAGGCATAGGTGCTCATGAATGCATTTAAGTAGAGCTTCACCTCCATTCTTGAATATATCAGCAGGTTGGCCATCGACTCTAGTGGCTTAGTTATTTTCAAGATCTACAGCTGTCACGGTTTCATTATTATCTCACAGTGGAACCATAACGCTCTCAATCGTAATAGGAGTTTCCGGCATATTAGTACTATTGGGTGATTTTGACAGCTGGTAACGCAATGGAAAAGCCTTGGGAAGTGTTTCCTCTGCAAGATCAGTGTACTCTGGATATCACGAGGTTACAGTTTTTATTTTTGCAGGAAGGAGCACCGATCCATTAAAACCATTGGGCATTGTCTAATATTTTCTTCGAAAAATTTTGGGTCTCATTCCTATCACCACTTGAAAATGCAAACAGCATATACTCTGAATCAAATTATTATACCATGATGATTTTCTGATTTTCTTCGCTTCCCGCCCATTTTCCATTAGATTGAGGCTAAAATATAAGATTTGCAAAAAAATGAACGTCGGTAGTGGAAAGAGCCCAAGTCCCCCGGGCTTTAAGGTCCCAAAACAGGCTAAAAAAGGTACTTGAACATGTCATCAAAGTGGGTTTTTCCAATACCGACTTCCATGTTTCTTGCAGCTGTTATTTTTTACCCTCAATCTAATGAAAAATGGGCGGAAAGCGAACAAATTCAGATAAATGTAGATATGGGTCTAATGTATAACATATTTTTATTGTATAATCCAGATTAACATACTACTTTGTCATTATCATGTTCACGGCTTTTGCATGAACTGAATGTGAATTATATGAATAAACAGCAAATCATTACTAATTAACTTCACATTGTTAACATTCCGTCATTCTGGTGTTAGTCTCGTGATCATCCAGATTAATCACAGAGAAGAAAATATGGTAAAAAGAGAACTCTCATACAACTTTATTGTGTGATTTCAAATGAATCTGTAAATATATTTTTTCTGGATAGAAAAACCATTTTTAACAAAACCTGACCAGGCTAGTGTAATGTCAAGGGTGTTTTTTTTTTGACAAAAGTCTTTGAAAATGTTTTAACACTTATTCCGAACTAAAACTAGTAAAGCAGAAAAAGGCACAATAACGATTTCTTTATGACATGATGATACCATAACATCTTATTTTATAAATTTTTCGAAAAAAAGAATTGAAAAACTGCAAGAAGGACCATAAATGTAAAATTCTAATGCTTTATTTTATGTAATTCTATACTTAAGTACATAGTATAAATAATGTTTTACAATTTATTTAGCTAAAGATTTTAACTTCAACTCCAACAACATGGCTTGCGCGGTAGTCGTCTGTTAGCAGTTCATATTCGTTAACATAGCTATCTTCAATACGACATAATTACAATTAAACCTTTGCAAACACTCTAACCTGCAGCACATTCTAAGTCAACAAAATTTTCTCTTCATTTGGTAACTAAATAATCTAATTTGCTGAATATAATTAAATGAACAAATCGCCAACAGCAACACGTTTGTCTCAATTCATTCCCTCATTCACGCATACTTTCTGGTTGTCCTGATTAATTATTATGTAGGAGTGTGTGTGTGTGTGTGTGTATGTGTGGGTTTGAGTGTGTTTACGCCGCAGTCCTGCTTTATCATATATTATTATGTCTATGTCATTCCATACAAATACTGATGGCTAAAGGGTACCCCATACATAGCCATACAACCCTCACCACCGACACGCATTCAAATATCTGTGACGCACGCTAATTAAATTAAGAACTTCACGAGACTGATGGTTCATATATGAAAATTATAATGGATTGTACCATGCGTTTTAGCCAACTGCCTACCTGACCTAAAAGTTGTGGCTGCTCTGAGTGGGTGCTTACCTGGGTGTCAGAGATTCATATCTTAATTTAAATGGAATAAATGTGTTCTCGCTGATGTGATTTCACAGACAGACAAAATATTATTTGTAGTCAAACTTTGCCGGTAAAAATGAGTTTGTGCTAGTGCTAGAGCCTTAGAACATTAGAGGCAACGGAAAGAGGAGACGGATTATTCGGACTCAACTTTATTGGCGTTGTGCTAGCTCTGCTATAAATTTTATAAAATTTTTAAAAATTTTCATAGCGATAAAATGTGTCTATGGTCAGCGTTGATAGCAGTCACAAAGTTGGGCATTACCGTTTGAAACTTTGCATGGTGGTGATGGTAGTAGCCACAGACCTGTACCAAGCCTTTAAAAGAGGAGGGTTGCAGGCATATGTATTTAGACTTCGGTTTTATTACATAAGCCTGCGGAAAAGCTATGGTCGGCGCTACGTTCAACCAGGCTAGCACATCTTTTGCGATTTTAGATATATTTGAATTTATACCAATGAAAGTGAATCATATTTAACTTCAAATTAAATTTTTACATATTGGTTCTTTGGGTTTCAGATGATTACATCGGGGGACCTTAAAATGTTTTATAAAGTAGTGCACTGGTAATGTCTCTTATGAGCAAAATAATTAATTAAATATAGCGACAATAGCAATCATTTAGAACTTAGCCGGTGAAAGCCCTGAAAAAGGTCTGTGGATTTATTTATGTTTCTACAAATGTACACATGAAAGTTAATCCTAATAGTTTAGTCGACCCAAATGACCTTGAGTCCTGATAACGCATCTATTCAGAGTTTATTTCATGAAACCGTAAACATCTCGCCATGAGGTAAGTAGAATTAGGCTAACACTGCAGGGGTCTTCTATAAACATTGCAATTTATTAACGTTTTGGATATTAATATTTACATTTGTATTCCACTTTTCGGGTAGCTTACCGATTTTGACAAGATTTGTCAAAATAACATATTTCAGCCACTTCACCTTCATTTCTCCGAGTCAATATTTTTAACTTTTTTGACCCCAACTAGGCCGTCTTTATGAAACTAAAAGTTATTTTTCTTTTCAGTCTCATCCCTTCTTTATGCGACTTTTCTACTTGATTTATTTCCTTTATCTAGAATGAATACTAAATTGTCTTACTTCTCATCGGGGTATACATATTTGGATTTCTTCCAGATAACTCTATTTTTGGGTAGTTTTCTAACTAATTTCTGGTAATGAGGCGAAAGTCAGACTGAGAATTGACAACTTTTAAAAATAAAACAACAATAACATTGATGTGTTTTGACAAAGTTCAAACGAACAATTAATGGCGGCCAGAAGAGGATCTATATCTATATATCTTTATGCACTATATAATACTTGATGAAAAATTATTGCTAAATATGTTTATGAAGCAGTCTACGATAGAACGATTGAGAAAGTGAAACAAAATATGAATAATACACATTTTATTAACATTTAATTCATTTATTTTAATCAGAATACTCCAGAATAAGTATTTATAAATCAACAGCAAATAAAATTGCTCTATCATCAATATATCCTTCAATTGTGGATCTTTAGCAGGTAATGGAAAAAAAACCTTAAAGAACTCTTAACGGTCAGGAACAGATCGTTATCTTTATTTTGATACCATTATCCCTAACTCGCTGAAGACAGAGGATGAAAAGGGTGGGTTGTGGTTTTCCAGTAAAAAAATTTTCCCGTAAAAACCGTATCATATGTAGCGCTCTTCTATAAAAAAAATTTCAAAAAATGGGATATCTCTATAACGGAGCAAGATAGAACAAAAATATCCTATTTAACGGGCACCTAAGGGGGATGGAAACAGATAGAGGGATGACACTATTGAGTAGTCTACATTCAAAACCAGATAAGTCACACAGATCGAATTGTTGGAAAATCGAAGAAAACGCCTTCATTTTGATAGAAATTTTTTATAAACAAACCAATTATGCACAATTATACTCCACAGGACATAATGAGAAAAAAATAGTCTCATAATGCAAAAAAAAATTCGTATTGTTAATTTAAAATTTGGACTTGTCTGGTTTTGAAAGTTGCAAATGGATCAAAATTTAGATTCTGCCGTTCGGGGTCTCAAAAGTTAGAGGAAATCATAAAAATTAAAAATCTCCGCCGAAGTAATTTTCAATCTGCTGAAAGTTCTCTTTAGTAAAAAGAAATGTTTTTTGCTTTTAACTTTTTATTTTTTACAGAACGCATAGCCAAATCCGCTTAACTGTTAAATTTATTACTCTAACACCGTTTTGAAATAAAAAAGTTTTTAAAATTTGAATGAAAACTACATAAATTAAAACTTTCTTGGACTTATCTGGTTTTGATTGAAAATATACAGTGGATATGTTTGGTTTTGATTGAAAAGGAGTTTTTTCAATGCATTTTTTTCTAGGATTTTTATCAAAAAAGATTTTATGGATAGATGTATTTTAACATAAGCCTTTCAGTGGCATTTCTAACTTAATTTTTTTTTTCCTGTGACTTCTCTGGATTTGAATATAATCTCCTCATATGTATAAAACTGTATGAAAATATAATCCAAAAGTATTGAAACAATTAGAAAAAACGGGATATATCAAAAACGAATCGAGAGAGCCTAACATAACCAGTCTTTAAAACTTTCTAAGGGTACGGATACTGGAAAAAAAAGCTGGTACGGTGGACAGTGGACGGCCATCTGTCTTAGAGCTACCTCGCATTAGGCTTATATTCGCATAGGTCACTCTTCTAATCTCGCCTCGATTTTATGACTTTCTAAGGACGGATTCTGGGAAAAAATGTGGAACAGAAATATTATCTTATATATTAATTATATTATCATATTATCTGTTGATTGGAGTTAAGAATTTTTTATGGAAAAATTTAAGAGAGCATTTGGAAATTCAAAGCGGCTTCATATAAAAATTATATACCTTAAGTTAAAATTTTGAGAAATTTGCATTCAGGATAACACTTATACTAATTTGTTTTGTTTAGGAGACTCTAATTTTTTACGTACAATTGTTGTAACATTAATGAAGATCGTTTAATTCTGTTTCCAAAACTGTTTTTATCGTTCAAAGGTTTACTTAGTACTTTCAAAGTCATCGCGTTAAAAATAAGTTTGATTCTAACTAGGAGGAGTAAGAAAAGAGATTCCATGCCTTTTTTTGTCCTCGACACTCGAATCGATTTTTTTATCCGATGTCTTTTAGAAAAGATGTAATAATCAGTTTATAAATAAGACTCTTTTTTATCTTTGTTGAATGTTTTGATTCGATTCTAAGGCTGCGGTCATAGCGAACGCCGAGTCAGACAGGCAGGCATCGCAGCCTAAGGCTGCAATTATAGTGAACGCGATTCAGACAGGCTGGCAGGCAGGCAAAAGTGTAAAATAAAAATCTGTGTAAAAAAACGAGATGAAAATAGCTGTCTATCTCGCTTGTTCACATTGCCTGTCTGCCTGCCTGTCAAAACCTTTTATCAAAAATATCGAAGCTCTACACATAACTACCATCTTTTTGGCTTAAAATTTTTCCTAAATTTTTTTTAATAACCATTGTATAGGTTTTGAAGCTGATAATGATACTTACAAACATATTTTAAAGCTGGACAAATAAGAGAAAAAAAAAAATAACGCTACATCAATTTCAAATCCTTGACTTATTTTATCAACAAAAATAGTTGTTGAAACTGTCGGCAAATCCTATTTATTTGTAAACTTTAACAAACAAAATCCAAATTAAGGATTACTAAGGATTAAGCTTAACAGAGAGTTGATGTTATTTCTAAACATTGAATAAAATTAAAATGAACCTTTAGCAGTTTATTACACAAATGCCTGATACGTAAAGTTCAAAGTAGAAAGAAGATAGAACCCAGGAAAGACTAAAAAAAAAACCTAAACAAAACATAGAAAACCAAACACAAAAATGACAAAAAATAAAACAACAATATTAATTTAACGGTTAAACACAAGGAAAGCAACCATTCTAGACATTGATGTAGGTTAAGAACTGCAGAAAAGGGTGTTAAACACAACTTGCCCTGCGAGAGAATCAAAGCTAAGAAGAGCATAGAATTGTGATGGAAGAGATGCGCTAAGGCCCACAAGAAGAGATTTTCAAAAGAATTAAAGCTAGTCCTGAAAAGCAAAGCGCAAGCTGAAATAAAAACATCAACGCAGAGTTTATAATTTATGCATGAATATTTCATAAAATAGCACAATTATAACGGTACTTTAACCAAAAACTCACCATTAATCAAGCCCTTAGAAACTAATACCCGCTGCAGTGCTGTCAAAATTTTGAGATTTGAGGGTTGTCTGCGCCTGGCAGACTTAAGCACTCACTCTCTCTCCCTCTCTCTCTATGTCTTTTTCTCACTTTTTTGCACACTGCTATTATTTTTGTGCGCTTCAAAAAGTTTGCTTTAAGTATTTGTATATTTTTTTTTGCACTGCGTTGTTTTGACGTTTAAATCGCACAGTTAAAAGTAATCAGCTGTCAAAATGCTAGTATTTGCGAGAGCTGTCAATATGGAATATTGAGCGTATCCTTGTTTTCTTTTCTTTTTATTTTTTGCCTGTCGCTAAAGGACATCAATTTTGCATTTTTATTATGTATAATTTTTTTTGTATCAGAATTTGTGGAATTTAAATATTTCTTAAAACAACTAGATTGTTTAGAAATTATAAGAGCAAGATTTTTGCCATTCGTCACTCACTGTAACTGTTAAAGGCAACACACGCCGCCGCACCCCTTTTTTTTTTGGGAACACACACAAATTTTTCTACATAACAAATTTTCTTACTCAATGAAGTGTAACAAAACGGTTTTTGTTTTATATTTTTTCTTAATTTTATGCTTTTTTTTTAAATATATTTGTTTTAAATTTATTTTTTACACTCCTAAAAGTATGCACAATTTAGAATTTTTTATCTTACACTTTAACCCGTTGAATACAAAAAAATTACAAAATAATATGGCAAAAAAAATTGCACACAACGTTGTTTCCGGTGGTGCGTTGCGCTTCCGACAACGTTTTCTCATGTAGTTCAAGAACGAACTGAGTCCGAGTTATTGACACTTGGCTGCACTGCTGTGTCTGCTGCCTCTCCAGCACACCAATGTTGCCAGTTGAGAGGAATAAAATATTTTCTTATTTTCTTGTTCGGTTTTGATTGAGTTTTTTAAGAGTGCGTTCACCAAAAGGTGGTTCAGCGCTTTTTAAAAGTGTTCGTCCAGGGTTTGTATACATAAAGCTCCATTTCGCAAAAGCTTATTGTGGTTTCTGCTGTAACTTCGTGAAGCTTCATTAACGTTTTGTGTATTGAATATAGCTTAGTTCATGATGCGGATCCAGTTTGATTTTTACGGCACATTCGAATATAGAGCGCTGTAGTCAACAGTGGTTGCTGCACTACAGTTTGATGTGTGACGGCATGCCACTAGGCGGCCAGAAAAGTATTTGGAGAAATGGTGGTTTGTATTTATAAATAAATTGGTGGTGGTTAATCCATTGCTTAAGTATTGCTCTGTTTAAAACTATATCGAATACAATGCTAACTAAAGCAGGGTAGTCTTGCCAGTGACCGCTTGGAGAAATTCAAATTAATATAAAAGCTTCAAAATGGCAATTATGCCCTAAACCTGAATGGTCAGCGCAGTAGCGGAGCAAGGGGTTGGTGGGGGGTGGGCGGTGTCCGCCCCGGGTGCACGCCAAAATGGGATGCAAAATTTGACAAAAGAACTTTTTACCACATAATTTTTGATTTTTTAATAAAAAGAACACACCTCAAAGACTTCGGTTTTATATTTGAATATCAAGAGGGTGCAAAAGTTAATGAAAATATTTTTTAATCATCGCCATGACTTCTTTTTTATTGAAACAAACTTTTACTTTATATTAAAATTTGTTTAATATTAACGCTTACACTAAAACCCAAGTCAATTCCATATGTAATTTTTCATTGGTAAGGGGTGTAATTTCCAAACAAATTATATTAAAATTTTCATTATATTAAGATGGAGTACAAAAGGAATAATATAAAAACATTTTTTTTTATATTCCATTAATTTTCAAAAAAAAAACACTTGTTCGAACATGCTAGCATAGTAGACATTTCTTAAACTATTAAGTTTCGAAAACCTGCATGATTTTCAGAGTATGATGAATGGAGGCGTCAGTTGTTTTGTAAGCAATACATTTCTCCAGAACTTTTCAGAAAAACATGTTCATGTCATAAATGTCAAAACTAAAAATATACTTTAAGATTTTGTGATAACTAAATTCTGAGACTATATGTATATCATGAAACAAACCTGCTTTACAGCTGTTGACCTGATGGAACATAATTTTGAATAGTAATATGTTTTGGGTATACTGTTACATAAAACTACTGGTTTAAAAATCATTAATAAACTTTTTTTTTGCTTAACAAATTTCTAAAAAATTTAATTGATTTAAATTAATTACATTTTTTATTTAAATTAAATAAATGGCTTTCTATGAAAATTTTCGGCGTTCTGCCTTTTTTTTATTTTATTTTGAAGATGTCATTTAATAACTCTTATTTGGTTTTCTGACTCCTTTATTTTACTAAAATAATTAATTTTATGTTCAAATCAACCAACAAAAACTATCAAAAGTACAGTTTTTAAGAGAAGATAAGATGCACAGTTCCTAAAAAATTATTCTAATTATTGAAATTAAATTTTGTTCTCAATCACCGAATTTGAAGAATTAACAGATATCTTGGAATTTTCAGCTCTTTTTGAGCCATTCATGACTCTTGACCTTGTCCAAGCAGGGCAAGTTTGCATTGGGAATTATGTAGATAATCAGAATAAAACAAATTTCTGATATCAATTTGGTATCACTGTAATATTGTGATACTGAGATATTTATGGTGGTATTTATGGTGATATTTATTAAGCAGTCAAATGTAACAGACCTCAATCTTGTCTATAAAAGTCCAAGCAGAGATTAATAAAGATACTATTAAGAAAATGATAAAAATTATGAAAAATGTTTATAAATTAATTTTAATATATTATTTTAACTTTTTATTTAAATTTTATGTAGAAAATGTGTGTTGATTTCGAAAAAATATTTATATTAATAGTTATTCAGGGTCACTAGGGAAAATTTGTCAACGTTTTGCTTCCAGGTTCTATTTCTTCTTCAATTATGCCCGAGTTCGAGCCCGAGTAAATTTTTCTCTTACAACTTATAAGCCCGGTAGACAAAAATATTGGAAAAATTCAGAGAAAATGCTTTAAGTTTGTGAACATTTTAGATTCTTACATCTATTGTCAAATATTCATGGATAGTATAGTTTTGTTTATTTTTTGAAACTCTTCTAAAATATGTCATTTTTGAAGAGGTTGATTCGAAAATATGTAGTAAGATTCATTGACTTATTTTATAAAAAACTAGTAAGGTATATCTTCGACTTGGCCGAAGTTAAAATACCCCACCCGCGGGTTCTTAAAGGTAAAATAATCTTAAATTGGAGAGCTTTTTTTATGAGATTTTGAGAGATTTTATGATTTTTATGTGTCTAAAATATATACATATCAAATTGTTTTCCTGCAGCTTAAATATAAGTTATTTTATAACGTTTTCAATTTTGGGGTTGTGTGGGAGGTGGGCGTGTTAGTTTGTGTATGACGCCCATTTTTCTAACAAACCTCAGTTTTGTCATGGAATACACGAATATCGAGTTTCCGTTTTGTACCTTTAATATTAGCCTCTTTATAGGGTTTTCAATTTTGGGGTTGTATGGGAGGGGGGCATGTTAGTGGGTGGATGACGCCCATTTTTCTAACACACCTTAATTTTAACATAGTATACTTAAATACCGAGTTTCCGTCTTGTAACTTTAATATTAGCCTTTTTATAGATTTTTCAATTTTGGGGTTGTATGGGAGGTGGGCGTGTTTGTGGGTGGATGACGCCCATTTTTCTAACACACCTTAGTTTTGATATAGAATACACAATTACCGAATTTCAGTTTCGTAGCTTAAATATTAGTCTCTTTATAATGTTTTCATTATTGGGGTTGTATGGGAGGTAGGCGTGGTTTTCATCCGATCTAGCCTATTCTCGAACTTGATCTTTATTTTTTAGAAAAAAACTTAAAAATCGAATTTCATATTGATAGCTTCAAAATTACGGCTGTAATCGTGTCCACAGACAGACGGACAGACAGACGGACAGACAGACGGACATGGCTAAATCAACTCAGGTGGTGATGCTCATCAAGAATATATATACTTTTCTATACCTACCACGCCTCCTTATGGGCGTTACACACGTCGTGACAAAATTAATATACACCTTACGCAGTACGCGTGGGGGTATAAAAATCTTCTAAAGGGGTGCACAATTTAGTATCCGCCCCGGGTACCACCAACCCTAGCGACGCCACTGGTCACAACAACAAATTTGTTTATTTCAGCTTACAATTCTGTTAAAGATATTGTAATTCACTTCCAAAGCGCACGCAACAAAAAATATCGACTATACCGATAAAACAATTTTACAGCAATGAGAGCAATACAGCGACTAAGAGAGCTTATTAAACTGCAGCACGTCTATTTTCCTGTTGCCGTTATGTTCACATGTTTATTCTTGTCAAAAATTGTGTATTGAACAAAAGATGCAGGTATATCACATTACCCGACCATATCACAATACCAGAAGTTACTCCACTAGTACTCATTGAAAAATCTCTCTTCACTCTGAATGTTTGTGAAATTCAGCCAAACTACAATTAATAAAAATAAAAAGTTTTTAATAAAATATTTTAATGTGTGACGGGTGTTACATATATTGTGACAGGTGTTAAGAGATAAAAATCTGTATGTTAAAGTAGTCAAGCTACATTACCTCAATAAAAATTTGTTCATAAATCGTGTTAATGTTAATTCAACAACTAGCTACAGTAAATTTTATTAAAAAAAAAATAACATTGCGTTTTTGTTAAAGTCGAAAATACAATATACAGGTTTTTAACTTCAAATTCAACCTTTTCCATTTCAAATTAAACTTTTTCCAAATCAAAATAAACTTTTCCATTTCAAAAAAAACTTTATCCACTTCAAATAAAACTTTTTCCATTTCAAATTAAACCTTTTCCATTTCAAAAAAAACTTTTTTCAAATCAAATTAAACTTTTTCCATTTCAAAAAAGCTTTTTCCATTTCAAATAAAACTTTTTCCATTTCAAATTAAACCTTTTCCATTTCAAAAAAAACTTTTTCCATTTCAAATTAAACTTTTTCCATTTCAAATTAAACCTCAGCCAAGAAAGAGATTTATTTTAGATTTTTATTGAATTATTAACATTTAATCGAAAAGTATTACATACTGCTTGTGTAAATAGCTGTTTTAATAAAATATATTAAAACTAATAGCACTACTTTACACTGGCTAGATTTCACCACATTTTCAATAATAATAATAATCCGGTTGGATTATGTATTAAAGTGTTTTTTTTCTTGGTTTTAAAAAAAATGTAATTTTGAGTTACCATTTCTATTGAAAATGTGGTGTAGTCTAGCCAGTGTAAAGTAGTGCTATTAGTTTTAATATATATTATTCAAACAGCTATTTACACAAGAAATATGTAATACTTTTCGATTACATATTAATAATTCAATAAAAATCTAAAATAAATCTTTTTCTTGGCTGATGTTTAATTTGAAATGGAAAAAGTTTAATTTGAAATGGAAAAAGTTTTTTTTGAAATGGAAAAGGTTTAATTTGAAATGGAAAAAGTTTTATTTGAAATGGAAAAAGTTTTTTTTGAAATGGAAAAGGTTTAATTTGAAATGGAAAAAGTTTTATTTGAAATGGAAAAAGTTTTTTTTGAAATGGAAAAGTTTAATTTGATTGGAAAAAGTTTAATTTGAAATGGAAAAGGTTGAATTTTAAGTTAAAAACCTGTAGTTCATTATAATATTATTTAAATTATTTCGTCTTTTTACAAGAACTAACATTATTATATTGACGTCTGGGGCTGGCAACGTCTACGTAGATATGTTTCAGGTTAATTAATATTTGGTGTATGATATAGCGAATAACAAGACTAGGGCTTATTCTTTGACAAAAATAATAGAGTTTGATGCAATATTTTAAAATAAAAGATTTTTGCCTTGGTAATGATTATCGAGGAATATTCATTAATAAAAAGTTTTTGTTTCTTCAATTTATAATATACATATATATATGAAAAATGGCTACGATACAATTTGTTGGCGTTTGGCTTATCTCAAATTGTTGCGAAGTTTTTGCCATAAAATATTCCACAAATCTTTATAAAAAATAATAGCAAAAGATCCAATCAGCATTTACAGGAAATTCCCAAAATTAGACTTTAATTAATTATCATTTGTAGCTCATTTGCAGATGGTATTAATATTGGTGAGAAGGCGCACACAGACACACACACACGGGCACGCAGGTGTGGGTAGTATTATAATTCCCATTAAAACTTTGCTATAACTCAAGCATAGGGATAAAATGAAAAAAAAAAATACAAGAAAAAAAAAACTAAAACAAAAAATAAAGAATGCAAGCACGAAGCTCGAACTAATTAATGTGATCCCGCAAGATTTCCTATTTAGCACCTTAAAAATGACTTGTAAATATAACGGAATGATTTCGCATAGTAAGCAGTGAGTGAGTGGAGTGGGTGGATGGGTGGCTGCGCGGAAGGCGTTGGTAAAACTTTGCAATTATTTTTCTTTTCTCATTAAGAAAACTGCAAATCAATGTCGAAGTCAGAAGTCAAAATGAAGAGCAGCTAAAGAAAAAGCATACAAAAAACACACACACACACACACACACACTTACATACAAAAACAATAATGTATTGTGTTGGCAACACTGCTGAGTAGATTTAACTAATCTACTACGAAACAGCGAAAATTTGCACTTTTATTACGATTTATAGGGAAAGTTTTTTCGGATATATTCCGATGCCAACCGCCCTCACGAAACAGCAACAGCAAACAATGTTGCCAACAAGGCAAGTTAGCAGTTGCAGAATGGAGTGAGTAAAAAATATCGTGCGAGAAAATTACTGCGAAAGTGAGGAGAAACTTTTCACCTATGTTATTGTTTTGTTTGCTGTTGGTTTCATTTGTTGTTCGCTTATGTTTTTTTTGTTTTGCTGAATTATGTTAGTGTTATTGTTATTACATGACATTTCAACTTACTATGATTTTGTTGTTGTTGTTGTTGTTGTTGTTGTTGTTGTTGTTGTTGTTGTTGTTGTTGCTGTTGTTGGCAATTCAACGCCATTCAGTCCAATCAGCAAAATCACAAATTGACGCTACAAATCGAAAAACTTTTTAATATTTTCATTTATGCCAAACATATTTTTTACTTATCCCAAACCAGCAAAATTGTGCCCTTTTGGGCTGATAAATTTGTGCTACGGGTTTTTTTTTTTATATATTTGAATTGTATAAAAATACTGAATACCTGAAAAATAAAATATTCTTCAATTTTTTTGTTTTAATTTTTTTTTTTTGCTCTTGCTATTCAAGCTCAAAGTCAAAGTTTTGGCAGCACGTGCAACTAACCGGAAATGTGCCGAAATTGAAAAACATTTTGGCGCCCTCTAGCGTTCATTTTGCATATGATGAAAAAAAATACTGAGTGTGAGAAGAAAAACAAAGAAAGTTCTTTGATTTACAGGAATGTAACGTTGAACTTAATAAATCCACCTGCTGATTCCTTCAATAGCTGCTCTGCTGCATGACGTTGATGATGGGTATATTTTTTGACAGAATCAAACTTATTTTTAGTATGTTTCTTATTTTCAATAACTTAAAGTTGATTAAATGTTTTTTTTTTTTAGTTTTGAGCAAAAAATTTTATTAAAAAACTTGATATTAGTTATTGACGACATAAACGAATAAATTTTTGGGGAAAAGCTAACAAATATTTTTTTGAATTTATTTGAATTCAAATATTTTTATCAAAAAATCGAAGTTTGCTGTTAATTTTTGTGAAAATGTGGCTTTTATAAAGTAAAAAAAAAATGTAGAAAGTATAATAAGAAAGGGAACAAAGATTAAAAATATAAAATATTGTTTAAAAAATTAAAGTAAATATAATAAATTTTTAAAGCGTTAAAAGTATTAAAAGCATAAAAAGTTTAAAAATAATAAACAGCATAAAAAGTTTAAAAAGTATAAAAAGTATAAAAAGTATAAAAAGTATAAAAAGTATAAAAAGTATTAAAAGTATAAAAAGTATAAAAAGTATAAAAAGTATAAAAAGTATAAAAAGTATAAAAAGTATAAAAAGTATAAAAAGTATAAAAAGTATAAAAAGTATAAAAAGTATAAAAAGTATAAAAAGTATAAAAAGTATAAAAAGTATAAAAAGTATAAAAAGTATAAAAAGTATAAAAAGTATAAAAATTTTAAAAAGTATAAAAAGTATAAAAAGTATAAAAAGTATAAAAAGTATAAAAAGTATAAAAAGTATAAAAAGTATAAAAAGTATAAAAAGTATAAAAAGTATAAAAAGTATAAAAAGTATAAAAAGTATTAAAAGTATAAAAAGTATAAAAAGTATAAAAAGTATAAAAAGTATAAAAAGTATAAAAAGTTTAAAAAGTATAAAAAGTATAAAAAGTATAAAAAGTATAAAAAGTATAAAAAGTATAAAAAGTATAAAAAGTATAAAAAGTATAAAAAGTATAAAAAGTATAAAAAGTATAAAAAGTATAAAAAGTATAAAAAGTATAAAAAGTATAAAAAGTATAAAAAGTATAAAAAGTATAAAAAGTATAAAAAGTATAAAAAGTATAAAAAGTATAAAAATTTTAAAAAGTATAAAAAGTATAAAAAGTATAAAAAGTATAAAAAGTATAAAAAGTATAAAAAGTATAAAAAGTATAAAAAGTATAAAAAGTATAAAAAGTATAAAAAGTATTAAAAGTATAAAAAGTATAAAAAGTATAAAAAGTATAAAAAGTATAAAAAGTATAAAAAGTTTAAAAAGTATAAAAAGTATAAAAAGTATAAAAAGTATAAATAGTATAAAAAGTATAAAAAGTATAAAAAGTATAAAAATTATAAAAAGTATAAAAAGTATAAAAAGTATAAAAAGTATAAAAAGTATAAAAAGTATAAAAAGTATAAAAAGTATAAAAAGTATAAAAAGTATAAAAAGTATAAAAAGTATAAAAAGTATAAAAAGTATAAAAAGTATAAAAAGTATAAAAAGTATTAAAAGTATAAAAAGTATAAAAAGTATAAAAAGTATAAAAAGTATAAAAAGTATAAAAAGTATAAAAAGTTTAAAAAGTATAAAAAGTATAAAAAGTATAAAAAGTATAAATAGTATAAAAAGTATAAAAAGTATAAAAAGTATAAAAATTATAAAAAGTATAAAAAGTATAAAAAGTATAAAAAGTATAAAAAGTATAAAAAGTATAAAAAGTATAAAAAGTATAAAAAGTATAAAAAGTATAAAAAGTATAAAAAGTATAAAAAGTATAAAAAGTATAAAAAGTATAAAAAGTATAAAAAGTATAAAAAGTATAAAAAGTATAAAAAGTATAAAAAGTATAAAAAGTATAAAAAGTATAAAAAGTATAAAAAGTATAAAAAGTATAAAAAGTATAAATAGTATAAAAAGTATAAAAAGTATAAAAAGTATAAAAAGTATAAAAAGTATTAAAAGTATAAAAAGTATAAAAAGTATAAAAAGTATAAAAAGTATAAAAAGTATAAAAAGTATAAAAAGTATAAAAAGTATAAAAAGTATAAAAAGTATTAAAAGTATAAAAAGTATAAAAAGTATAAAAAGTATAAAAAGTATAAAAAGTATAAAAAGTTTAAAAAGTATAAAAAGTATAAAAAGTATAAAAAGTATAAATAGTATAAAAAGTATAAAAAGTATAAAAAGTATAAAAATTATAAAAAGTATAAAAAGTATAAAAAGTATAAAAAGTATAAAAAGTATAAAAAGTATAAAAAGTATAAAAAGTATAAAAAGTATAAAAAGTATAAAAAGTATAAAAAGTATAAAAAGTATAAAAAGTATAAAAAGTATAAAAAGTATAAAAAGTATAAAAAGTATAAAAAGTATAAAAAGTATAAAAAGTATAAAAAGTATAAAAAGTATAAAAAGTACAAAAAGTATAAAAAGTATAAATAGTATAAAAATTATAAAAAGTATAAAAAATATAAAAAGTATAAAAAGTATAAAAAGTATAAAAAGTATAAAAAGTATAAAAATTATAAAAAGTATAAAAAGTATAAAAAGTATAAAAAGTATAAAAAGTATAAAAAGTATAAAAAGTATAAAAAGTATAAAAAGTATAAAAAGTATAAAAAGTATAAAAAGTATAAAAAGTATAAAAAGTATAAAAAGTATAAAAAGTATAAAAAGTATAAAAAGTAAAAAAAGTATAAAAAGTACAAAAAGTATAAAAAGTATAAATAGTATAAAAAGTATAAAAAGTATAAAAAGTATAAAAAGTATAAAAAGTATAAAAAGTATAAAAAGTATAAAAAGTATAAAAAGTATAAAAAGTATAATAAGTATAAAAAGTATAAAAAGCAAAAAAAGTATAAAAAGTATAAAAAGTATAAAAAGTATAAAAAGTATAAAAAGTATAAAAAGTATAAAAAGTATAAAAAGTATAAAAAGTATAAAAAATATAAAAAGTATAAAAAGTATAAAAAATATAAAAAGTATAAAAAGTATAAAAAGTATAAAAAGTATAAAAAGTATAAAAAGTATAAAAAGTATAAAAAGTATAAAAAGTATAAAAAGTATAAAAAGTATAAAAAGTATAAAAAGTATAAAAAGTATAAAAAGTATAAAAAGTATAAAAAGTATAAAAAGTTTAAAAAGTATAAAAAGTATAAAAAGTATAAAAAGTATTAAAAATAAAAACAGTACAAAAAGTATGAAAAATATAAAAAGTATGACATAAAAGTTATGGTCATGAATAATGATACCAACTCTTGCTGATTGAAAATCATTATTACAGTACATTTTTTGATCTCGAAAATCAGTATTTAATCAGTAGATATAAATAGTTAAATGAATATTAATTTTTTGACAATACTCAGGTGTTTGAAAGAATATTTGTCTTGAGACGAGATTTTTTGCAAAAAGTCTAGCAGCGCTTTTAAGAATTTGTAGAAATCGCTGAAAGTTCACTCCATGTGAAAACATGAAGCTGAGATGACTTTTGCATACAGATTTTCTTTGCTTTCGCGAAAACACGCTCGATCGGTGCCGAAGAGCTGGAAAAACAAAAATTGAAAAAGGCACTCGCCCATTTTCTCAGTCGAGCAGTAATTTCTCACATGGCCGAATTGATCAAAAACTACCGATGAATTTCTTCTCTAACTATTTGCATAGATTTTTTTAGACTCGACTAGTTGGGAAAATGTTCCAAGATGAACGATGAGAAGCTTTCAAATACTTCAAAATAATCGGTCCATTGGCTCATGTTAAACACGTATTTTCCAAGGTTTGATGACATTTTAATCGAGCGATTCCCTTTTTCAAACCCGTAAATAATAATAATTGAATTATTAAAATGTACGCAAAGAATCGACAAGATGACTCGCGAACGTATGAAAGAAAATTATTTTGTAGAGATGGGTTGTTATTTAGTAACATTTTATTTTGCAACAGTGCGTTGAAAAGCCTCACGAGCAGTGCTGTCACTTTAAAATTTTAAATAGTGGTAGAATGTGCCCAAAAAGAGTGGTAGATTTAAACAAATTGTGGTAGATTTTTTCCTTTCCACAAAAAATTTATCTATTTGCTGTAAGGTATAAAAGCTAAAGTCGAGTTAGGACAGAATGAAGTTATTACTTTAATTGCTTTTTTCGCAACGATAAAACACATGTACGCAAATTTTTATGTTTGTACCTTGAAAATTAAATGTTTGAGGCTATCAAATTTAAACAACAAAAGTGATGGTGCCCTGAGCAATTTTTGATAAGTGAGCAATTTTCATCTCAAAAATGTCTTCTGAAATTCTGAAGATGAGTTTAGCTGCTATTCCTTGTCGGCACAGAATTGTACTGTACTTTGACGTTTATTAAATATTATTGAAATAAAAAACAAATAGTTCTCAAATAATTTTCCAATATTTTCCAATTACATCCATTAATAATAGTGAAAACCTGATCATAAAGACATTTAGACTGTCACCAGAAAAAGAGATCATCACCAGGTAGCTTCTTGACATATACTTTTAGATTCGGAGATAATGAATTCGTTCAATCATAATCTTCATTTTCAAAACTCATATTTATATAAATTTTGAGATATTCTCGCTTGCGAACTTCAAATGATTTTGTCATATCTACGGTTTGCTTATTTTTATAAAACCCGCTACCAATCATGAGTTTCAAAGTACAAACCAAACCTCGAATAAGCCAAGAGTAGACTGGGATCAGCAATTAAGCAATTTTCAAGCAAAGTTTTCATGCGCACCAAAATATTGTTAGCTAAGTTCTAATATTGAATTCAAAACCCTTCATTTAAGGCACACTTATAAAATATAAGACACAATCGTTGAGATATTTTAAACTAATATTTCAACAAAATGCAGTCAGCTGGCATTCGCTTAAAATGAAAAATTATTTTTCTCCTGTATATTGGAAAAATTCGGGAACTTGCAAACGCGATAGAACGCAATTTTATTTTGGCTCAGGTGGCAAAAAGAAGAGTTTTAAAAATTTCTGACTTCGAATTGTGAATGGAAGATACAGATATTATTAAAATAATTTGGATTCCCTCAGGAACAGGAGCGTTTTCGTGATCTGCCGAATTTTAAAAAATATTTTGGAATAATGGGACAAGAACCAAACAACAAATTCCAATTTTTTTTTAGTTATTCATGGATTAAATAACGATTTTAACATATAGCTATATCTTAATTAAATATAATCCAATAATATTTTTCAAAAATATTTATTGAAAAATATATTGAAACAAAAACTTGAAATTATTATGTAAAAATAGGTTAATTATTATGATTGATCATAAGAAGCTCGGTCAAAGTCCTTTCAAGGGCTGAAATGGCCAATTATTTTTTTAGGTTTATTTTAAAAATTATGACCAACAGGAAATAGTGGTAGATTTTTGAAAATGGTAATTAGTGGGTGGTAAAAGTGGTAGAAGTCAAAAAAGACGAAAAAAGTGGTAGATCTACCACAATTGTGGTAAAGTGACAGCACTGCTCACGAGTGTAGAATTTTGAGCGAGATCGTTTAATATTAGCATCGTATACAAATTAGCGAAATGAATTGAAAAATCAGTACCTATATATATCAGTATGATATTTCAATCAGTATCAGAAGTTTCAAATCAGTATGATACTGTTTAAATCAGTATAGTTGGTATCATTAGTTATGAATGTTAATAACATAGAAATTTTGAAAAGTATAAAAAATATAAAAACTATAAATAATAATAAATAAATAAAAATTTTTATAAACATGTTAATATAATAAAAGAATGGAAAGTTTGAAAATTATTTAATGTATACCATGTAGCTATTTTCAGTGTAGCTGTAAGAAGCCTTGCTAAAAAAGCATCAATAACAATAACAAGAATAGAAAATATGAAATGAATATGCTTGTTACTCTGTGCTTAAAAATTCTATATAACAATAAACAATCAACACGAACATATTCACTGACACACATAGAAGAAAACATTTTTCTATATTAATATCTTCGCATTAAAAAAATTCATTGTTTTATTCAAATGTGCAGAGCAAATTGCTTAGGTTTGGCACACTACTGTATGTATGTACTTGTAGTATATTTCAAGTGCCATACATACATATGCATACAAAAATACACAAATTTTGTAATGCACCAACAAAATTGACCACTTTTAGAATTTGAAATATTACCATAAATACAATATTAAGCATGACCACACAAACAAGCAAATAATATTTCACACATAAACACCAATTTTGCATACACTCACATCACACCATTACAACATTTATGCATAAACAAAATTGGCAATACATATAAATACTGCTTGCTCTAAGAACATTTAAAACATTTCCGGATTTTGAGACCACATCAATTCGTTGCTGGGTCAATTCTTTGGTTACTGTCGTTATTGTTGTTGTTGTTGTTTTTGGTATTTTATCAATTCTTTAGTAACATACATATATTAAAATAATACATGTTGCCCAAGTATTGACCAAGTGTGTGCATGTTGCGGATATGCAACAAATTTTACTTTACAACTACAACAATAACTTTCTTTCATTTGCATTCAATTCAAAAATTCAATTCCATTAACACTAGGCCAGAAAAGTTAGTAAGAAAATATTTTAATACACTATTCTTAATTTTTCTTTAAAGCACGTATGACCAGTTCAGATCATAAGAAGCTCGGTCAAAGCCCTTTCAAGGGCTAAAATGGCCAATTTGTTTGTTTTTTGTGCGATTCTTTTACGCGATTCTTCAAATTGTTTTTTTATTTTCAAATTTAATTTAGATTGAAATACTTTATGTAATTTTTGCTTAATTTTAGCAACATGATAATAACATTTTCTCTTGACTGTTTTGCCAAAGACGCTTGCTCTTAGCCTATTTCTTATTTGCTTTGTTTGTTTTTGCTTTAATATTCATGGTTTACTTTGCTGCTCCAGTTATTTTTTTAATTGATGTGCATTACATTTAAATAAAAATATATGTGCTTTACATCTTTGACTAATAATTAAAATTTAGAATTGGGTTTTATGCAATAATTTCAAATATAACATACAAATTAAAGTCTTCAATATGACTTTAGAAAGGCGACCAGTGAAATTTTTTGAAAATCGATATTTTATATTATTTTTTATAACTCAAAAACGGCTTGACCACTTTGCCTAAAATTAATTCTTATTTTTTTTTTTAATTTCAAGTTTAGTACTCTGTACTGTTTCATGTGAAATTCCCCTCGAATATCCATAAAAAAAAACGATAGCTGTGAAATATACGTGAACATTTTCACAACATATTCATCAAAGTGGTACTCTGCTCTGCTGTGAAGTATACTCGCAACATTTCTCTAGCAACATTTTTTCACGACAATTAAGTACTCTGCCTACTACGCTGTTCTTTTGCGTGAAATTGTAGCATGTAACGGTCTTAAAAATAGGTATTTAAAGTTTTGCAGATTTTTTTTAAAAGTTAATATCCGGTCAGAAGGAAGGGTAGCACGCATTGACTCGCGGCTCTTGCTCGTCGGCTAATCGGGTGGAGTTCATTTTCCAACTTTCCGATAAAATACCCAACTACTTAATTATTACTTTAAATTTGCGTGCTGAGGTAGGATAGAAAAGGGAAGAAGAAAGGACACAAAAAGAAGAAAAGAAGAGGCTCATTGTATCTATAAGATTAGATTTTAAGAAAAATATGTTTGGTGTATAGATGACAAAACAACCAAACTAAAATATGCCCACCCAGCCATGATCAGATTTGTTACCAACACAATAGTGTTCTGATCCCTTTAACCATGTCAGACCACTGTCGACATGCAGAAAATCAAAATAATTTAATTTAAAGATACATTGTTATTTACTTTAAATTAACCCATTAGGACAATGTTTTTTTTTCCATGATATTATTATTAATTTTTAATATTTCACAATTTTAAGCAACTTATATTTTTGGTATGTTTAAATAAACATAATACAAAAATCATAATTAAATTAATCAATGAAAATAGCAAAGGTAAGAACCAAAAGAAAATATTTGAAATAAATTAAAAAACGTTAAGAGGTAAGTAATCATAAGTAGATATATAATAATAATGAACACAAATCATTATTAACATTATAAAGAAAAAAGGTAAGTAAATAAAATGAAATGTTCAGTATAACCAAAGCAAAAAAAAAATACTATACAAACTTTATATATTAAAGTTAAGCTCTAGGAAAATAACTTAATATTAATAAAATATTATATGCACCAAATGTGAAAATAATTCATTTTAAAATAAAATCACTATTTAATTAATTAGGTAAGTCAGAACAAAGTTTATAAATGTGGAAAAGAAGAAAATGAATTTTTGCTAATATTAAAATTTCAACACCGTAGTTAAAGAAAAAATAAAAAAAAATATTAATTTTGTAGAAAACAAAAGAAAAATCATTATTTAATCTATAATTCAAAAGAAAAGCAAACAAAAAAAAATCCAAAAAAAAATAGTATATAGCGTAATAAGGTTAACATTAAAAAGTGAGAGTGCAAGGGTTAAGCCTGCATTGAAGTTAAGATTAATAAAAAAAACATAGAAAGCAGCTGTTCGATATGTAACAAAATTCAAGATCAAGGTCACTCTGACCTACTTTCAAGAACAACTTTTTATATAAGCGCTCTTACTCTCTCACACTAATAAAAATTATACATATAAAGAAAATTTAAAAAAAAAAAACTTACATTCTCTCCATTTTGAGTGATTTTGGTATGAGGCTCCCACGGAGAAAGATCTTTCTGCGCTGCGGTCTCAAATGTTCAAAATTAAGTTGCATGCTATATTTTTCGATTATAAGCTAAATATCACTCAATTAGATTTTAAACAATTTTGGTTTAGTTCAAATTTTAGATATTACTAGAAAAATTTAATAAAAATGTAATTTAATAAAAGCTTAAATTGTTTTAGTTCACAATAACAAGCATGCTGAGAAAAATAAATTAAAACTGAGAAAAAAAAAATATATATCTCATGAGAGAAAAATTTACATATGGCTCATTCCATACAGACGAGTGTGACGTTTTGACTACTTTATCGTGCTGCAAATGGTATTAACTGGTTAAAATTTTAGCAATTTACTAAAGGGTATTTTAGAAGATGCCCCAAGGTTTCAAAATGCTAAAACATAATGCAATTATTTATACTAGTTTAATAGTTACATTCGCTTAAACACCTGGGACGGGTGTGACGGGCACAAGTTTAAAAACAAAAAATTCTGAGTTTAACATTGAAATTCAGTCCATCTGCCACAATGAGACCATTTTTTACTTGCATATATTCAAATTTAATATATTTTCTGTTGAATACCAGTGAAAAATATTTTGAAAAAAATGGCGATAACCATTCTTTTTAAACTTTTAAATGGGACGGGTGTGACATAACATTGTCCCGGGTGTGACGAGTGCGAATGATGTGGGAATTATATATAAGAACTTAATGGGTATAATAATTTTCACATAATTTTGACACTAAAATCAAAAATATATGTTTTTAATTAATGTATTAATTTAAAAAAAAAAATATTTTTTTGCAAAAAATTTTTTTGCATGAATTTTTTATCAAATTAATACCTGTACACATAATTTCAAGTTTTTAATGTATTTAAAAAAAAAAAAATTTTTTTGCAAAAAATTTTTCGCATGAATTTTTGATCAAATTAATACCTATACAATTGATTTCACTATACATGAATTTACAAAACTTGTTTTAATCAAAGAATTCATTCATAAACTTGCAAAAATTTCATTATTAGAAAAAAATTTTGAAAACCGTTCCGGGTGTGACCAACTTCTTGCAACGGAAATGAAGAATAAAAATAATTTATTGAATGAAAAAAGTTAACAAATTTATGTAAAACATCAACATCCTTACTTTTGGAAAGTTTCATTTTTATCATAAGCCCGTGTTGCTTCTTAGGAAAACTATAACCTTTTTTGGGACGGGTGTGACACAGAAAAAACACTCAGTTTAAATATTTTGTACTTTGAAAACGCAGTAACCAATCATTATTGCTAACTATTCTAACACAACAGTAACATCTTTTTTAATATTACTGACCTTATTTTTTTTAAAGTTGTATCAAAAGATGACTGATTTCAAGGTTTTAATTAAATCAAAATATTTAAAAAATTTTTTCAACTCGAAGTTTGTTTAGTTAAATTGTCAAAATAATATTAAAAATAATTTAATTTAAAAATATTTTTGCAACAGGACTAACTTAAGATTCCACTTCAATTCGAAAACCAAAAATTTCTTCAAATACATGCATTTTAGAATTCATGTTTCCGTTCCTCATTTCTGTGGAATGAGCCATATGCACATAAATATGTGTATATAACAAAAAACTAAACTTAACCACTTTATTGTTTTCAGCATGATTTCGCGATTACTAACTAGTATAACTAATATTTTAGTTTTAGTATATGTATTATTTTAATATTTTTATATTAATTTCATTTCTTTGTTTTCACTTAATTAAGGTAAATTTCTTTTTTTTATTTCCATATTTTTCTTTACGATTTCTATTTCTTTTTAAATTCATTTTTTTCTTTTATATATTCATATATATCTTTACTTTAGCTTTCTTACTTTTCTTTAATTTTTTTCTCTGTATCAAGTTTAATTTCTTTTCATTAATTCTTCTTTCAAAATTCAATAAATTTTCTTTAAAATTCCATTGTAAAATGTTTTTTTTTTCACACTTAAGCTTTTAGCTATATATACTATATATGTTTTTTCACACGCGCTTTACAGAAACTCGATCTTAACCTCACGATTACCGAAAAGGAACTGCTCACCACGCTGCAGTCGGAACCCAATTTGGTGACAATTAAAAAACTGGATCAATTATGTGGTCCGAGAGAGTGTCGTCAATTGACTCAAATGTCTTTTTAGTCGCATGCGATACATTTTCGTTGATGACTTCTATTTGACTTCTACTTCATGTTGAATTTTAAGTACTTTTCAAAAAAAACTTTTAATTTTTCTTGAAAATTTCAACAAAAATTTTGATGATTTTCTTAAGGAATTTTTGTTTTAAGAGAAATTTAATAGCATCGATTCCAAGATTATTGGACGATTTTTCGACGAAGTTCTGTCACAAACATAAAGATTTTGTGCCAATCTGTATGAAACAAATGTGTTAATATTAAAATGAATAAAACTCATAATCTAAAAATTACCCACAATCGGATTGGCACCGATGACTTGTGAAAATGCGTTGAATAATAACTTATTCAAAACGGCTTTAATAATAGTTTTCCAATAGAGATAAATCTATTAAATTAAATTTTAATGAAATTTATTGATAATTTTATTTAAAAATTTAAGTTTTTAACATTTGCTCAAAATAAGTAAAAGAACTTACATCACAATGAAGATCGTCTGAATCCACTTTTTTTTTTTTTTTTACTTGAGTAGTTTTATTGTTTTTAATTTTGAAACAAATTCAAGTTTAAAAAATTTTGCAGAAATTAATGCATTTATTTATCACTTCAATTAAATTAAAGTATATAATTTTTTTTCTTCAGAGTTTAATTTTTACTAATGTTCACGGTTTGCAGCCACAATTATAAAAGATCGAGAAATCTTTTCTTCTTAGTCAAGAAGCTCAATCATGCCACATTTTCCGCGCCAAATTTCTACCTTGCGGATTTTATTATATATAAATAAAAGCAATATGATAAAAATTTGGAAGGAAATAAGATAAAAGTCATTATGTTGAATATAAGCGTTTGTGGTGAGTTGGTTTTTCGACAACTAGATGGCATTTTAAACGGAAGCTATGAGCTTCTGTTGTTATAAAACGTTCAATATTATTAACAAATATAGAACCGGAAATAATTGCACATTTTGCTTCAAGCGCCATTACAAAATTTTTCTGTCAACATTAATTTTTGGTTGCGTGAAAATTCTGACAAATATTTTGTTGCGTAGAAATTGTAAAATTTGAGAAAGTCATGCATTACTTTTCATAGTAGAGAAAAAAACATATAAACGAAAACAAAACATTTACGACAACTGTCACTTTTCACTTCAAAATAGTTAGGCAGTTCAATTAAATTGTCGAGAAAAAATGTTGCAAGAGAAATGTTGCGTGTACATTTCGCAGCGGATCAGAATACTACTTTGACGAAAAAGGGTGTGAAAATTTTCACATGTATTTCACAGCTACGGTATTTTGTATATAGATTCATGTGATATTTCACATGAAACTGAACAGAGTACTCGGCTAAGTGATAAAAATATCTTTGATTTTTTCGACATTCTCCCAGCTTTAAGCATACATTTTTTTGAGTATGTTTGGTATACATACATACGAGATTGTTTTTGTAAGATTGAAGGCGCTACATGTCCAATAAAATTCTAAGGTGCCGCAGAATGTGACGCAAATGAACAAAATGAGTGAAAGAATTTTTTTCATAAATTCCAAAAACTGAGTATGAAGCAGGAAGTGCACTTTTTCGTTATTTTTTGTTCTAAATATTATAAATATTATTACTCCTAGTGTATTGCAGCTTATTTTCAAACAATGCAGAATTATCAAAGCAAAACAACGAACAACTTTTTTTAACTTCTTGACAAATGCAAGATAAGTGACAGAGATGCCATTCATCTTTTGACAGCTTGTGTAGCGAAAACTAAAAAAGAAGATAAGAAACAATTTCTTCTTCAATTAAATAAGTGTTTTTATGTTTACAAAATAATTGGAAAATTGTTTAAACAATTTAATATTTCAAATTTCAATTAAATTTTAGTAAATTACTTAATTCAATTTCAATTTTTTAGAGTCTTAAGTTTAGACTGTACAAAACTATTGCAAGAAAAAACCAAGATTTAGCTGAAAGACTGTAACGAACTTCCTAGCCGGGGTTAAAATAACAACTTAGTTAATTTTCATTCACGATTTAAGTCTATTTATTTTGTTTCTTTTCACAATAATTCACATTTCATTCTTTGATATATTCTGCTGCTTCTCGATCTCCGTTCGCCTTTCAAAAACACTCGGTGTTTTTGAAACTACGTTGGGCCGTCCGGTATGAAACCACTCGGGCCAGATGCACAATTTAGTCGTGGATGTCGTCAAGCATTGTTTTTTTGAACAAAATGGACTCACTAGGATGCTTTTAGAGCAGACCGTCCGGTATGAAACCACTCGGGTCGACAGAAAGACAGCTTTTGTGATGCCACTAAAATGTTTTACGCCCGGCCGTCCGTTGTCCTTGCTCACTGACGTACTTGGTCACTTGTTCACTGTTCGTTGTATAATCGAATTCACGTTGGGCCGTCCGGTATGAAACCACTCGGGCCAGATGTAAAATTAAGTCATGGATGTCGTCAAGCTTGTTTTTGAACAAAATGGACTCACTAGGATGCTTTTAGAGCAGACCGTCCGATATGAAACCACTCGGGACGACAAGAAAACACTGTTCACTATTGTCCTTGTTCACTGTCACTCCTTGTTCATTTGTTCACTGTCACTCGTTCACTCCTTGTCCTTGGTCACTTTTTAAATTACGACTCACCGATGTGCGCTGCTTGCGTGTTCACTTCAAAAGAGGCCGACTGTCGGTTTGCTGACTCCTTTTATCCCCAAAAAAGATAACGGGACCTTGTTTGTGTCGCAAACTTTACATTCGATCTCGGCCTTGAATCTCGCATGCCTAGAACTAGAGGCAACCTTTTGCTCTGCTTGTTATTGTTGTCATAGTCGCTGTTCATTGACCCCTATATATTTTGTTATTGCCACTTGTGGGTGCCTAGAATGTATGTTGTTTGTATGTTTTGCTGCTGTGATCATACACTGGCTTGCTGCATGTTTTGTTATTGTCTGATTGCGGGTCGCACAGCTACGTGTTTATTGCTCGTGAGTGCATAGAATGCATGTTGTTTGTATGATTTGTTGGTTTTTTCTTCATGCGACTTCGTTTTGTTGTTTTATTGTTTGGCTGCTGTGATCATGCCACTGGCTTGCTGTATGTTTTGTTATTGTTTGATTGCGGGTCGCACAGTTGCGTGTTTTATGAACAGGGGAGGTTCATGGTATGACCGGGTATTTGTTCAGGTGCGGTTCATAGTTGCAGGACGGGTTTAAGTTCGGCGGGGCCCTCTGTTCCGATGCGGTTCAGAGGGAAATGTAAGGCCTAAATTGTCTAAATTTAGGTTTCCTTACAAGACGAGTCATCTCGAAACTAGTAACGATGACTAAATTTTTTTATTTATTAATACTTTTCATGTTTTATGTAATAATAATTCATTAAACTGTGGTGTTTTATAACTTAATTAGAATTTATCTTCAATTTATTTAATTTATTTTGAAATCAACATTGTTTTTTTAGAAAAGAATAGAAAAAAAAAGAATTCTGTTTCACTCAAAGCTACAAAGAAAAAAACAAAAATAGTGTTTATACCTGTAATTGAACATATGATTATTAGATTGATTAGTAGAAGCTCTTACTACTGAGCTATCAATATCATACTTGGTTTAGCAAAATTAACATTATATTCTGTCTTCCCTTTTTCATCTGTATTGTAGATTGCATATATACATACGTACATATTGCTCGTATAAAAGAATTCTTATTCTAAGGAACAAACTGAAATGGTGCTCAAGAAAAACAAATCAAATTTTTTTTTTTCTCCATAAAACTAATGACCACTCTAATGGACATACAAGTCGTTTACATCTATGGTGCGTTTCCAACGTCATAGTAATCAAAAATTCAATTTTTAAATAAACTCGAATGATGTTGCTCTAAAATTTTTTTCGAAGGACGCAAATACAGGGTTCTGGTTCGAGAAGCGCTGCTCTTGTAAATTCTTTCCCGGACTTCAGATAAGATGATAGCCTGTTGGTGACAGTTCTGGAACATGTAGGATGAGCCAAAACTTTGTACTGCCACTCCTGTAGTTTTTACATGCGGTCGTGCGATTTCGTATAACGGAATTGGTTCATGCCTATACATCAGAGAGGACTGTTTTAAATGCAATTTCACCAAGATTTAAATAGGAATAGAGAACGACGCCTGAAGAAATCCATCCAAATAGTCACTATGACCTTCAAGTCCCGCTGAAGGTGCAGTCCTGCTCTTGCCTGGTAGCTGAAAGCTTCTCTGCGATCCAACCGTTTTCCTGAACGTTTCCTACTATCAAATGGGATCCATTTTTCGTTACAAGTGACAGTTCTCTTCAAAAATGGTTCACCCGTGTGTCGCATCTGAAGAGGCTACTTGAAGACTGAGCCTTTTGTTTCCTTCGGTTAGCTCATGTGGACCCCATCATCGCTTGAGTTGTTTTACTTTTCCCATTGCTTTGAAACGACAACTTATGGTTGGTACATAAGTTGAATTTTTACCTAGCATGTCTGCCCACCATGATAGCACCTTTAGCACTGACAGAAAATCCGACATTTGGTATGAAACTACCATAAAGTTTTAGCCTCTTTATAAAGTTTTCAGTTATGGGTTTGTAGGGGAGACATTTTTGTGTACGTCGTTGTTTTGGAATATATGGAATATATGGAATATTCTTTTGTGACGGGTGTTACATTTGCACGCTTTTAAGCATCAATATGTAAGCAAACAAAAAAAATTATATAAAGATTTTGCAGTCATCATAAATGACTTTTAAGCTTGTCTATCCAAATGTGAAAAAACTTTTTATATTATGGACAATATTTGTTTAATTTTTATTTAATTGCCTGTGATGGGTGTAACGAGTGCCAATTGAAAAATCTGACGGCACTCTAAATTTGTCTGAAATTCAGGCAAACTACAACTTATAAAAACAAGAATAAATAACAGTCAATTCAGTCATGTTAAACGATTAAGCCTCCATTCAAATAATTTAAAAATATGTTTCAGAAAGTTTTTATACCCTAAACCTGAAAGGTCAGGGTATATTAACTTTGTGCAAACGTTTGTAACGCATAGTCCGGTATAGCAAGTCCGGTATAGAAAAGTATATATATTCTTCATCAGCGTCACCACGTGAGTCGAGCTATCTATGTCCGTCCGTCCGTCCGTCCGTCCGTCCGTCTGTGTGTTGTCCGTATACACAGGATAAGAAGAAGGAGTTGAGTTAATTGGATGAAACTTGGTACACAAAGTCACATGGACCCAAGGATCTGCACTATTGAATATTTTTGGAATCCGCCCACGGACACGCCTACCTCTCATACAATGCAAAAATGTAAAACTGCATAACTCAGCTCAAAATTAACCTACAACAATCAAATTTGGTGTGTATGTGTTTTGTATCAACACAAAGATGTTTTTGAAAAATGGGTGTCGTCCGCCCACGGCCACGCCCACCTCCCATACAACCCAAAAATTGAAAACGCAATAAATAAGTCTCTGTTTAACCTACAGAGATAAAATATGGCAGGTATAATATTTATAACAAACCAAAGATGGTTTTGAAAAATGGACGTCATCCGCCCACGGACACGCCTACCTCCCATACAACGCGAAAATTGAAAACTGCATAACTCAGCTCATAGTTAACCTACAACAATAAAATTTGATATGTATGTGTTTTATACCAACACAAAGATGTCTTCGAAAAATGGACGTCATCCGCTCACTGACACGCCCACCTCCCATACAACCCAAAAATTGAAAACGCAATAAATAAGCCTGTGTTCAACCTAAAGAGCTAAAATTTGGCACATATATTTTTTATGACAAGACAAAGATGGTTTTGAAAAATGGACGTCATCCGCCTATGGACACGCCTACCTCCCATATAACCCAAAAAAGTTGAAAACTCAATAAATAAGGTTATGTTTGTCATAGAGAAATTAAATTTGGTATGTATGTATTTTATAACAAAACAAAGGTGTGTTCAAAAATTGGGAGTAATCCGTCCAAAAACTCGCCCACCTCCCATAGCGAAAGCACAATAAAGGCATTAACTGTGAGCTACAGGAATAAAACTTGGTATGTGTACATTTTTCATCAACATTTAAATGCACATAAAATATAGGCTTCATTAGCCCACGGACACGCCCATTTACAATACAAATTTTTTTGTTTTTGAAAAGTGGGTTTAGGGTATTTCATAGTCGGCCTAGACCGACTTTAGACTTTCTTTACTTGTTTATTAAATATATTAAAGTGTAAATTAATTTTGTGCTCAAGCAGCTTTAATACAACCCTCAATATGGATGTTTCAATTGTTTGGTTGTATGGAAGGTAGGCGTGTCCGAGAGTGGATTCCAAAAATATTCAATATTCATAAATGGCTAAATTTACTCACGAGTGATGCTGAACAGGAGAAAAAAAAAATGGGCTAAAATCAAGCTCAAAACGTTCATAACTGAAATCGGCTCAATAGAGCTCAAAACCATCTTAAAACATGCCATTTATGTTCGTAGCTTAATAAGTGTAATCTTGGGATTGTTTTAAAAAAAATTAATTTTGTTGTTGTTGACGTAATTCTCATTTGGTTGCTGTCCCTGTTAGTATAAAAGTGTATAAGAGTGCAGAAAATGAATTAAAAAATTATATTTTCCTGATCAAATTGGATGGTATATGTATATTTTCTTTGTAATTTTTATTTTGCCTTTCTTTAATTTTTTTTTTCTTTTTTCATATTTTTTGTATTTATTTTTTTTTTTATTTATTTTTATTTTATTATCTTTTTTACACTTGATATATTTTTGATGCTTAATTGACGAAGAGAGGTTTCTGTTTCTTATTTAAATAACTTTTGAATTTTGTTTAAATAATTGTCATAAATTGTAATGAAAAAATACACTGTTTTGAAAAACTTTCACTTTTTTTCAAAGCTTCGCTTGCGTTTCATTGAGTCTCATTTTGGAAAAAATTTCAAATTGTCGTTCAAAGTTGTTTGATAAAGTTGGCCTTGGAATAAAAAAGATACTAAGAACTAGAAATAAATAAAGTGCTTTAATATATTGTATTTCGCGAAGAAAATTAATTTTTTTTCACAGTCATGTGTTCAAATATGTACGTACACGTATGCCGCCTGTACGTGAGCTGTTGCAAATAAATGCCCAATCATCGAATCTACAAGCATGCTTTTACTCTACATATATCCATGTAACCACAATTTTCGTGCTTTTACAGCAATTTGCGGTACTTGTGCTAGATGTTTGCTAGATGTATAAAAAATATATATTTAAACCAAAAGCAAATATTTTTGCACACTACCTTGTTGTCCACTAGAAATATAAACAATTTTGCAAAATATTTGACCAACACCTAGTCGAAACACCAACAGTCAAAAACGCATGCAAACAAACATGCAAAAGCTACCACTACTACGATTTAAGCCAACAACATCAACAATGTGTGATTTATGGCGTCTGGTCTAAGGGAAGGCACAAAAAAACAAAAAAAGGTGGAAATGCGTGCTTAGCATATGCGATGCTGTGCTAGAGTGTAGGGTGCTAGAGTGTAATTTGTGCAGTTTTTTTTTTTTTTTTAAATTAAAAAAAAAATTTCATATATTTTTAAATGGCCAAAAGTGTACGTGTTGAGGTGTGCAGCCTGAACGATCTATGTATCGTGTTTGTAACTGGCTATGTGTGCGTGGATGGGCGTATGCTTAAACAAACAAATAATAAATAGTATGGCAACGCTCTAAAACAAGCTGTGCAAAATATTCATACATATGATGTTCATGCATAGATTTTTTTTTTTTTTTGTTCTTTCAAAGCCATCGAAGCGGATGTTTAGACATATGTTAGTGGGTTGGGCTGTATTTTTATGCATGCTTAGCTCTCTGTTAGCTCATATAACTAAGCCAGTATTTTATGCCAACCATGTCAGTTTTTGGTCAATTATTGCGTTGTACGCTCAATTTGTTAACGTTTACAAAAAATACAAAAAAAAAAAAACCAACAAACAAGCAAAGAAAGTTGTTTACATTTTTTAGCAATAAAATTTATTGAATTTAATTTGAAGCTTCCATCCTACAGCTATATGAAATTCACTAGAATTTATTATATTCACGTAACGTACATGCATTTTTTTTTTTATTGCCATAAAATCGTTTAATATGTAGAAACATTATAATTGATTTATTGCTTGAATTTAGCTCTTAGCTCTCTATCTTAATATTAATAATATTTTCTAACAGCAAATGTCAATAACTTAGTTTAAACATTTTGCTGAACGTTATTTCACGTTATCTTTTACTCTCACTCCTTGCCCTTCTGTATTGTGTCTTGCACATTTTCATCTGCACTTTCTGTACTAGCTGGTTGGCTGAATGTCTGTCACTTTGTTAATTCAATTGATTACGTGATTTAGTGAAGCGTACTTTACCAACACTGCTCCAAAGTAATTAGGTTTTTGCCGATTACTGCTTGCAGCTTATTTTGATGTGATCATGAATGTGTATGTGTGTGTTTGATTTTGTCTTCTCTGTAATATTAGTATAACACAATTACATGTGAACATTATATAATTATTCACTTACAATTTAGTACAAAATATTTAGTTATACAAAATTATTTAATTGTAATCGAATTAAGACTCATGACTTTGATTATAATTTTGGCCAAAATTAATATTACTTTGCAGAGAGAAAACTGCATAAAGACATTTTAACAACAACAATTAAGACACATGTAAAACTGTCACAACTCAAAATTGACATTTTCGGAAACAACCATTTAAAGCAGTTCATATCTCGGATAATTGCAGAAAAATTATATAATAAAAATTCAAAATTGGATGGTTGTTTTTGTAATAATTTAATTTGTAAATTTTATGTTAAAACGATGATTCTAAAAACTTCGTCACTGTTTGAATTTCGCGCCTCTTAACTGAAAGGGCAATACTGCATTGTATCTGTCAGTTGACTCCTGTCAAATTTTAAACAAGCTACGTTATTAAGTTCGTCTGGCCGATCGGAGATTGAAAGTACTGGTGTTGGGGCAGTCATAGACATATCACATGACTCACAAAAAAACAAAATACAGAAACAAAATTGGTCATTTCAGCCCTTGAATGGACTTTGACCGAACTTCTTATGATCAAATGTGTTGTGCTTCTTATTAGATGTTTGCACGCAATTGACCGAGAACTGGACCCAAATGTTTTATGCCGACTACGAACGGCTAAAGTTCATGTGCTCAAGAAGCTTTACATGGCATTATTTACTCTTTGAGTTTTGCCATTGTTTGCAGGGAGGTGGTGACCGATCAGAAAAATTTTGTTATTGAAAAAACTTTTGCCGCGACTGCGGATCGATCTCGGGCTCCGAGCATACTAAGCCACAAACTTAACCTGCATCCCACGGTCACCACCATATCTTAATATTATTATCACATATCACGTGTGAATAATATATATCACATCGCTAAAGCCTATATGACACTTGCTTGTTTTCAGATCTTTAAACAAGCAAGGGATAAAAGAGACAGCAATGTCTTGTGTGAATGGGATGTCTGTAGAAAATTTTGTGAAAAATTCAACAGCTGTTGCGACAAAAATATAATTTATTTTGTGTCAAAAACATACAACTTGTCCGAATTATTTAAAAATAATTACGAGCTCGAGCAGCGCAATTGTTTTTTATTTCAATTAAAAATATTTAAATGCAACCAATTGAAATGCAAAAACAGCATTAAAAGGTACAACGGCAAAAATGCAGAATGTCTGCTTCACAAAATATTTATCTTGTTCTTCTTTCTGCTGTAACAAGGTATTCACAATGACTTTTTCGTGATTTTAAGCTGGTAGAAGCTGAAATAGTAGAAAATTTTTGTATATTCTAGCGCTTGATTTGCTTGATTGCACATATAGCGTAGGCAGTCATATCAACGGAAAATTGTAGTGAGCATTTATCGTACTGCTCTTTAATTATAATTTAAGCGCTGAAAAATACTAAAACTAGCCAGTGTCATATAGGCTTAAGTGGTTTCGATTTTGAATGATCACTTGGGTATGAAGAAGAAGCCCCAAGATGGGTGCCGAGTTTGCTCACAATCGACCACAAACGCAATGGTTACGGGTTACGAATTGTTCGCTCATCCACCCTATTTCCCGGATTTAGTCCGGAGTGACTATTTCATGTTTCGAAACTTACAGAAATAGCTCGACGGGCAGAATTTGATCCCAAAGATGAAATCATCTCAAATTTCACAAAAGACAAATTCATATTTTCAGGTCACCTTCACAAAACTTATTTTTTGAAAAGTATACAAAATTGGAGAAACATTGACGAAGTTTATAGAGCTCAAAAGAGACTACGTTGGAAAATAAAAGGACTTTTTGTCAAAAAACCATCATCAATCATGCAAAAAGTCATGAACTCGCTTTCCCAAAAAGGTCTTAAACACCAAATGTGCCGAACTTTAAGTCAGGAGCTTTCAATGAGATCCAAAAATTAAATCAGAAAGGTTGGATAGATCTCATAAGGTACAGAGAGACTTCTCCACATGTCTATAACTATATATTGAAGGCAGAGATTTTGTGATCAACAACTATAAAACAGTATTACAGAATACAGGACTTGTCTTTTCCATTCCTTTTAGAACAAAAATATTTGATTGTTTGCTTAGACGTTAACGGCCTTATGAATTTCATGAATATAATTTATAAAACAAAAAGTAGACGGGTTGTTTTTAGACTTTGTCTTATAAATTAGTCTTACTATACAATATAATGTATTCTTTCATAACATTTGTCTTTAATTTTCATTTGCCTTGCCGTTCACTTGATGAAATTTTTGGAAATATGGGTTTATTTCTAAAGTCAATCAAATACAGACTTGAGAGAATGTACTCCTGGAAATGCAGTTAAGCTATATTAATAACTGCTCATATAATTTGCTATATTTGTAGGAAAGTACATAATAGTACAGTACAGTATATAAAAGCAAATTATTTTTGTAAATTTGTCATCCAGAGGAAGAGAAATGTTCAAAATTAGCTTCTTCTTCTGAACAATAAGGTTGGACTAATGTCGAATTTTCTGAGAACTATGAACCAGTATGAAAAATTTTTCTAATACCTCAGAGAGAAACTCCCAAGATGGAGTAAAGGTCAGAAGATTTTTGCGAGCAGAAAACATCAGAAATATGACAGTACATACAATTTGGTAGGTCTCTGCTTTTTAGTGGGTAGGAGGGACAACCTGGGAAGCATTTAAAGGTGCCAGAATTGCTAGGCAACACAAAAGACGACAAAAATATATGAAATATTTTCTACAAACGTAACGCTACCTAGAATGAAATGTGTCTCTGAAAATTCATTTTCTTTCCCCATTTGTGATTATCTATATAATATTTTTGTTTGTTTGTATAGACTCCTAAACTACCCGGCGGATATTTATAAAACCTATGTATATCAAACGATTCTTTTAATTTCTGCGCTGAACATGGGTCATATAAATTTTGCCACACCCCTTTTTACAGCCCACAAATCAATAAAAATGCTATAGTTCAGACGGTTTTGCCCGTATTTGACTAGAATTTGGTAGTTAAGTTTGTATGCTGACTTTCGGCAACTGTACGAAAAGTGGATTGCCAATTCTTTTTACCGCTCACAAATCAATAAAAATGCTATATTTCAAACGGTTTCAGACTAAAATTTGACTAAAATTTTTAATTAAGTTTGTATGTTTACTCTCGCGAACTTTACCAAAAATGGCTTGCCATGCCCCATTGTACAGTCCACAAAAAATAATGATGGTTTCATATGGTTTTGGTTATAGTGGAATAAAATTTGGTAATTTTTTTTCGTGTGCTATCAGCAAATGGCGCAACAATGGGCTCAGTAGTAAGCCTATTCATAAATAACTAATTTCATACCTAAACAAATTTTAAAATCTTATAAAACGGACACGAACAATAATAATTTCTTTTAAATAAAAAAAAAAAAAAAGTGCGTGTTGAAATAATTTTAAGTGGCTTAAGACAATTTTTATTGAAATAGAAGCGAAGTCGCAAAACCGCAGTTCCTCTAGCTGTACTTCGTGAGCTCATCCTAAAATTAGTTAGATCTCCGATGTAGGTATATTCCAACCGTCCGGGGCGATATTGTGGTACAGTTGCAAGAGATGGTTCATTCAGCAAATAGCACCGTAAGGAGCTTCAAGTGTGCACTTGACCATTCTTCTCTATCAAATGTTTTATTCTATAAATATTGTGCACTCAGAAGAAAATTACAAAAAGACATGAATTAAAAATGTGCAAAACATACATAACATTTATTACATGTTACATTATAACATATGTTTTCAATGTTGAAACAAAATTAGTTTTACAAAACTGTTATTCTTCATAACTTTTGAATTTTGATAAAATACTGATGAAAACTAAAAAACAATAAAATAAATTTACTTCTTATTTCGATAAAAAAATTATGGTAAAATTAATATGTAAAGCAGACTCTCCAAGACCATGTACATAGACTTTAATAAATTATTTTTTTAAACAAAAAGAATATAAATTAATCTTTCTTTGCTATAAATTCAATTCAACTCAAATAAGGTGTATCCGAACAAGGTCGGGACCTCTGCTAGTTTTCTCTCAAAACTGTGAAAACTTGATTATTACTTCCACTTCCACTTCCACTTCCACTTCCACTTCCATTTCCACTTCCACTTCCACTTCCACTTCCACTTCCACTTCCACTTCCACTTCCACTTCCACTTCCACTTCCACTTCCACTTCCACTTCCACTTCCACTTCCACTTCCACTTCCACTTTCACTTTCACTCTCACTTTCACTTTCACTTTCACTTTCACTTTCACTTCCACTTCCACTTCCACTTCCACTTCCACTTCCACTTCCACTTCCACTTCCACTTCCACTTCCACTTCCACTTCCACTTCCACTTCCACTTCCACTTCCACTTCCACTTCCACTTCCACTTCCACTTCCACTTCCACTTCCACTTCCACTTCCACTTCCACTTCCACTTCCACTTCCACTTCCACTTCCACTTCCACTTCCACTTCCACTTCCACTTCCACTTCCACTTCCACTTCCACTTCCACTTCCACTTCCACTTCCACTTCCACTTCCACTTCCACTTCCACTTCCACTTCCACTTCCACTTCCACTTCCACTTCCACTTCCACTTCCACTTCCACTTCCACTTCCACTTCTACTTCCACTTCCACTTACACTTACACTTACACTTACACTTACACTTACACTTCCACTTCCACTTCCACTTCCACTTCCACTTCCACTTCCACTTCCACTTCCACTTCCACTTCCACTTCCACTTCCACTTCCACTTCCACTTCTACTTCCACTTCCACTTACACTTACACTTACACTTACACTTACACTTACACTTACACCTACACTTCCACTTCCACTTCCACTTTCACTTCCACTTCCACTTCCACTTCCACTTCCACTTCCACTTCCACTTCCACTTCCACTTCCACTTCCACTTCCACTACCACTTCCACTTCCACTTCCACTTCCACTTCCACTTCCACTTCCACTTCCACTTCCACTTCCACTTCCACTTCCACTTCCACTTCCACTTCCACTTCCACTTCCACTTCCACTTCCACTTCCACTTCCACTTCCACTTCCACTTCCACTTCTACTTCCACTTACACTTACACTTACACTTACACTTACACTTACACCTACACTTCCACTTCCACTTCCACTTCCACTTCCACTTCCACTTCCACTTCCACTTCCAATTCTACTTCCACTTCCACTTCCGCTTCCACTTCCACTTCCACTTCCACTTCCACTTCCACTTCCACTTCCACTTCCACTTCCACTTCCACTTCCACTTCCACTTCCACTTCCACTTCCACTTCCACTTCCACTTCCACTTCCACTTCCACTTCCACTTCCACTTCCACTTCTACTTCCACTTCCACTTACACTTACACTTACACTTACACTTACACTTACACTTACACTTACACTTACACTTACACTTACACTTACACTTACACTTACACCTACACTTCCACTTCCACTTCCACTTCCAAGAGTTTAAATTCAGGTTCAGGTTTGGAGTATAAAACCTCACCTGTTTGGGTTAGGGTATACAAATATTATATTATCAGGTTGCGGAATTAACAACAAAATGGAAATATCGTTAAAAGAGAATGGTATTGGATATTAAAAGAGTTTAAGATAAGAATTAGGCAAGGAAAAAAGAACGCAGCAACAAGTAAGTTTTTAAAATATACACAATTACAAATAAGAAATACATTTTTTGTTAGAAAATTACAAAAAGTTATGTGTTAAAATTTTTCAAACTTATACACAGAAAATTATCAACTGTAATATTAACAGTAGGCCGCTGTTATTACAAAACACTGTTAGGGTGAATGATTTGATTTTAAGTTAACCAGTAGCGTAGCAAAGGGGGAGGGGCGGTCCGCCCCGGATGCACGCCAAAATGGGGTGCAAAATTTGGCAAAAGAACTTTTTACCACATAACTTTTGGTTTTTTTAATAAAAAGAACACATCTCAATGACTTCGGATTTATATTCGAATATCAAAAGGGTGCAAAAGTGAATGAAAATATTTTTTACCATCACCAGGACTTCGTTTTTATTGAAACAAACTTGAACTTTATATTAAATTTTGTTCAATATTGACGCTCACATTAAAACCCAAGTCAATTCCATATGTAATTTTTCATTGGTTAGGGGTGCAATTTACAAACAAATTATATTACAATTTTCATGATATTAAGATGGAGTACAAAAAGAAAAATGTTAAAACATTTTTTTTGTATTCCATTAAGTTTTATAAAAAAGCACTGTTTTACTTCTTATATTCAGGTTAAGAAGTGTTCAAACTTGCTAGCATAGTAGACATTTCTAAAACCGTTAAGTTTCGAAAACCTGCATGATTTTCAGAGTATGATGAATGGAGGCGTCAGTTGTTTTGTAAGCAATACATTTCTCCAGAACTTTTCAGAAAAACTTGTTCATGTCATAAATTTTAAAAAATAAAAATATACTTTATGATTTTGTGATTACTAAGTTCTGAGACTATATATCATGAAACAAACCTCATTTACAGCTTTTAACCTGCTAGAACATAATTTTGAATAGCAATATGGTTTGGGTATACTGTTACATAAAACTACTAGTTTAAAAATCATTAATAAACTTTTTACTTGCTTAAAAAATTTTTAAAAAATTAAATTGATTTAAATTCATTACATTTTTTATTTAAATTAAATAAATGGCGTTCTATGACAATTTATGGAGTTCTGACTTTTTTTTATTTTATTTTGAAGATGTCTATTAAAAATTCTATTATATGTCTATTAAAGATAGTTTTCTGACTCCTTTATTTTACTAAAATAACTATTATTATGTTCAACAGATTTATTGGAATTGCCAGTTCTTTTTGAGCCATTCATGACTCTTGGCCTTGTCCAACCTGGGCAAGTTTGCTTTGGGAATTATGTAGACAATGAGAATGAAACAAATTCTGATATCAATTTGATATCACTGTAATATTGTGATACTGAAATATTTATGGTGGTATTTATGGTGATATTTATAAATCAGTCAAAAATTACAGACCTCAATCTTGTCTAAAAAAGTCCAAGCGGAGATTAATAAAGATACTATAAAGAAATTGAACAGAATTATGAAACATTTTTATAAATGAATTATAATATTCCAGGTCCTATTTTTCTTCAATTATGCAAAATTTTTCGTAAATTTTTCAAAGTTTTCTAAATTAAACTAACTTAAGTTCTCATAACTTCATAATGTCAATTCTTAAGTTATTTAAAACAGATATTGTGTGGTTTACTGATAGTAAATTTTTCTCTCACAACTTGTAAGCCCGGTAGACAAAAATATTAGAACAATTCAGAGAAAAAGTTTTTGAAAATTTTAGATTATTATTTCTTTTATCAAATATTCATGGATAGCATAGTTTTGTTTATTTTTGAATCTCTTCTAAGATATGTCATTTTTGTAGAGCTTGATTCGAAAATGTGTAGTAAGATTCATCGACTTATTTTATAAAAAAAATCTTCTAAAAGGGTGCACAATTAAGATTCCGCCCCGGGTGCCACCAACCCTAGCTACGCCACTGAAGTTAACAGTTTCCTTTGTTGAATGAAAAAATTTAAAAAAATTTGTCTGTCCTCTGCAAGCCTGTCCTCTAATAGTTTTTAAATGTGTTTTGCTATATTTATGTTATCATTATCAATATCTCAGTGGAAGTGTGCTAGACTGTCATGCGGAGAACGTGGGTTCGTATCCTGGCTCTGTAAGTATCAAAAATTTGAATTTAATAACTGAAATTCAAATTCTGTTGATGGTCAAAAATAATCTTCAAAATATGTTTGCTTACAATCTTGAAAAAAAATTGTGCATTTAATTTTTTATTATATTAAAAAAAAAATTCTTTGTTGGTCTTGCCGGTATTTGAACCTAGAACAGTAGAGTATTAGACACACACATCAGCACACTCGACTAAACATGAACTTCGTAAACAGTGATGAAATTTCAATAAGTACGTATTTATATGGGTTTCTTTTTCTATAGATCAACAGTCAAACGACTATGCATTTGAAATTTTCATTTGTTTGTAGTTAGCAACGAAATTTTTTATTTCAGCCCATGAGTTCTTTGATATAACAGCATTTTTTTCCTGAGTGTATATATAAATTAATAAGAGAAGAAATTTCATATATTTATTTAATTTCATATATAAATAATTAAAAATTCACACATCATATTTTAAATTATTTTAAAGCTTATTGTTTGTGACTTTAATTTGCGTTTATCTCTTAAAAATAAAGCGTATTTATATTCTTTATATATGTGCCTGCTTTTAAAATTGTTGCTTTACATTAATAGGAGCCAAACTCAATTAAGCTCTTTATACATTTTTTTAAATATATTTTTCACCTCAGTGGTAAGCAACACTTAAATTTTACCAACACTAGTCGAGTTTTGCAAAAGCTAAGCTTTCGAAAAAGTCACACTATAATACTTAAGTGAACATTTGGCAAGCCCGGGAAATGCATGTTGAGTGCTTTTTAATGTATTAGTAAGCCACAAGAGTACTAAAACACACACACACACATACTCACACACACACGCGCATAGAAAACAAGTGCATTTTAATTGCAGGTTGTTAAATTCAGCAACAAAAAAAAAAAAAAATTGCAACAAAATTTATAGTAAAATTATGTGTTTAAAAAATATTTATAAACTGCAGTGTTATACAAGCAGTGAAGTATACTTTTAGATGCTGATTTGCTATAAAAATTTTATTTTTATTTTTTATATAGAGAGAAGAAAGAAATGCTTTAAATTATTTGCTAGCTTATAAACAAAACCAGTACAATTAAAAAAGAAAAAATTATAAAAAAATGCAAAAACTTTCTCCAAAAAGAAAAATTTCTTGCAATTATTTTCCAACATAGTTTAAACATATTTGAGTAAAATTCTGACCAATTGCGGCCAAACGGATGTTTTCAACATATCCGGTTGAAACAATTTGTATAAATTTTTAAAATCCATTTTGTGATTTTAATAAAACGCTTTTAATTTTCATAAATTTTCGGATATAATTTAAATATGACAGAAAATATTTGAAACAGAAAAAAAAACTCACCTATACATATATGCATTCATTCATTCGTTCAATTGCAAAGAACGACTAACGGTGTGTGTGTTTATATAGAGCACTTTATTAGACTGCTGACAAAAACTTGGCATTGAATAACTTTTGCAAAAACTGTAAATTGCAAAATTGTCATCAAAACTTAATAATTCATAATTAAAAAACCGCAAACAGCCAAACCGCATTAATTTTGCGCCCGTTAAATGAATGAAATTTCAAAAACTCACATACACTCACAAATGTACTCGCAAACACTTACACATGCATTAAAATGTGTGAAAGACAACAGCGAAAAAAAAAAGCACTCACATAATCAGCGCTTGCAAAGCCACAAATTCAAGCGATTACTTTGCTGCACAGGCAGTGCAATGCACAACAACAACAACAATAACAACAACAATAAAAACAACTCCACACCAACAGCTTCATAAATGCAATTGAACTGGTATGGCATGGAATGGATGGACATGAAACGGAAGTGGTCGCCATGCACGGACAGACGCTTAAAAATGCATGTAAATCGCTAAAGTTTGTCGTTCGTAAAATATGAGATTGCACTTGTTTTTGTTTTTGTAGTTGTTGTTAATGTTGTTGCCACTGTTACTGTTGCTGTTTCATTTAACAAGCAAACAAACAAACAAACAAACAAACAAACAACCAAACAAACACTATATCGTGCCGTAAATTCTGACCATCCACCACAATTCAATTGCCTGCCATTCGCTGATCGTGCTTAACGCAGAATTGAAAGCATTTCACAGCAGCTTAAAAATTAAAATTACTTCACATTTTGATGAGAAGCAAGTAAATATTTGACTTTTCAGTAGAAAATACATCAGTTTATTAAAAAGCTTTCATTGTGATCCAGGCTATGGTGGGTGCTGGAAAGCGCATAGATTTTCCGAATCTTAGGAAATATTGTTGCAAAATATTAATCCGTGTTGATGAAACTTATTTTCAGTTTTTTTAACTTAACCTCGAATAATAATAATCTTAACGGATTTTGCTTAACATTTTAACATCCTTATAAGTGGCATCGCAACATTTTTTAGCACGCCTTTTCTGCCTCCTTATAATTAACACAAACTTCAAATAAAAACCAAAAAAGCAGTTCTTTTGTTAAACCTTAATAAGACACTGGTGCAAATAAGCACCAACGGTTCTTATTGCTTATAACTCACAACAACAAAATGAACAATTGAGAAAATAAGTTTCAATTTGAAAATTTTCTTAAAACAAAATACTTTACATTTAAAATAAAATGATAAGCAAGTCTTTTTGAACATTTTTTTTTTTTTCATTGGTCATAAATTTAAAAAAAATTGCATTAAATAATTCGTGAAAATAGTATACTTTAACTCAATTAGAAAATCTTATAGAAAATAATATTAATTAAAACAGGCTCCTAGCCAAGGGGGTGATTTTCAGTGTTCAAATCCCCCCTTAGGAACCGAAGACAAGACAAAACATCTCAAACTAAGAAAAGCAAATGTTTATATTTTTCATTTAAAAAAAAAAAAAAATTGAAACAAGATTAAATCGGTTTCTAAGCACTGAAAACTTGATAGAAAGGTTTAATTTGTTAGAAAGTGCCTAACAAGAATTGTTCTCATTAAATTATGTTCATAAGACCATAGACGAAGAAGTCACGAAAATTGCGTTATTCTATAAATCTTAGCTAATTGAATCCTGAAAAAACTGTGTCAAGTATGAAAGTTATCGGTTAAGTAGTTTCGGAAATTATCCAGATATTTTAAAAAACCTTGATGCAGTCAGTTACATTAGATTCTATGTTTTATTTTAAATAAATGCTGATTTTAAAAATATCTTGATTATCTTAGTAATTTTATTAACTATTTAGTTAATAACTAATGTATTTATAACGTTTATCTTATATGGAATTTTTGCATATTCAAAATGGTTTTTCACAAAATTTAGAAGTGATGAAATAAATCTGAGAACGCAATCTTGTTTATCATTCTTCAACTATGTAAGATCGGTTATCAAACCTCTTGAGCTTTTTGAACAGTCAATTTCGTTTTACCGTGTAATCATGCCTCCCTTTAATTCTATTAATTCACATGTACCATGTACGAAAATGAAACTGAACTTGGTGATGAAAATATCACTGTCTAGTTTTTTTTACAGAATTTGGAAGACAAGTTTTCGGCAAGATTTTATACAAAGAGAAAGATATTTCAGGTTATATCTACTATTTATTACAAAATATTTTCAATGTTAAGATAAGCAAGTTCTTCTTGTGCAACTAATTCGCTAACTTATTTGGAGACGAGCTGTACATTCAGTGAGTTTATGCCTGGGGAAGAATCCTCAAAGCAAAGTCTATATCGTGAATTAGTTGAGAGATTAATTTTTTGAAGATGCTTCTTTGGCTTGCAGTGTGTAGTTTAATTCCCATAATCGCTCTTAACCCATTAATGCTTAATGGGTACTTATATATCCAAGAAAGTGCTGACAAGTTAAAAATTCTAACGCTAGCAAGATAAGAGATATTGGGGTTTTTTATTTTCTGAAGCAAAGAGGAAGGTTGGACCCTAACAAAACATGAAATAGTCTTAGTTTTCATGGTTTATCTTAAGTTTTTACAGGTTAAAATAATTTTTTTCGTTTTATTTTTTGGAAAATCCTTACGAAAAAATGCTCCACAAGATAGGGAGAAGGAAAAACAGAAAAACTCACCCTTCCCATATAGTTTCAGATGTCCTCTAATCTCAACACAGTGAGAGAATTAACAAAACTAGTATTGCCTAGGGTCCAAATTCCTATTTATAATTATATGCGAGATGGTTAAAATAAGTTCGATTTTTTTTTTTTTTCTCATAAGATTAAATTCCTTCAAATTTGTTTAATTTGTGTTAAAAAAATTATTTATTAAGTTTTTTTTACAATTTTGTTATGTTATATAATTGTTCGTTGACTAAACTTAAAGAACATTTTTTATAAAAAAAAAGGATTATATCAAATATTTGAACTTCTTTGTTTTTAAACTGAATAAATAATTTTTTGAACACAAAGTAAACAAATTTGACGGAGTTTAATTATATGGGGAAAAAAAAGAAATTTAAGGGGGATAAATCGGGCTAATGGGGCTTACTAATTGAATATGACCTCAAAAGTAAAAATGTTCTAAAAAGACATTCTAGTGCTCGTAAAGCCCTTTTCAATGACATATAATTTTTTAAGATCTGACATATAATGCTTAAGTTATGCAAAAAGACCATTTTGGCTGTTTTTCCGGTGGTCCACAAAAAAATTTTTTTTGTTTTCGGAATCCTCTCGAGGTGAACTTTAAAGTATGGGGTGGTTTGCAAACTTTTTTTTTTTGTATGGAGGCCGACCCACTCTAGTAGGTAGCCTTGATTTTTTGATGACACGGACAGTTTATTAATTTAGTGTCAAGACAAAATAAATTCATCTAAAATCCGGTATAGACTTTGAAAGAAAATCAGAAATGCAATTTTGAGTTTTTGTTTTTTTTACAACAAAAATCATTTTTACCCCATATTTTAAGAATAAATCAAATTTTTTGTGGTCTGTTTTTAAAAGGAATAATTTAAATATAAACAAAAAAAAAACACGGTTTTTTTCAATCGAATTTTTAAGTTAACTGATAAGACTTAAATACAAAAAAGATATAAAGGAAATCTATTCACAGATATCAGAGATATTGGCTTCCCAATTTAGAATATTCAATTTGAGACAGTTTTTTTCTCTCCTTGGCATTTGGTTGAAACAAACACTAAATAACTAACGACAATATTCAAAAAATTAATTAAAAATACTTTTGGTTAGAATTTTGCTGTAATTTTTATCACATTTGAAAGAAAATGTAACAAACTTTCAGAAAAAATTATAAAAATTGAAAAATCGTTAAAATTCAGCCAAGATATTTACATGGAAAGTCAAAATTTTTAATTCAAAACACATTTTTTTACAAATTTTACAATTGACGAATGCATAAAACTACATTTTTTTTAAGAAATTGTTACTTTTAAATAAAATTCAAATTCGACCAACTCAAGAAATCTCCCCCGACCAAATTTGATATTAATCAAAGAGCATATTTTTTCTCAAAAATTTTATTTCTCTCTTAGAAGGTTGGGAACCCATCAGAACTCTAGCAGATATATCATTTGTATATAAAAGCCCGTCTTACGACGGGATGAAACCATTTAGAGTACAAAATGCGACAACAAATTTATTGGATTTATATGCAAAGACTTTTATTTGAAAACATGTTTATTAAATTATTTTTATAAAACTTCCTTATATACAACATTTCTAGTAAGAAAATTCTTAGAATTTTAAACAATTAACCTTGCCCTTGCCATCTATAATGCTTAGTTTTACATCATCAGCCCGCTAAAACTGCCCATGACTAAATACCAATTCTTTTAGAAAAACTATTTAACCTTGCATTTTATTAATGAGCATTGAAAATGTCAGTTTAACTGGAAATTGTTGCCTCCGGAGAGTGAAAGGCAAATCCGTGTTTGTCGGGGCCAAATCAATTGTAGGTATGAAAACTATTTCATATTCGCCAGTGCGCCTGTCAATACCTGTGCGATGATTAATTAAGTTTTTAGGTTTTTCAAAACTAACCACCTTCCATTACAGATATCTCTTTTGGTTTTTTAATTTCGAAGAAGTATTATAATACTTCCAATTTCGAGGTTTAACTTATACAGTGGCATTCCTGTTGGATAAAATTCATTCAAAAACTCGGCAGGGTAATTTTGTTTATCGTTATCATCATTGTCTTCAATTTAATCCGTGCTCAGATCTCTCACTGTGTCACCAACTAAAATATTTAGAACTTGCTCGTTGACTTCGTTCACATCGGAATTGTTTGGGCATAGCATAGCAATTTTGAAATAACGGTTGATGTTATTCGGACTCAAAGTATCGCCAAAGATCTATTTAACCCTTTCAATGGATTTGTCCATTATATTGGACACTTCGGAAATTTTTTTTTTTTATTTTCCAACGTCTTTTCTAAAATCAAATAGGTTGGTACTATGAAATGAAGTTGTGCCAACATGAAAAAAATAATTTTAGGAAGATATATAACGGTAAACTTAGTTAGATTTTCGATTTTATGCCCAACAGTAGCCTTCAATTTTTGTTTAATGCTTGTTAATAAATTTTGAAAAAAAGTAGTGAGTATTGTGATTGGTGTGCAAAGCATAATTTTTTTTTATTATAACATTTCCATAAATAACGCATTTGCATTTGTTTCCGGTTGTTTAAGTTGAACTAAAATATTATAATACAACGTTATCATGGTTTTGTCCATTATATTAGACAGCCTGCCAAAAGCAAAGCAGCTCATGTAAAAATCGGAGGGATGTTTTTTAATCTTTTTATTGCTTAAATGATGGGAATATAAGCTCAAAAAAATTGTCTACCATTATTCTAGGCAAGCCATTAAAAGAGTTAATAAGTGAACCTTTACAAACAAAATGATCGGGAATTTCTATGATATCTTCATCTCCATTTCCTAACTTGAGTAGCTAATCACTAAAACTTGGATCAGAAGACCGAACATTGTGATTTAATTCTAGCAATTCAAATTAACACCAACGTCACTGAATGTAATAATTGCTGTTCAGTTTATGCAGACCGAATAGGTTCTGGTTCTGTTAATTAAGAAGCACTGTTATAGCAAGACATGATGTTTGATGTATAGTAGTTGAGAAAACTGACGATAGTCATTTTAAAAGGTTTAGTAAGTACAAACATTTCAAATGGATAATTTTATAACAGGTTCTGGTCCAATCTGAACAGGTTTTAAAAAGTAAAGTACGTACAAATATTTCCAATAGATAATTTTACAACAGATTCTGGTACAGGCTGAACAGGTTTTACGATATAGATCAAAAAAGGTTTAGTAAGTACAAAAATTTAAAATGGATAATTTTACAACAGGTTCTGGTCCAGGCTGAACATGTTTTACGATATAGAGCACGGAGCAGGACGCTTGTCTATTATATATTAAGATTCTACACATTTGGGCAACATAACCTTTTGAATGATATAAGTTTCATTAATTTTGAGTTTTAATTATTACCAAAAAAGCGTACGACAAACTTTAATGTTCACGTATTAATATATAAGATGCACACAAAGTACAGCTTTTATTATCCCTTAGTTATTTTGTATTAAATTTTTAACCTTAGGTTCTAAAACTACAACTTTTTTCCCAATTTATTAAATTTAAGTAGAGGTTTGACAAAAAAATATTTCTAGTGTTTTGAAATGTTTTAATTCTTTTTTAAAAAAAAGGATTAAATAATGCATTACTCCAACGATTGGTTTAAAAATTACTCCAAGAATTTTTGCCCTTTAGTTTTTTTTGTATTAAATTTTAAATCTTGGTACTTAAATTCAAATTTTATTTCCAATTTATTAATTTTAAGTACAGTTTTGACTACAGAAATTTCTAGTATTTTGAAAAAAATCAATTCTAATAAAAAAAAGTTTTAAAAATTATTCCAGAATTTTTAACCGTGAATGGCCCCCCGGACCCAAATTTTAAAATTTCATCAAAATTGTATGATTCGATCTATGCCTAGGCTTTAATGGGTTAAGTAGTTTTTCCCTATGTTATTAAAGAACTTAGATTTCTTAAGTTATAGTTCTGGGAATATTAGTTTAGTGCAAATGTGGCCTAAAAACTTCTTTCAAGAATCTTGAGATACACGGAATGAAATTGTTTTGACGTGCTGCTTGAAGAGATTCTTATTAGTACCACAGAACGGTCCTATGAATGATGATTCTGCTCCCAGTTTGGCTAGAGAGTCTACTTTCTCATATCCATCAAAGTCACAGTTGGTCAGAATCCATTTAAGGGTAATTTTGTTATACTGAGCAGCCAGATCACTGATGACGGTGACAGTCTCTAACACTAGCTTGGATTTTATAATAGGTGATTTCAGAGAGGACGAACATAGTTTTGCCTTTGAGATAATTATGACTATTTAGTCTACTATACATATATGCTAATGGCAAGATTTTCCACTTAGAAGATTGTGTTATACTGACTGACGATTTTAAAGTGGCTGTCATCGGTATGTTCTTCATAGATTCCAGCTCTAGTGCCTTCGTCCATTTTAGAACCGTCCTTATAGCAAATAAGTTCGTTTTTGCATGGATCATGGGCCTTTCATGTATTTCCGTTGCTTTTCGTAATTTTCGACAATTTAATTCAAATCAACACAAATCAACAAGCAATGAATGTAGTGCGTTTTCTAGGCATAGTAATGTTCTTAAGGAGCAATAAATCAATACCAATTTATAATATGATGCAAGATATGAGCAAAAATCGAAAAAAGGTGATCATAGGTATATGAGTGAAAATAAGTGAAATGGTCATATATAAGAGGTTTTTATATTAAAAACAATTTCGAAAGTTCTATATGTGGCGTGGAAACTATTTTGTTATATGTTAAAAATTGACTATTATTTGTTTTTTAGTACTTGGATATTTACTACTATAGTACTTATAATTTTTTCAACAAAATTACTTAAGGAAAATTCTGGCTACGGTATCGAGTTCAATATAATCTTATTTTTGAGGCCTTTTCAATCGATATGATGTCAAAAGTTTCCGAAGCTGTGCTTTCTGATGGTTTACTTGGTTTTGGTCAATATTGTTTTGTTTTTTGTATTGTTTCATTTCGACCTTCATTCTTCAAAAAGGAGAAATTGTTGACTTACAAACATTTAATTTTCTCGTACTTTTGTTGCAGAGTCTTGAAAATTGAAAAAGTTGTTTGATATACAACGACAGAAGTACATGCCACATTAATATTGAAAAGGAAAATCATCAATTTGGTAACTTTTAGGATATTTTTTTTTAAGTAAATATTTCAAGGCAAAGCAGCGCTCACTAAATTATTGCTATCACAACAGTTTAATTTGCTGAAGTTGCTCAAAATCATTTGCTCAGTACTTAAAAGTAACTCTCTTGTCAGAGGATTTGCTTAAGCTGTATTGAGTCAGCTAATAAGGGAAGTCACAAAATTTAAGCCGTAAAAATGGCCCTACATAATTCAATTAGAATAAAAAATGTTTTTTTTTAATATAATACTGAGTCTCATAAAAAGCAAATCTAAGCTTATTGTCATAAATATCAGGGACCGTAATAATTATGAGCAATATCGAAAAAATTAAGAAATAATGATTATTTTATGATTTTTATTTTTTTGCTCAGATATAAAAATTATTTTCTGATTTTTATTTTTTAAATCAAAAATAAAAATTATTTTTAAGTTTTATTTTTATACTCAAGTATAAAAATCATTTTTGATTTTAATTTGTTTTACTCAAACAAAAAAATCTATTTTGATTTTTATTTTTTTACTCAAACAAAAAAATCATTTCTGATTTTTATTTTTTAAATCAAAAATAAAAATTATTTTTAAGTTTTATTTTTATACTCAAGTATAAAAATCATTTTTGATTTTTATTTTTTTTTGCTCGAACAAAGAAATCATTTTTGATTTTTTATTTTTTTTCCTCAAACAAAAAAATCATTTTTAATTTTTATTTTTGTACTCAAACAAAAAAAATCATTTTTAATTTTTATTTTTGAGACAATGGGTTTTTTTGATTGTTTTTTTTTTGTCAGAAATAGAAAGAATTTTTTTGATTTTTATTATTTCGCTAAATAATTAAAATTAGTTTTTCGTTTTTATTTTTTTGTTCAGACATTTAAATCGCTTAAAGATTTTTGTTATTTTGCTCCTAAATCAAAAATCGATTTCAAGAGCTTTCTTCTTGTTAGACATTCTTAATAGTTATGTTTTTTATCGCTTCAAAATTTGAAAAGAAACTAAGATGATATTAAGTTTTATATTAATTTTATTGAGAATTTTAGAAATGACATGCATTCATTTTTAAGAACAAAATTTGATCCAAAATTTTGAAACAACAAATTCTGTTCACACTAAATAGCGGAATAGCGAAGCTTTCAATATCTACATCGTCAAGGCCAATTTGCGCTTCAGTTTTAAACAAACATAATTTGTTAAGCAATGGTTTTAGAACATGTAAACAAAGTAAAGAAAGTTTAAAGTCGGTCTAGCTTGACTCTGACATACCCTTGACCTACTTTTTCATAAAAAATAATAGCATTGGAAAAGGAATTGTCCGTGCGCGGATAAGCCCATATTTTGTATAGATTTAAATTTTTATGAAAAATTTACACATGCCCAAGTTTTATTCTTTTAAAATAATCAGTTTTAATTTTGAGCTAAAAACTAAAAATCAACAAATAATTTTTTTTTTGAACAAATTAAATAAAAATCAAAAATAATTTTTATTTCTGAGCCAATAAAATAAAAATCAAAAATAATTTTTATTTCAGAGCAAAATAAATAAAAATTAAAAATAATTTTTATTTCTGAGCAAAAAAAATTTAATTCAAAAATAATTTTTATGTCTGACCAAAAAAAATAAAATTCAAAAATTATTTTTATTTCTGAGCAAAATAAATAAAAATCAAAAATAATTTTTTATTTCTGAGCAAAAAAAAATTGAAATCAAAAATAATTTTTATTCCTGAGCAAAAAAATAAAAATCATTTTATAATAATTAAAAGCGTTAAGCTTAAAAATTAAAAATCATTATTTATTCTAAGAGTCAACACAAATTCCAGCATTTCGGTATACGTTTTTTCCGGTGCTTGGAACATACTGATTGTTTTTCATTAAAATTTGAAAAATAATCATTATTTTCGGTCCCTGATAAATATTAATGAAAATGTTATGATATAAGCTAATAAGAATTCATGTTTTTTCACACAATGCTTATTTTTCACAAAAAAGTGTCGTTATTTTATCAAATGGCTGCTTATTAAAAATGGAAATAATTTCTTATATCAAAGTTGAGATGATAAAAGTTTATCTGCTCAATTCTTGTTAAGTTCTCATAACTTTTGTCAAAACATATGCATTTTTTATAACACATCAAATTGAAACTGAATTGTTTGCAACTTCCTTTCAACTTTTTACTTCCATAGCAAACTTGCTAATGAGAAACGACAATATTTTTCAAACCGAAAAGTAGTGAGAAGGTGATACAAGTGAAAACAATGTGTGGCTGAATGTCAACCAGGTAGGCAGGCAGGAAGGAGCCTGCTTTCCATCACATTGTCAAGCATATATTCTGAGGCATGAACTAAACTGTCACATATGAATGACTTTTCACACATACCAAGAAATTCAAATAAAAATCATGCATATATTTTATTCAGTTCGGAAGTAATGGAGACGACAACAATAACAACCGTACCGAAGGAGTGCAAAAACAAAAGTTTTTCGCAACTTTTACTGTTGAAAAAGTTGATCAAGGTTTTTTTTTGTTGCCATCACTGTTGCTGTTGATGGTGTCCTATCTACTTTTAGTGCCGAGTGTCATAACTTTGATTTCCAACCAGTGATTCTTTCAAATAGAAAAAAAAAGTACCTGAGTTACCAACTTCACTCAACTCAAGATTTAATTGCATTATTTACGCATGTGACAACGTATTTTTAGTCTCTGTTTCTCGACTTGATTTAATTAATTCTCTCACTAACGCAAATGTAAACAAAAACAAAGTGAGTTCTAAGATAAAGTAACTGATGCTCGACATTTTTTACGTCTCTCTAGCGCCGAGCACACTACATACTGTGGTTGCGGTTCTGTTAATTAAGAAGCACTGTAATAGCAAGACATGATGTTTGATGCATAGTTGTTGAGGAAAATGACGATAGTCTTAAAGTACAAAGATTTCCAATACATAATTTAATAACAGGTTCTGGTCCATTGTGAACAGGTCTTAAAAGGTTTAGTAAGTACAAACATTTCAAATGGATAATTTTACAACAGGTTCTGGTCCAGCCTAAACATGTTTTACGATATAGAGCAAAAGGTTTAGTAAGTACAAACATTTCATATGGATAATTTTCTAACAGGTTCTGGTACAGGCTGAACAGGTTTTACGATATAGGTTCTGGTCCAGGCTTAACATGTTTTACGATATAGGGCACGGAGCAGGACGCTTGTCTTTTATATATTAAGATAAAATATAAAATATAAAATATAAAATATAAAATATAAAATATAAAATATAAAATATAAAATATAAAATATAAAATATAAAATATAAAATATAAAATATAAAATATAAAATATAAAATATAAAATATAAAATATAAAATATAAAATATAAAATATAAAATATAAAATATAAAATATAAAATATAAAATATAAAATATAAAATATAAAATATAAAATATAAAATATAAAATATAAAATATAAAATATAAAATATAAAATATAAAATATAAAATATAAAATATAAAATATAAAATATAAAATATAAAATATAAAATATAAAATATAAAATATAAAATATAAAATATAAAATATAAAATATAAAATATAAAATATAAAATATAAAATATAAAATATAAAATATAAAATATAAAATATAAAATATAAAATATAAAATATAAAATATAAAATATAAAATATAAAATATAAAATATAAAATATAAAATATAAAATATAAAATATAAAATATAAAATATAAAATATAAAATATAAAATATAAAATATAAAATATAAAATATAAAATATAAAATATAAAATATAAAATATAAAATATAAAATATAAAATATAAAATATAAAATATAAAATATAAAATATAAAATATAAAATATAAAATATAAAATATAAAATATAAAATATAAAATATAAAATATAAAATATAAAATATAAAATATAAAATATAAAATATAAAATATAAAATATAAAATATAAAATATAAAATATAAAATATAAAATATAAAATATAAAATATAAAATATAAAATATAAAATATAAAATATAAAATATAAAATATAAAATATAAAATATAAAATATAAAATATAAAATATAAAATATAAAATATAAAATATAAAATATAAAATATAAAATATAAAATATAAAATATAAAATATAAAATATAAAATATAAAATATAAAATATAAAATATAAAATATATAAAATAAATATATAAATATAAAATTATATAAATAAATATAAAAATACATATAAACAAGAAATAAATTATTTTATATATAAATATATTCAAATAAATACAACAAATAATTAATTATAGGTATTTATATTTTTAAAAAATATTTTATTTTAAAAACATAAGACCAGGGTTTAAATTAACTTTAAAGAAACTCATTTAAAAATGTTTTTGATTTATTATTTACTTAATCTTGATTTTATATTTATTTGTTGATTATATATATGTATATTGGTACATTTTAATGATGGCAATAATTATTTCATAATTCTTATTTGTAATATTTTTAACCACCAAATACTTTATACTTCACAATATAGTTGTAAGCAAATTTAAATTGCTTAGGCTGATATATAAAATAAACTAATAAATAAAAATATTTAGGTACATTTATTCAAAATATTTAAGAAGAAAAATAAAATTATATCTGATTATTTTTTAAATACATAAGACACGAGTTATATTAAAATAGTTACAAATAAAATATTATAAAAATAGAAATTAAAAATTTGGAAAAATAAGGTTACGAATGTTTACTTTTAATCTGATAAAAAAAAAACAGCATATTAAAAATGCATTGATTAATTTTTTTCAACATTTATTTTTGATGCATTATTAATATACGATAAATTCTATTAATTTTGTCCTTTGGTTTATCTCAATCCGACTGAAACCACAAAAGTTACAACGTTTTTTCAATAGCAACTTCTGTGAGATCGACAAAATGCAAAAATATCAAAAATGCAAATTATTTAATTTCAGCTTTAAGACAAACGCATACATTCAAATTGGAAGCAGTAAATGTATTGAATACATGTATTTCTATTTTTAGATTCATTCATAGCCACACAAGGAGATATACGTAAAATATCCAAAATCTAACAAAAACCTACAACAACAACGACGACAGCTAATAAGAACAACAACATCGTTTGCATTTGACTTCAACAACAACAAAAACAACCTAACGAACTACGCGAATTGCTTCCTTTTTACAACAGCTTAACAACAACAACGATCGTGGTTGATTATAAAAACAACAAACATAAGGCAATAGACATAGGGGTGGAAACCATTAAGCAAGGGGACAAGAGAAAATAATTTGAAGAGAGTTTCCAAATAGAATTGCAAACATCTACAAACATTTTGTCTATCTATTTCAGCTGCTCTGAGAGAAGCGATGACATTCACGGTAGAATAAAAAGTTCGTCCTCTTGGCGACATCATGAAATTAACATTAACAGAGCGAAGTTATTCTTATAAAATCTCTTGTTATAATATACTCTCTGTGCTACATATATGACAAGTTTTCTTTTAAAATAACAGACACAAAATAACAGAAATGCCATCAATTTAAACTTTTACTTTTTACTTGTGTGTGTTTTTTTTTTTAATTTATATATTGTTCATAGAATGTAAGCATATTTATAATAGTTTATGTTTGAGCTCAATTCGTGCTACACAATTTTAAACAAATTGTTTATTTAAGTCTGAATATAATTTTTGATTTCATTAGTTTTTAGCTGTGATTTTTAATGCAGCATAAAAACTTAAAAAATATATCTCATGCTATTCAAGTAACAGAAAAGGAAACTGACTCTGACATTTGTTCTGCACAATAGATTGGAATGGAATGCACTTAGATTTCAATTCAATTCAATTCATTAAAGCCAATAAATTCCGAACCCTTTTAAGAGTCAAGTAAAAAGTGCAAAATTGCTCTAAATGAAAAACGTTTTTGCCTTCGCGCTTCTCTCTTTCATTTCACTCATCATTAAATGCAACACTGATGCAATTTACTGTAAGAAAAGTTTTCAAAAGCTCTTCATTTCATGTTTTGTGTTCTAAAAAGCTTGCTGCAGTGCAATGAAAAAAATAACACAAAAATTGCTGGCAACAGTGAATAAAGACGACAATATCACCTTGCAACTCGCCATTGCTGCCAGCTTCGCAAATTTTTTTTTTTATTTCAAATTTTTTGTAAATTATTTCTGCACTCTTCTTGCCTGATTGTAACACTCGCCGCCGTCATTATAGCAATAAATTTTTCCGCTATTATATCTTGCACTTGTTACAATTTCCGCACAATGAACAATCGAGGCGCAAAAAAAAAAAGTGAAGAAGAACGGTAACATTTTTTCGCATCTTTTTGTGAGCATGAATCCGCTTTTGGTCTTTTAGTTGTTTTGGTTTTTATTTTAGTTTTTTTTCTTTTTCAGTCTTGTTGCTGCTTTGTATTCTTAATGCTCTTGCTCATGGCTTTATTTCGCTTATTAATGATTTCTTTTGCCTTGTAACAGAGTCCTTGCCGCTGCACGAACAAATGGACTGAGAGATGGACGTTGTCGATTTGCTGCTACACGCGCGTGAATTACTGCATTTAATTGTATAGCGAACAGTATGCTGCAAACGCTGCTACTTTTTGCGTGTGCATCCCTGCAGCGTTGCAAGTGGCAATGCTTTGTGATTTTTTTTTCTTACGCTGCTTTTAATACTTTTGAAAATGCATACTTTTCGTTGGTTGGAGCAGTTATACACAGTGGCGTACCGAGAGGCTAAGCCGCCCGGTGCGGATTCCAAATTTGCCGCCCCTCTCATATGCAATAAAAAAAAAAATCTTTGATATTTATATAGGGTTTTGTATGCATAGTTTTCACTTTAGAATTTGGTCTTTCATTGTTCTCAATTATATAAAAAAAATTCTAATATACATATCATCAACCTATTTCTAATACGACGCAAGTTTGGAAAAAATGGAGCATAACGCGCGCATGAGTCTATTTTTGCTCTCATTTCTTCCGTGGTTTTGTTGTTCTATCTATGTTTAAAAATCTAGAGCAAAAAGTCTACGAGAAACTTCAATCCATTTTCGCCTATCTCATTTCTAAACACTAATATTAAAAAAAAAAATACAACAAGTAACTTGAAATGCCTTGATTAGATTAAAATGGGTTACAACAAAACCAAGTTACTTCAGTACTTTTCAGCACATTACTTAAACGAAGTTAAATTTTATGCGAAAAAATTCACTTCAAAATACCGCAATCGAAAAATTATTTCAAAAATTTATTGAACATTTTTTCTTAGTCACATCTTCTTCTTCAAACGTATCGAATTTAATCAAAAACAGCGTACAATGTCGTCACTTGAAAAAAATTTCGATTTAATTGAAAATTTGAAAGTCATAATCTATCAAAAATTATATGATAAGTTCCTTGAATTTTTTTTTGGAAATTATTACAAAAATATAAGTATACTCTCCAGTGATTTTTGCGTTAATAACGGAGAAAGTAAAATTGATTTTAGTCCTGCATCGTCGTACTATGATCCTGATTTTGATCCACAAATGAAAAAAGGTGACGAAGAAGAGCTCATGGACAATCATTTCATGGATACTCGATCTGAAGGTTCTCAAACAATCTTTTCCAATCGTACTACAAAGGATTCTCAAACATTCGTTTTCAATCGTGCTACAAAGAAAAGATTATTGCATCCAGCATACAGCAATTGCCGAAAAAAATGAAATGCAAAATTTTCGAAAAGGATTATTGTAATTTTTTATAAAACTTCCATCGAAACCGATGCAAAATTTTTTTGAATGCACATTAGTTCATCAAAAAGATCTTCTGAAATTTTCAAATATGTACAATTAAAGGAAATCGTGAAAAACCCATCTAAAAAGAAGGATATTATAGATAAATTAATTCCTTTAATACATGATAACACAAAAATTAATTTTTGGGAAGATTTTAAGGAATGTGCAGATTCTAAGGATCTTTCTATTGGTTTTACAAGCCATGAGTAAATACCAACATTCATGAATTTATTTATATGTTCCATTAATTTTGTTAAAAATAGTATCAAAAGATTTTTTATTGAGTTTAATGAATAGATTTATATATAATTTACTTAATAAGTAGTGTCCGACCGAAACCAAAATTTTGGCCGAAACCGAAACCGAAACCGAATTTCGGCCATTTTTTTAATATTCGGCCGAAACCGAAACCGAAACTGAATGTCTACATGAAAATTGTTTTAAAAACAATTTATTTATTTTAATTTTTTAGTTAAAAGCTTTCAAAAACATAACAATTGAAACAGATTATAATAACGTAGGTATATATTCGATAAATATTCTTTTGCCTTTATTCATAAAAATTTACGAACCTCTTATAAAGCCTTTACAAAAAAAAATTTCAAAAACAGTATCCATAAACGTCCAATAACGACAAAAATCTCTTATAAAGGCTTCTTAAATGAGTAACCTTCAATAAACCCTTGATAAAGCCTTTTAAAAATTTTTACTCTAATGTGAGCCCAAATATTGTCAAAAATACTTCAAACTGTTTCAAAAAATATGAAAACATGGCAAAACATTTCATTGAAAATAAAAATTATAAGTGACAATATTTTCAGAGAACAACATAGATTAAACAATTTTTTGACTGTTTGCATGTCAAAGTATTGATAAAATTGTGACAAATAAACAAAAAGTTATTGAATTTATCAAATTCACGAACCATTCTTGACACTGTTCCCATTTCAAATTGAGAGTGTTCCTATTTTAACAAATAAGCTGAGACAATATTTTTATGAATAACAAAATTTTAAACATTTTATCTCTAAAAAGCTTTTTGACTATTGAGCACTTTAAATCTATTTCAAGATATTTTTATGAATATTAATATAAATATTTGAATATTAATGTTCAACTTTAAAATAATAAATAAAGAGATCATTTTAATATCACTTTAAGGAACTTTTTAGTATTTAAAGTTAAATAACTTAATATTATAATCTAAAAAAAATAATCTGCATTTATCGTTTTGTGCTGGACCCAACGCACACGGTCAATCAAATGACTGAATTTCACGTTCTACTTAACACCATTAAAAATTTTGATGAAAGCGAACTCACATCTACCATTGAAATATATGTAAGAACCGAATTAGTAGTGTCCGATCAAATATTCGGTTTCGGTTTCGGTTTCGGCCATATTGATGCCGAATAGCCGAAACTGATTAAAAGGGCCGAAACTGGCCGAAACCGAAACCGAAACCGAATATTCGGTCGGACACTATTAATAAGATACTTGTGTAGATACTTAATTATAATAATAAAAAAAAAAAAAAAAAAAAAAAAAACAAATTGGCCATTTCAGCCCTTGAAAGGACTTTGACCGAGCTTCTTAGGATCGATTGTGTTGTGTGTGTTATTAAATTTATGCACACAATTGACCGAGAACTGGACCTACATGTTTTATGCCGACTCCGAACGGCTCATGTTCTCAAGAAGCTTTACATGGCATTATTTACTCTCTGAGGTTTGCCATTGTCTGCAGAGAGGTGGTGACCGATCAGAAAAATTTTTTATTGAAAAACTTTTCGCCACGGCTGGGGATCGAACCCGGGCTCCGAGCATGCTAAGCCACACACTTAACCTGCATGCCACGGTCACCAACCAATAATAATAAGATACTTAATTAAAATTGTAACAAATGTTCAACTTATTTTCTAAACAATTGTGTTTTAATTGATATTATACAACAAAACCAAGCAACTTTAAAGTTACTTGATTTTGAAAAAACAGCAACGAATAAAGTGTTCTAAGAAACATATAAATGTTTTATTTGCTTTTAAGTAACTTCATAGTTGCCTGGTTTTGTGAAAAAACAAAAATCTTGTTTATATGAAATGAAAAAATATATGACAAAAATTTTCTCAGTATCTTAAGTTCGACTGAATTGTTAAAAAACTGCAACGCAAAATAATTTGGCTAGCACAAGTTTCAAAAATTTCGAAACTTAACTCTTAACTCTTCAATAATTTAACTTTTCAATAATTTGAAAAAACTTAAAAATCTTATATACGGAAAGATTATATCCTATAACACAATACCTCAATTTCTCACAATTTTCAAAAAACAAGTTACTTGGTTTTGTTATATCACGGGAGAATTCTATATTTACTAAAATATAAATATGATATATTGACACCTGAACAAGTATTTTTTAAGGAGTAACCTGGCATAATAAAATTTTGTCATTGCATACACACTATACTTATACCCTACATTTGAAAATAAAATTTATTTATGATATATAAAGTGGTGAACAAAACATATGAAATTAAAAGCGCCATGAATTTTTTAAAAAAATTCCATCAGCAGTATATGTGATAAAAACAATAAAAAATTTTTTTGCGTAATATTTTTCCGAAAAATATATTTGTAATTTTTCAAAATTATATCTATTTTTATTGAACTTATACACATTTTTAAACATTAAAATAAACAAAATTTTGAAGGCGTCAGGTCCTCTTAAACGTTAATAATCGCTATTATTCCAAATGTTGACTTACGCCATATTAGAATTAGGCCAACGATAAAAAAGTTTATTCCTTAATGACACCGAAAAGGAAATTTATACAAATACAATTTTTTTTATAATATTTTATTAAATTATTATTTTTCTTGTTTTTTTATTAGCAAAATCGGTAATTACATTTAGGGTGCTCACAGTTCTGTATTATCTGCTCTGTTTACTTTGCCGCTTATTAACTTTAGAACATTTTAGCACGTGTTAACTTTGATTGTTTTTGTTTTACGTACAAACTTGAGATCCCACTTGTTGCTAAAGTTATCTCATAATTCTTCCTTTCCGTTCATTCGAGGCATGTTTATGAACAAATTTCAAATTTTTGAAAACTATTTTTGCAATTTAGCTCCAAAACACAAAAAAAGGTGCTCACAGTTCGATCTAAATATCTTTCTAAAGTTGTCAGGTGTTAACTTTAGAAGCAAACTGTGAATTCCCTAATTGTCAAAGTCTATTTCATTACTTTACTTGTATTCTATAGATAATATGGCAAGATTTTGTAGGCGAGAAGTACTCATTGTAGTTCTAATGTAGGTTTTTATGAATAAAAGCTTAGAATAAAGCTTAAAAGTATAACAATGTTTGGAACTGCGTTTTCTAGACTTAATTTAAAAATAAATTTTAAAAGTTCAAGTGGACCTTTCATACAAGAATCAGTTTCTTTGTGAGCTATAGAAACAATATGCTGAAGTATTTTTCTCTCAACGAGAAACTCTTCATTGTCAATTTCTTCGTGACAGAATTCATTCAGTTTACATTCCAACTTATCATTCAGGAGAATCAAAGGAGTAAGAATTGCGAATTTTTCAGCAAGAGCATGAAGCTGCTGAAACCTTGTGGTCATTTCTCAAAATCAGTTCTTGAAAATTAATAATTAAATTATTAAATTAGAAAATGACCTAAATCAGTTAAGACCACGCCTAACTCCTCTCCAAAGTGATTTTATTAAAACAGTGAAATCCCTTAAAAAATCAAAAAACATTATAAGAGATACGACTTAAAATTATACGCATAAGTCTTATTTCTTAATATGCACTCTGAACTTACAATTCGCCATAATCAAACGAAAATTCCGCCTTTCTCCCACACTCAACACATCAAAGCACAAAACAGCTATTTTTACCAAATATACCTAAGTTGAAAAACGTTATTCTGTTAAACCACTTTTCTACTGGGCATTTCCACTGACAAGTTAAAGCACTTAAAAACTCAAAAAACTTTGAGTTACTCGAAAACACCAGTTATTCAATGCTTGTTTCAAGTCGCAGCCGAGTTATTCGAAAATTCAACTACTCGCACATGCCTAAATATTATGTCTTTTTTTATTTCTTTGGCAACTAATTTTGAGACTCGAAAAACGATTTTACATTTTGGTTGTGCTCAATACGAAGCTCATAAATATAGTTACAATTACTGTGGTGGCCAAATTTATTCATTAAGTTTAGTTCTTTCTTTTGTTTGTACACCTTAAAATGATAATGTACACATATTTATTTTGTAAAAGGCTTTATTTAGCTTCAGTGCCGCCCCTAAACTAGTGCCGCCCGGGGCGGACCGCCCCCCCCGCCCCCCCCACGGTACGCGGCTGGTTATACAACATAATATTTCGCTACTTACGAATTGCATTATTGTTTTAATTGATTTATCATTGATGCTGTGTAGAAATTAATAAGTTGAAATGTTCATTTATCGGAAGAGTTATTTAAGTATTCACAAAATAGTATTTTTATAAGATTTTTCTTAATATCGCCCAAAAGTATGCAACCATGCACGTTTACCTTAAAGGTAGATCATGGAGGGAATCCCCAACGTACAAAAACGATGTTCTAAATGCCATAAATCAATCATAAATCAAATCAATCAGCAAGTGTTTTGCATCTACCTCAGTCAATACAAATTATTAAAGTATCGCAACTACAATCTTCTCTACCATGAACTATAACTAAATGTTTGTTCTTCTCAACTTTCACTCGAACGCATATTTATGAAAATATATTGAAAGTATTCCATGAAACCAACAAGTTTTGTAAGAGTACGCAAAAGTAGGCCTCAGGACGTGCATTTTATGTGAATAAACTTTTCTTCTAACTTTTTTTTTTTAAAGATATAACCAGTTTTATGTAGTCTTTAACGTTACATTTTTCGAAGGCGAGTTTCAAGTTAGGTCTGTATTTTAAAAAAATTACCAAAATTGGCAATCGATAAATCTAAAATCCTTATATTAAAGAACTGTATCGAGAAAGGATCAAGGATCATATAAACAACCTAAATGAAATAATGAAAACAAAATGTTATCGTGCGCTTCTACAAAACAAAATGTGTGGTCTTTAACGTCTCTTACGAAAAAGTTTGAAAATATATTGATGAATTTTTAATTTCAGTTGTTTACAAATAAGAAAAGAATTGAAAAAATATAAGAGTGCAGGAAAATAGCCTAATCGGGATTCGAACCCGGTACCATTGGGTTGACAGTCAATTACGTTTGCTACTCGACTAGAGAGGCTGCCTGGGTTTCAGTTATAACCTATGCATAACTTGAGAGGTATCAAAATACCGGATTGACATATCTATAACAACAACAAAAATCATCACGCGCCATTGGCTCATTGAAGATGAAAATATTGGAATACCCGTCAGTATTTGCTGTCGCAGTTGGGTGATTTGATGTTATAGAGAAAAGTTTAAAAAGTGCACCCTTTATGTTAAAAATGATCTCGGGACTATGGCACTTACTAAAAATGGCACTTTTTCTAAAACTTATGCATTTTATGTCCGATCTTAGGTAATGATGTACTGTTAAAATAAAGCACTTTTTGGGTAGGAATTGAAGAATTTTTGGAGAAATTAAACTTTACGCGAAAAAAGGCGACTTCAGGAGATTAATCGCGTAGACTTATAAAAGTCGAATATAACTTTGGAAGTCCAAAAGCTTTGAGAGGAAAATGTAGTACTAGTTAAGTCCTCTTTCAGTGAAAAATCTGATATTGCATTCGGTTACAGATTTTTCGAAGCAAATTTTCTGGAATCACTTCGTGATAGGTGGATAGGTAAATAAACAAAATTACCGTTTATGGGACTCTGAAGCCAGTGCATACACAAAAATTGACTGTCTGGTGCAAATTATGGTCATGTGGTATCATTGGTTTGTATTTTTTTGAAAACGATCGAAGAAAATCCGTTGCAGTCAATTTTGAGCCTAATGAACGTCAAAAAAACGAAATTTTTTTGGCACGAAATTGAAGAAATGTGGTTTTAACAAGATAAGGCCACAAACCGAACAAACAACTTGTTGTAACTTAAATTTCTAGGATAACTTATCTACGAGATCTTCCGATTTGATGTGACTTGATACTTACGGGCATCTAATGCGCTCTGCCTGTTTCGTAGATTTATTCTTTATAATATTATTTATTAGGAATATTTTTGGGTCCCATTTTTTTATTAAATACTAGCGGATCTAACCCGGTGTTACTCGGGATTGTGGCTCGAGCACAGAAAGAGGACGATTTTCAAAACTGCTCTCATTTTTACGTTTTTAAAATTATAATTCAATTTTAAAATTATTTTAAATTATCGTTTTTTGGGGTTTTACCCCCTCCTTCCGTCGAAAGTGTTTAGACAAATTTCCGTAAAACTGTACCTGCCAGCCATGATTAAACAAAAAATGACATCTTCAACGTCTCGATCTGACGTCTGGTTTCTGAGGAAAATGGACACCCACAATCAGAAAAAAACACATATCTTCCTGCGGTGAAAAATTTCTCTATTTTCGATAATAGCAATTTTCTCTTTTCAAATAAAATTTTCTTGAATTAGAATAAATTTTCACATTTTCGAAGAAATATTTCTTCATTTTTAGGAAATGGAAATATTTCAATGTCTCTAATAATGACAAATATTTTACTCGCACAAAAAAATTCTCATTTATACAGAAAAATTTTTTTGAAAATTAAATATTTTTCCTATATTTTGATAACAAATTCACTATGAACAGTATTTTCTTCAATAAAAACAAATGTTTTATCAACAATAAATAGTCTTTTTCTCTAAAATTAATTTTTTTAATATTTTTATATATTTCACTTCTTCATAGAAGGTTTTTATCATTTTTAGAGAATTTTTAGGATCGCATTTAGAGAAAAACATTTTCTGGAGCAAGGCCAATACCATTTTTCAGTAAATATGATACCATTTTTATCATATTCCGAGAAACTTTTTTCTGAGTGCAGTTTGAAAAGTCATTTCGAGAAAAATGCGTTTAAAGTTTTTTAGCATGCATTTAATATGCAATTTTATATCAAATAAATTCCAATTTTAAAAAATTCTATAAGAATCGATTCGATTTTTGGATTTTCTTCGTTCAACTTCTGTTTTGTTCGATACTGTTCGGTTAATTTTTTTTCATTTTTATATAGCTGCTGCTGGTATTCGTTAAACTTTCTTTTTTTTTTGGTTCGTCTTTGGTTTTTGACTTCGTTTGCCTTTGGCTCATTGCTTGATTTTTGTCGAAAGAACTTTTAAAAGCATAGGATCTATTTCAGTAACAAATACAAATGCTTGCCAAGTTTCATCAAAATCGGTTCATCCGTTTTAACGTGAATGAGCCGAACATAGTTGAAATTTAAACAGCCTCAATTCTGTTGCAGAGTCAAGTTATTTCACGTACCAAATTTTAGTACAATCGATCAAGTCATTTAGGAGTTATTGAATCTTAACAATACACTACTTAAAGCGCCCTCTTGCGAAGTCTTTGTAATTTCTTATATTTTAAGTTTTATCTTGGACGCAGTCGAACCTTCATTCCAAATTTCATTGAAATCGGTCCAGGTGTTGAGAAGTTATTATAAAGTGCTACGGCCAAATACAACCGCCCACTTTTTTACACCTCCTATGTTCTTTCTCACTATGAAAGGTACTCGGCGTCCAAATTTCAGCTCAATCGGATAAACGGTGCGCGAGCCTATACGGAACAGACAGACAGACAGACAGACAAACATTTATTTTTATTTTTTATTTGTTTATTTCATCAATGGAACATAATTTCCTTACTGACTACAATAACAGAGTAAAAATAATAAAATTATTTTACAATAAGTTTTAATTTAAATAATAATGTAAATTTAAGTTGATTGAATAATATGACGGCTATCTAAAAGTTTAACGATATATGCTATTTAGAATAGTTTTTAAAGCTGGTTTTGTAAAAGACAAATCAATGTAATTATTTTTCGAGATCAAATTAAACTCCGATAAGGCTCGATTCAGAGGAGCATTAATTGCGTAATTAGTTCTAAGAAGTCCAATAGCAAACAAATCATAGTTACGAAGGCTTCTAGAGGGAATGTTGAAGTTAATCATTTCTAAAAGTCTTGGACAATCAACTTCACCGCGAACTAAATCTGAAACAAACAGAAGGGAAAGTATAGTTCCTCTACTTTGAAGTGTTTTCAGATTAATTAGTAAGCAGCGAGTGCTATATGAAGGAAAAGGTTCGGAGAAATTTAATGACTTAAGGGCATATCGAGTAAAAACCCTTTGAATGCGTTCAAGACGGCTGACATGAGCGCAATAAAAAGGCCTCCAAACAAATGCTGCATATTCCAATTTTGATCTAACAAAGGCTGTATAGAGGGTTTTATGCGTGTAGGGATCAGCAAAAGCTGAACTATTGCGCCGAATAAAAGCAAGCATGGCATAAGCTTTAGATAAGGTAAAGTTAATATGGCTTACGAAAGAAAACTTAGTATCAAAAATTACTCCTAAGTCTTTAGTTTTATCAACAGAGTTCAATATAGAACTACCAATTTGGTAAGAGGAATTGAAAACATTAACAGATTTTGAAAACGTAATGAAAAAACATTTTTTTATGTTCAAAGGAAGGCGATTTTTACAACACCAAAAAAATACATTTGACAGCTCATTTTGTAAAACATCCATATCAGACGCATTTTTAATAGTCGAGTATATTTTCAAATCATCGGCATAGAGCAAAAAATTGGCCTTAGAAAAGCAACTGCTAATATCATTAATAAATAAAATGAATAGCAAAGGTCCAAGTATGCTGCCTTGAGGTACTCCAGAAGATGCAACAAATGGAGCAGAATTAATATTATCGATTAATACAACACAAATCCTATCAGTTAAATAAGACTCAATCCATTTCAATAAGACAGAGTGAAATCCAATGCGTGACAATTTTGAAATCAAAATTCTGTGAGAGACCTTATCAAAGGCCTTTGAAAAGTCCGTATAAACTGTATCAACCTGGAATCCATCTTGAAAGGCCGAGATACAATCTTCAGTGAAAACTGCAAGGTTGGACACAGTTGAACGTCCAGATACAAACCCATGTTGATTAGGACAAATTAATCGTTTAACTCCGAAGTAAATCTTATCTTTCATAATGCTCTCAAAAAGTTTCGAAATTGAAGAAAGTTTTGAGATAGGCCTATAATTTGATATATCATTTTTATTACCACTTTTAAAAATTGGGGTTATTGAAGCAATTTTCCAATCATCAATAAAAAAACCCGAAGAAAGTGATTTATTGAATATTTTTTTTATGGGATCAACTAATGACGAACAGCTTTTAAACAAGACAGCAGACAAGCCATCAATATCAGTCTGCATCGACGGTTTTAGATTGAGAATTCCCTTAATGATATCATCAGTTGATAAAATGAGCGAACCAAAATCAAAAGAAGACTGGATATGAGGGAAACTTACATCATCTGAATCATCATCATTAACAAAATTAGACTTGAAAAATTCTGCAAAAAGGTCAGCAGCTTCTTTTGGGCAGCTTGCTTTTTTATCATTATAAAAGACAGCAGATGGAATGCTTGAGCAATTTTTTTTCGATTTAATAAACCTCCAGAACGCCTTGGGGTTAGAATTAATGTTATATTCAAAGTTTAAAATATATTTGTTATAAAGATATTTGTTTAAAAAATTAAATTCCCTCATATAGTGCTGGTATTTATCAAAAAAGGACAGGTCATTAGTTTCTTTGAACCTCTTAAAGAACTTATTACGTAAATTTTTTAGTTTTCTTAAGCCTATAGTAAACCATGGCAGCTTAAAAGACTTGTTCGAATTAAGCGGGATGTTTTTGCAGCATATGTCATAAACATTGGCTTTAAATTTATTAAAACATGTGGCAACATCAGATCCCTCAAACATGGAATCCCAATCAATATTATTAAAAATATTTTCTAAATGATTAAAATCACATTTATTGTAATTGAAGCTAATTAAAGAACTATTGAAATTAAAATTAATAGATGCAAATTCATAGAATTCAAGCTTTATGATTAATGGTATATGATGCATATCAGCAGACGAAAAAGGATAAGCATTTTCATATATTTTAAAATTAATATTATTGCTAACAAAAACCAGATCTAAAATTCTATTTAGTTTATTAGTCAAGCTATTTATCTGTAATAAATCAATGCTTAAAAAATTATCAACAAGATAGATTTCATTAGAGGAATTAACATTAGATGCTGTTAGAATATTATTATCAAAAACATGGGACCAAGTTAATTTATTTAAATTAAAGTCACCTAAAACGCAGAGGTGATTTTCACCAACAGTATTTAGTGACAAATCTACAATGTTATCTACGTGAGCAATATAAATATTATCGGCACTGTGCGGTGGTATATAAGATGCGCAAATAAATAAAAGTCCAGATGCACCATGCACTTGCACACACAGCTGGTCCAGTAAAGTATCTGCATTATTTAAAATGACTAGAGATGCACGAAAGCTGCGCCGAACAGCAATTAGTACCCCTCCCCCTCTTGAGCAACCCGTTTTAGCAGCATCACGATCTTTGCGAAACGTATTGATTTTATATATTTTATATATTAGATTTAAATATATATTAACAATACATACAAAAAAAAAATAAAACTTTTGAAAATTTAAATCTTTAAACGAGTTTTTCTCGAAACTACTTTTTCTAATACGTGTGACGTGATTTCTCAAGTTCTAATAAGCCGATTAACTTGAAATTTGGTGGGACTTTCCTAATATATCCTTTTGGAACTATAGTTATGCAAATATTTTTTTTTAACTATTTTTAAAATTTCAAAACTTTGAGAAAGGGCTGATTCCACTTTAATGAGAAACGAAAACATGAATCCTAAAATGCTTTCAATTGAAATAATTTTTAGTTCTCGCATTTAAATGGAATCTAAAGTTACTTTTATTGCAAAATTATTTTTTTAAGTCTTAATGCTTTTTATGTTTTTTTTGACAATTTAAGTAAACAAACTCCGAGTTGAGAAAAACTTCAAATATTTTGTTTAGATTTAAAACGTTCAAAATAGCCATTTTTTGATGCACATTCAAAAATATTAGGTTAGCAATGTTAAAAAAGATAAGAATGTTATCCAAAGACTGGTTACTGCGTTAGCAAAGAAAAAAATATTTAAACTGAGTGTTGCAGAAAAATGCTATAGTTTTCCTAAGAAACAACATGGAATTATGATAAAAATGAAAGTTTCCTAAAGTAAGGATATTGATGTTTTACATAAATTTGTAAACTTTTTTTATGAAATAATTTCTTTTTATTCTTAGTTTCCGTTACAAGAAGTTGGTCGCACCCAGAACGTTTTTAAAAATTTGTTAATTTGTTTGTAATAATTTTTGTAATAAATTTTTGCATGTATATGAATAAATAAACAAACAAAACAAAAAAAAAACATATTGGCCATTTCGGCCCTTGAATGGACTTTGAGCGAGGTTCTTATGATCAATTGTGTTGTATGTGTTTGCACACAATTGACCGAGAACTGGACTTACATATTTTATGCCGACTCCGAACGGCTGATGTTCTCAAGAAGCTTTACATGGCATTATTTACTCTCTGAGGTTTGCCATTGTCTGCAGAGAGGTGATTTCCGATCGGAAAATTTTTTTATTGAAAAAACTTTTCGCCGCGACTGGAGATCGAACTCGGGCTCCGAGCATGCTTAGCCACACATTTATCCTGCATGCCACGATATCACCACGATCGTATGAATAAATAATTTGATTAAAACTAGTTCTGTCAAGTTTTTGAAACTTGTGCTCGTCACACCCGTCACTGGTGTTTAAGCGAATGTAATTATTAAACTAGTATAAATAATTGCATTATGTTTTACCATTTTGAAATCTTGGGACATCTTCTATTATACCCTACAGTAAATTGCTTAAATGTTAACCGGTTAATACCATTTACAGCACGATAAAGAAGTCAAAACCTCACACCCGTCTCTATGGAATGAGCCAAAGGGCAAAAAATCACTTGTTTTTTCAAACAGCCGCCCATTCTGTAAATTTCCTTACTTCAGACCATAGCGACAGTCTTACTTAGGGTTAAAGTCATATCAAGAAAACCGCACCCTTATTTCGCCTCACTTTACCAGCCTGTTATTTTTTTTTAGTTGGCAATATTTTGTTTAAGTTTTTTTTTTATATTGTTAAAATATCTAAAATACATACATATCAAATTGTTTTCCTGCAGCTTAAATATAAGCCTTTTTAAAAAGTTTTAAATTTTGGGGTTGTATGGGAGGTGGGCGTGTTAGATTGTGTATGACGCCCATGTTTCTAACATACCTCAGCTTCGACATAGAATACACAAATACCGAGTTTCTGTCTTGTAACTTTAATATTAGCCTCTTTATAGATTTTCCAATTTTGGGGTTGTATGGGAGGTGGGCGTGTTAATGTGTGGATGACGCCCATTTTTATAACACACCTCAGTTTTGACATTAAATACACAAATACCGAGTTTCCATCTTGTAACTTTAATATTAGCCTCTTTATATATTTTTCAATTTTGGGGTTGTATGGGAGGTGGGCGTGTTAATGAGTGGATGACGCCCATTTTTATAATACACCTCAGTTTTGACATTAAATACACAAATACCGAGTTTCAGTTTAGTAACTTTAATATTAGTCTCGTTATAGATTTTTCAATTTTGGGGTTGTATGGGAGGTGGGCGTGTTAGTTGGTGGATGACGCCCATTTTTCTAAAACTTCTTAGTTTTGACATAGAATACACATATACCAAATTTCAGTATTGTAGCTTTAATATTAGCTTCTTTGTAGAGTTTTCAATTTTGGGGTTGTATGGGAGGTAGGCGTAGTTTTCATCCGATTTAGACCATTCTTGAACTTTACCTTATTTTTTTTTTAAAAAAGCTTAAATATCGAATTTCATTACGATAGCTTCAAAATTACGGCTGTGATCGTGTCGACAGACAGATAGACGGACAGACGGACAGACAGACGGACATGACTAAATCAACTCAGGTGGTGATGCTGAGCAAGAATATATACACTTTTCCATACCTACCACGCCTGCTTTTGGGTGTTACACACGTCGTGACAAAATTAATATACCCCTTACGCAGTACGCGTGGGGGTATAAAAAAGTTCCTTAGGAAACAAACAATAATAGTATTTCGAGAAACCTTCGTTCAAACTTCAAACATTAATGTTATAATTCAATTTTAGTTACTAGCTATTGTTAGCGGACACAGAAATGCTTATTGTTCTGGATCCACGGCTTATGTAATGATGTTCATAGAACTGACTAAGATTATTTGTTTACACCGTTCATAAGAATCATTAATCGATGCCACATATTTGATGAAATTTTATAAATGATTTCTTTGAAGGATATAAGAGACTTGTTAAATAAATATTGAAAATAAATTTTATCAGTTTTACCTTCCTGGCTTAAATTATCAAAAACTAAATATACTGACTGAAAAAGAGTTAACAATAAATATCTTTAGGGGCCATATTAAGTATTTTTTTATTCCAATTCTGGGTTGTACAATAGAGCAAATTGGGCATAACTTTGAAATGATCTAAAAAATATTAAACAAAATTTATGGGACCTTTCATAACTTTCAGATGGTAATGCTAGTTTTATCAAATTCCAGCAATGAGATGCAAACATTTCAAGCATGCTCACTAATGCGGGTCACCAAAAATGGATATAAAAAGCCACCCCCCAATATGAAAGCTTATATCGAAAGTGAACTATAAAAAAAATTTGCTTTTAAGAATCCCGAAAAACAGACAAAATGGTATTTTTGTTATAACATTAGTATTTTTAGTATTTTTGTTATAACATTTGTATCTCTAGTCCGATTATGGAGTGCAGCATATCGTTGCATATTAAATTATCTCCTCTGGGTACCCAAAAATTTCGATTTAAAATTAAGAAATAAAAATTTGCAAAATATCTACTGGAGGATGACATCTTCAAGACACAAGTGCCATATTTGAAATACTAAAAATATTAATGGTATAACTAAAACAGACATTTTGGCTGATTTTCGGGACACCCAAAAAAAAAATTTTTGAATGAGCTTTCATTCTAAGGGTTGTCTTTTTATATTAATTTTTTCCCCCCTTTATAATGCAACCCACTCTTATGCTCACTTTTGCCATTGAATAATTATAATATAGAATGTGCACCGCTGACATACGCCACTACCCCATCGTTACGTCGCCACCAACGTTTTGCATATTCCAAAGCTTTTCACCTGGTTTGTGCACATAGTTAAGAAAATCCTAAATTGATCCCAAAACAAACAGAAATAATATCCTCCCTTGTTCAAGGTCACTAGCTGCTGCATCGCTGGCTTGTAATTATTCAATGCTTTTGCGTACTATATGTGGATTTTTAAAATTTTTAAGGCAATAGAACCTCACTGTTTTCTTGAGTTTCTATTTTAATCTGTTTTAAATATTTGCTTATAAATATTATATGTTGAAACCGTCATGTCCGTAAGGTAATAATTTGGCTAATTGTAGTATTGCTGAGAGATTTTTATAAGAAGATTGAAAGAATATTTTTGCTTAAAACTAGCAATGTTCCAATGTTCCACTCAAAATAATTTAGCCATTTGAAAAAATTTAAATTAGAAAAATATAAATTTGAAACAAAAAAATAAAAAGAGGTGGCAAAAACCATTTGAATACGTTAGGTAGAAATCATTAAAAAAATTTCATTATCATTTTGCACAGTTTTCTTCTTTCGTGAAGATATTTAAAAATGTTATAATGAATTTTCGGCTTAAAACGATGCCGAATACAATAAATTAACAACAAAAGCAACAACAAGAACAACAAATAACAAATGGGCTTTAAAAAGTTTTCAGCTACTGCCGTTTTTCAAGCCACCCATTTTTATTGTTTTACTATTAATACAGGTGAGTTGGTGTGCGCGTGTGAAAATTTTTATGACCCCAACGTTCCGGCAGAATCAAATAACAGCAACATAGTACATAGTTCTTGGTTGGACTTTAGCGTTCTATGCATTATTTTTATTGCTGTTTGTTTTTGTTTTTATTTCTGTTCTTGGATGCCTGGAATTACTTTTACTACTGCTACGTTGAAATTTGTTTGAAAAATCTATAAAAAATCATTCATTGTTTTCTGGTATGCGGCGTTGTTCGGTTTTTCGATTTTTCAACGCTGTTGATGTTGTTTTTAAGCCGAACGATGACGGCGACCTCCTTCAGCTAAGCACTAACGTTCATTTTGAACGAAGCAAAGCACTCACTACGGCGCTATGCGTAGTCCAATGGTTTGACTACATGGCCTCATGGCAGCTGCTATGCCTTGGCCTTGTCTTAAGACCGGCAATGGTTGTTGTTGGTCGCTGGCTGGCTCCCGGTTTTATGCGCTTCTTAAATACGAAAAATATACAAAGAAGCAAATCGAGTTTGCAAATAAATGAAATTACTTTTCGGTCTAATGACCATCATCTGCTGATTTTATTAGATTTTCTCTTTCTTTGGCCATTATTTGTGTATTGAATTAAGCGTAGGAGCAAGAGAAATAAAAACAGGACGAACAGCCAAATCGAATGGTTAAACTTTAAATGGGTTTCATTGGGTTTTTATGTAGTTTCGTTATGATATCGAGCAAAACCTTGAAGGAATTTAAAGAGAGATGGCATGTCATGTAGAGCGTGATATAATTATAAAAGAATTTTGCATGTAAAACGGTAAAAAGTTTATAAAATAAGACAAAAATTGTTTATGTGAAAATGTTAATTTCAATAATAAAGACCATTAGACTTATATAAATTAATATTTTTAAAAGAATTTTTGTGCTGCTTAGCAAAGAATAGCAAACCTTCTATGCATTGTTACAAGTAAGTAAGTAAAATTTATTGAGACTTAAAAATCTATTACAAAAGTTCATATAAGTTACAGAGAAAGAAAATACATAGAATTTGTATAAAATTTATTCTATTACATTAAGAGGGATGAATGCTGATAGCATGAGTTTAACAATTAACATGAGTTAAACAAAGAGAATACAAATACTTGCTCACGGCATTTTTTAGTGACTTTGATGTAAAATCAGAGGCTTAAATCTAAATAAAAAGGAATAAATAAGAATACATATTTAAAAACAAAGAAAAAAACCAACAATGCTAAAATTAAATATTTACATATATACACATATATAAGTTAAGTTTTTTACGACTTTGTGTGTTTTTTAAAAAAAGGCCGAAGCCAACTTTATTGTTTCACTATTAATTTTCAACTGAACTTATTTTTAGATAATTAAATAAATGCAAGCCAAATTTACTAACTGCTCTGCCGGACGCGCGGATCATATTCCATATGAAGTTTTTATGCTTTTTCGTTGTTGTTGTTTTTAAGAACGTGACTGTGGGAACTGCAGACACTGCGTCAGCATTCTATTTTGTGGGAATGGAATTTTGGATCTAAGTTGCAATTTATTTGTTCTTAACTCTTCCCCTCCTGATTTCGACCGTCCTCGGTTGACCCATTAAAGATTTGATTAAGCTTTTCTATGGCCGATACCGAAAGTTGAGGGTGTCGTTCCTTTAGGCTTATTGTGTCTGTTGGTTGACCTTTCATACTTCTGCGTATGTGACTTACTGTCATAATTATCCCAAATAGTACGATAAGAATAGCTACTACGGTGCCAGATGTTAATGATATTTTGTTGCGTACATCTAAAGATTTGATAAACTCAGTGTTTTTCACATTCAACTCTTTCATCATTTCTAATGAAAGTACCTCTTCTGTATCTCTTGGAAAGATTTTCGGTTGTAGTAAAGCGGGTAATGGTGCGTAGACGACGGTTTCATTTGAAGTATATGTTATGTTCCTGATATTTATGGTTTCATTGTGGTATTTTATTAAGAATGTCCCTTCTAGAATGCTTGTCTCGTTATTTATAATTATGGATCCATTAAATTGATTTAAGAAAATCAGCCCTGTTGAAATTTCTTCTATTTCTGGTATGTGTTGGTTGTTAATTAATTGGCAGGAAGACTTTTTGCTTGCGAGTAAATTTGGGATGCATGTTGAATTTCTTAGGTCTATTACATTTTTATTTAAACAAATGGATAATTTATTATAGGTCTTACAATTGTTTTTGATTCCATAAATCTTATTCTTGCATTGCAATATTGAATTATAATTAATTTTGTTAATTTTTGTTTTTAATTTAACTGGTTTTACAACTATTTTTTTACAATATTCAGTATTGGTTTCTGGCAAACTTATGATATAAATAATAGTCTCATCATTCGTGGCTATTTTTATTTCTGCAAATTCTAACAATTCATCGATGTTAATGTATGGTATGTTTTCTTTATTAAAAATTTCTTTAGCAATATTTATTTCGGTATTTGATAAAATATAAGAATTAATTACGTTAGCCTTTGCCCAATGAATGGCATACTCTATATTTATTATTTCCTCTTTCATGAGGTCAAGTTTGTATTTTAATTGAATCAAAGATTTATCATCACTATTCCTGTCTGATTGAATCACCTTTAAAATTGTGTTCGTTTTATTAGTTATTTCATTAATTTTGTCTATTGTCATTCTATTTATGATGAGTTGTTTATTGTTATTTTCGAGAGCGTTATTAATTTTTTCCGTCAAAATTATTTGATCAGAGTGGTCCGGGTTTCCGGCTATCCACTTCCATGCACTGCCGATGAAGTCTAGTGATCGTTTGGTCCTTCTGTTTGTACTGAGTCTGTTTAAATGGGTTTTAATTTTTTCAATCTCATCTGAAATAAATGGGTGTAACGAGTGGTCCGTGCTAGTTTTGGTTCTAAATATTGTTTCAAGGTTATTGATTGAATCTTCGTATTTCTTTAAGTCTATGATGTGAATTATTCTGAATGTTCCTGTTTGTAGTTTAGCTAACCCAGTCTCTATTGTCACCAGTTGCGAGTTTGAATAATCTAATATTTGAACGTTGGCTTTGCATAATGCAAAGAGACAAATTATTAACTGTAAGAAAAAATATAAAGGAGAGAGAAAAAAAATTATTAATTTCTTATCAAGCTTTTGTGTACTATTCTGCCAGTATTGGTTACTACTGTGCTATTTCGGTTTTCCCTGACTATTTCCTTGACAAACGGCTTCGAGAGTTTTGTCCCTAATCGCCTATTTCTTTTGACAAAAATTATTTGTCCTGGTAGATATTGTTTAGGGTCTTGCTTGTTTTTGTTATGGTATTCTAAATCTTTCAGTTGTTTTTTCTGTAGGGTCTCAATGTTTGAATTTCGAACTCTTTCATAATCGTCAGGTGTAAAACCCACATTTCTGCCAAAAAATAAATCGACAGGTTTTTTTCCTGTAACTGAGTGGACTGAATGGTTATATTCGGAAACAGCGCGTTCCAGAAGTTCTTCAAAATTCCTTTGGGTTCCATTATCTTTGAGACATCGCATAATTTCTACCAAAGTTGAATGGAAACGTTCAACCTGTCCGTTAGCCTGACTTCGGTATGGTGGCGATGTATAAATATCAATACCTAATTCATCTTTCATCATGAATTTCATCGAGGCTGAGTTAAGGGATGGTTCATTATCGATGATAATAGATTTTGGAACTCCAAATGCAAATATTATATCCCTAAGTGGTCGTCTTATGTCTTCTATTGATCTACTTTTAAGAAGTTTTGTTATGGCATATTTCGTAAATTTGTCCAGAGCTGTCATAACAACTTTATTTTCGGTCAGGAATAAATCTATGTGAACTGTATGTCCTGGAAAGGACGGTATGGGTGTTTCTCCTAATTTAATTTGATTGGGATGTCTCTCGTACTTGTTTTCCTTACATATCTGACAAATTTTTGTTATGTTTTTAATTTTGTTTATCATCGAGGGAAAGTAGTACTTTTCGAGAATCTGAGATTTATTTTCAAGGGCGTTTCGATGAGCGCGGTTATGGATTTCGAGAATTATATTTTCTTGTACTTGTTCATTAGTTATGTCTTCAACCATTTTTTGAGTATAACGTGCTTTGTAGTTTGAAAAATTGAGGGGGTAAATTTTTTGTATCATTCCCATAATCCTTTCTTCTGTAAGGATACCATTTATAACTGAGGGATTCAAATATCTTTTAAAAAGTTGTACAAGTTTTTCTTCTGTATATTGTTGTTCTGTAATTATGTGTCTATGTATTCCTGGGAAAACTATTTTAAATTGATAGGTGGAGGTTTGATCGATTTTAAGAATAACTTGGTTTCTGAAAGCATTTATTGGGGTTTCAGCGCAAGGTATCAAATTATGACTAGAGCTCTCATCGCTATGAACTGTAGCAGTTAGTGAATTTATTTGGGCCGGTATTCTTGATAACGTATCAGCCACCACGTTTGCCTTACCAGGTTTGTAAATGAGCTGGTAATTGTATTCTTCTAAGATGGCTTTCCATCTTTTCATCTTGCTGTTAGCATTTTTCGAACTCAAGGCATAGGTGAGTGGTTGGTGGTCCGTGTAAATTTTAATTTTTTTGGAACCGTACAAGTAGTTTCTGAGTGCATTCAGTGACCATATTATTGCCAACAGTTCTTTTTCATTTGTGGCATAATTTTCCTCTGTTTTTGATAGCGATCTTGAAATAAATGTTATCGGCTTATCATTTTGCGAGAGCACTGCTCCTATCGCATAATTCGAGGCATCTGTGGTCAATTCAAATTCGTTCTCGAAATTTGGATGTGAGAGAATTACTTCTTTCGATATTAATGCATTTTTTATCTTGTTAAAAGATTCAACTGCATCTTTATCAAGAACAATCGATTTACTTTTGGAAGCATGTTTGGACACTCGTCCATCTTCCCCTCGTAAAAGATTTGTTAGGGGTTTTGCAATTTTTGCGTAATCCCTAATAAATCGCCTGTAATAACCGGACATTCCTAAGAATGAACGGAGTTCTTTTAATGTTTTTGGTTCTGGCATTTTGTTTATCGCTTCTACCTTGCTTGGATTCGTTTTAATTCCATTTATCCCTACTACATACCCTAAGAATTCTACGTCTTTCCTTAGAAACTCGCACTTGTCAAGCTGCACTTTCATGTTTGCGGCTTCAAGTGTTTTCATAACGATTCTCAGATTTTCGAGGTGTTCCTCTAGATCTTTTCCAAAGATGATTATATCATCGATATAGACATAACATCTTTTACCGATGTGCTGTCGAAGTATGTCGTCCAATGTTCTCTGGAAAATTGCCGGGGCATTTTTTAATCCGAACGGCAGTCTGAGAAACTCATATTTTCCGTTGTTCACGGAAAATGCGGTTTTTTCGATATCGCATTCCCTTAGCGGAATTTGATGGAACCCGCTTTTTAGGTCAATAATTGAAAAAAATTGGTTCTTTCCGAGATTGGAAAGTACTTCTTGAATTTCCGGAATCGGGTACCTATCAGGGATAGTCACCTCATTGAGCTTACGATAGTCAATAACCATCCGGTATTTTTTCACTCCCGATGCATCCATCTTCTTCGGGACTACCCATACTGGCGAGTTGTATGGTGAGCGTGATGGTCGTATAATACCATCGGCCAAAAGTTCCTCGATCTGTCTCTCTACTTCCTCTTTCAAGGCTAAGGGGTAAGGGTAGGACCTAGAGTAAATTGGGGTATCGTTGGTTGTTCGAATTTCTCCTTTAACTATTGAAGTATATGTCAAACTCCTATTTGGGTCAGAAAACAGATGTGGACAATTTTTAATTAAATTAATTAATTTTCCTTTTTGACTCTCTGTTAAATGTGAAACGCGTAAATCAATATTATTCACATCCTGTGCAGCTTGCTGTTTTAAAGGAATCACTAAATTTTGTAGGATTGTCATGACATTCTTATCGGTATGTATTACAGCTCCTATCTGTTTAAGCGTATCGTTACCTATTATACCATGGAAGGATTGCAGTCCAGGTAAAATAAAAAATTTTAATTGTGGTGTCCGTGGTCCAAAAATGGTTGCGAATGTATGGTAATTAACTTCAATTTTTCCCGCTACTGAATTAACGAAAAATGATTCTTGGTTTTTTATAGGATTTGATATTTTTGTAGATTGAATATAGTTTTTATTCGATCCCGTGTCTATTAGAAAGTTGAGGGTGTCTCCACTTCTAGTGATATATTCAAAATAAGGAAGTGAAGACGATCTTACTCTAAAAAATTAATATTGTCTAATTGTTTAGGAATGGAATTAAAATATTTTTCTTCCAAAATTGAACCAGAACTCTGGCTTCCTTGTAGAATATCAGAAGATGTTTGATTTGCTTCACCCATGTGTGGTGAAAATATGTCATTAGGGTCGTTGTAAGCCGGTGATTGTAAAGTTTCCTGGAAATAATTTTGCTGAAACTCGGCATAAGCATTTGCGTCATGATCTGGATATTGATATCCAGTTTCAAAATCGTTGGGACTAGGCTGATATATGTCATAATTGTAAGTTTCGTTACTTAAATATGGATGTTGAACTTCGTGACAATTCTGAAGGTCTGTGCTGACAAAGAAATTTCTTTGAACCTTGTTTGGAGGGTGTGTTTGGAAGGTCATTGGTCTTTTTTGACCATTGTTACTGTGCTGAAAATTAGGCCTATTCTGGTAATTTACGTTTCTCGTTTGTATCGAATGGTCTATCTCCATAGGCTGTGGTGGTTTGGGAGGCATGTTCGGTCTGGAATTAAATGCTTGGTTTGGTTTTGGAAATTGGAAGTTTGGCTGAAATGTATTGTTTTGTCTAAATGGGTTACCGGTTTGAATAAAAGGATTTGTTCCCTGGTGATTTTGGGTTCTCCAAGTGTTATTTAAGAATGGGTTTGTTCTATTTTGAATGAAGGGATTTGTATTTCTGGCAGATGGCCAATGAACTAATTCAGGATAAAAATTATTTCTATTTGTGGGAAAATTAAATTTTTTTGGTGGTCTAGGTGGTATCATTTTGTAATTGTTTGAACTGTTCTGTGCGTAATTCATACGGAAGGTCATGTTGTCAAGTTTTTGACATAAATTAAGAGCCTGCGGAAGGGACGTAGGTTCTCTTATGCTAAGTAAACGGGGTAAGTCTCCGTTGAGTCCACGAATGAACGTATCTAATGCCTTATCTCTATAGCAGTTGGTCATAGCTTGCAGTGAGTCTTCACTTATGTCAAGGCAGGAAATTTTGTCTAGTATTAATGATAAGTGCTGATACACTTTTTGATAGAATTCCTGAATTGAATTATTTCGTTGCGCTAACGTGGTGAGTTGGTACTCCAAGGTACCAATATCCCTCTTATCGGAGTAGTGCATCATTAGGCACTGTTTAATTTTCACCCAATTTAGTGGAGTTTTATAGGATTCCAACGCGGTATCCGCTTCTCCTACAATTTTATGCCTAACCGTATGGAGTATCGCATAATACTTTGGAGTTCCTTTTAGGTTATCATATACTGAAAATATGCGATCTGCGGTTCTTCTCCAGGAGTTAAATTCTCCCGGAGCCCCTGAAAATTCCCTAAGACATTTCACTATGTCTGGGATTCTATCTAGCTCATTAATATTTTCCCTAGTCAATTCTACTTGGCAGTCCGTGTTATCTTCATTTAGGAAAGGATTATTTAAATTTTGTATCGTTGAGGTCACTAAGTCAGTTATTTGTTGTTGCAGTGTTTTGTCCATTTTTAATGGTTGGTTTGAGTTGCTGGGTGTCGTATTATTAAAATTTAGTCTGTTTAATTGTTCTGCTAAGTCGTCAGCAGTTACGTTAGTCATTTCTTAAGTTTTTTTGTTTGTAAGAAAAGTGTCTTTATAAGTTTTCTTAATTTACTATGGTTTGAATTTGGAATTAATAATAGTGTAATGTTTTCAGTGGAATCAGACAATATCCAAATATAAAATTTAGATATAAATAAAGTTAGTTAAGTAATTAATTCTTTCTTTCAATATTTAGGTATAAATAATTTTTCTTAAAAAATTTTTTTCACTTTAGAATTTTTTTTCAATTTCTTAGTTTAAAATTATTATTCACTTTAGAACTATTATTTTTCTTTAGCTTAAGATTATTATTAATTTTTCTTTTGATTTTTCAAACAAATTTTCTTCACTTAAGATTTTTATCAATTTTCCTTTTTTCGATATTTTTTTCTTAATTTTTCTTTAAAAATTCTAAATTTTCACTTTTTCACATAAAAATATATCTTATATTTAACTTACAATAAACATTCCGACGATATCAATTAGATTTTGAATCTCGAGCTGTATCCTTTTCCTTCTGTACTGGGGAGCCGTTTGATCACTTTTTATCCTTGATGAATCCGTTGGAATTTCCTCAATCTGATACTTAAAAGATTTTTCCGTCTAAAGTAATCCAGTTTGAGATGTCCCCAAAGATGTTGTTCAAAAGACTTTATTCATCTGGAACTATTCACTTTAGGGTCCCTGCTCGGGCGCCAGTTAAGTTTTTTACGACTTTGTGTGTTTTTTAAAAAAAGGCCGAAGCCAACTTTATTGTTTCACTATTAATTTTCAACTGAACTTATTTTTAGATAATTAAATAAATGCAAGCCAAATTTACTAACTGCTCTGCCGGACGCGCGGATCATATTCCATATGAAGTTTTTATGCTTTTTCGTTGTTGTTGTTTTTAAGAACGTGACTGTGGGAACTGCAGACACTGCGTCAGCATTCTATTTTGTGGGAATGGAATTTTGGATCTAAGTTGCAATTTATTTGTTCTTAACTTATACACTTAACTATAAGTTACGTTAAGATTCTAATTAACCTCTGTGTGTACCAGGGTAAATTCTTATAAAAAATTCAGGCAAAAGTGATGTAGGGTTAATATTAGGTTCTAAATCTATTGTTTCATTTATAATGCCCACAGGCGAAATATAAATTGTATCAGACCAGCTGTGCTCTTTTTGCGAATTATATATAAAATTAATCAAATCATTTTCAACATCAGGAAGTTTATTTATACATTTTTCCATATGCATCAGCAAGTATTTGCACAGAGGGACAATGAAAGCATTTTTATAAATATAATAATTTGAGTATCTTTTAGTAAGCGAAACGAAATTGCGATCAATACAATGGCGTACAACTTTTCGCTCAAACTTCTCAAGGCTTTGAGCTGTTGAGGGGGAAATCGAAAACCAAACCGGAAACCCTTACATTAGTACTGATCGAATGCTGATTTTATAGATTAATAGCTTTGTTTTAGTGGGCATACTTTTATTTTTTAGTAAATTAGAAAATGTTGCCAAAATTTTTCTAGCTTTTTTAAGGACAATATTTGCATGAATGTTAAACTTTAACATTATGTTAAAGGTAATACCCAGGTACTTTAATTGGTTTTTAAATGGAATATTAATATCATTAAGCCTTAACTTTAACCCTTTGCTTTGCGGAACAGTGTCTCTGTGACACTTCCCGGATGGGTTTCTAATGCATATGGCTTCCGATTTGGCTACATTTATTTTAATTCCCCATTCTTTATAAAAGCAATTAATTTTTTCTAAGTGCGCTTGAACAAGACACAATGCCTCATTTGGAGTGTCACCGTGCGCATATATTAAAGAGTCGTCCGCGTAAAGTATACCTGTGGAACCATTATAAAGATGAGGAAAGTCATGGATAAAAATGCTGTATAAATATGGAGCCATTATCGCGCCCTGAGGAACACCACTTCTAATAAGACCATACTCAGAAGAAGCATCATTAATATTTACATAAAATTTTCTTTCGTTTAAAAAACTGAATAAAATCTTTATAAATGGAGGACTAAAACCAATTTTGTTAAATTATCATTTAAAATTACATCGTTTTCAAACTTTAAGAGCGCATGAACTGTTGAATGCTGTTTCTTGAAACCAAACTGAAAATCCGAGATACACTGAACATCCATGCCGAAATGAATCCTGTCTTGAATAATTCGTTCATAAAGCTTTCCCAGATTTGATAGCAAGGAGATGGGTCGGAAATTATTTACTTCATAACAGTTTGGTTTTTTCTTAATCGGAAAAATTTTTGCAATCTTCCATCCATTAGGGAAATAGCCATTGTTAGTGCAGTTATTGAACAAAATTGCAAGGAAGTCAAAAACAATACTTGGTAATCTTTTAATGACAAAATTGGAGATATAATCCGGGCCGAACGATTTTTTGGAGTTAAGCTCTTTTACATAAGAACAAATAACATCAGAGGTAACGAAATGTGTGGAGTCTGAGTTCATGGAAGCATTGAAGTCTGAGCAGAAATTATAAATAGAGGAAGGATATGAATCAAAAGTAGAATAAATATGAGATTCTATAATTTCTAGATCCGATCTGTCAGGAATTGTTTCTTTGTAAATATTTTCAAGGTGGTTTTTTAAAATTTCAACTTTTTCACTATCCTCAGTCACAATACAACCATTATTAATAATTTTTGAACAAAAATTTCCTTTCCTCTTTTTTATTAAACCGTAAATCTGCTTGTAAGCTGCAGGACCTGGTTTAATATGTTTAAGTCTCTCGCCAAATTCATGTGCTTCATGTATTTTTACTTTTTCTTTTATAATATTCTTTAATAGAGAAATTTGTGTTGCAAGAAGCTTATATTCTGCTGATAGTCTATTAAAATTTGAATGAAATATTTGTTTTAATCTTCTTTGCCAGATATTTTTAATTTTGAACAATTTATAAATTGAATCTGGGAGAAGTGTGGAACAACGGCTCTTAATCTCAATGGTATTACTGTGAGAGGCTAAAGTATTATTTATTGCAGAAGTCAAAACAGCAATATGACTATCGATTTCGGAATTTTGTAAATTCACATTATTCAAAGGCAAATTGCCTTCAAGATTCGCCGTCAAGTCAGCTCTAAAATCATCCCAATTCGTATTTTTATAAGAAATGTGATTTCTCTCAAGTTGATTTGAAAGAAAAGGGGAAAATGATCTGAAAAGGAAGGCAGAGTCGTAATACTATAGTTTGAATTAATGTTGTCAATTAAATTTGAAGATATGACAAAATGGTCGAGAAAAGAAATACCATTTGGGAAAGATGGATAAATGTCACAAATTCTTATGAAATCAGAAGAGTGATTTTCCAGCCAAGCATTAAAAGTATTTCCATTCAAATTATTAAAATTATCATTCCAGGCTCGATGTCTAGCGTTGAAATCTCCACCAATTATCAGACCATCAAAATTTGAGGCGCGGTTTGCAATTTCAACTAAGCCGCTAGTAAATTCATCGGGTGAAAAATTGCAGGGGATGTATACAGAACCTATTAATAAATGCTTAACTAAGCCATTTATTGAAACATACAAATCCAAGAAAATGTTTGGAAAGGACACATTTGTGATTGGTACAATTGAGTATTTAAATCGATTATTTAAAACAATAGCTACACCTTGAGAGCTGTAATCTCTTAAAAAATTATAATTATTGATCTTTATACTCTTCGATTTAGAAATATGCGTTTCTTGAAGAAAACAAATATCTATATTATTAGCATTGAGGGTTTTTTTTAACTCAATTACCCTGCTACTCTCTATTAGAGAACGGACGTTAAAGGTTAGAAATTTTTTATTTTTATGGACCATATTTTTCTTTTACTTCTTTTAAAAGGGCTATACAATTAGTTTTAAGTTCATCTTTTGAGAGGAAATTAATATTATTGAGGAAATTTTCAATTTTCTTTTCAAGCGAAGGTTGCTCGAATTCTAATAGTTTTTCAGCGACTTTTAAGAAGTCGACAATTATGGAGGGCTTCTCCGAGAATTTAACTTGGTTTTGGTTTTGTTTGGGTAAATTTTGGAAATTGCTTGCGTAGGATCTACCCTCAACGACGAGAGAATGGCCGTTGACCGCGTTCCGGACATTCGAGGAAGCGTTGAGCTTATTCTCTTTGGCTTGAAGAACTAGAAGCTTCTTTTTTTTAACATGGTCCTTATAGAAGGGGCAACCTCTAAAATTAGCTGGGTGACCGGTTTCACCACAATTTATGCAAAAAGGCCTTGTGTGCAGATCTTTTGATAAGGCACATTCTCCCGGATTGTGTTTAACCTCACACTTAACGCATCGATAAGACCTATTACAGTTCTTAGCAATATGACCCCATTGCTGGCACCGCTTGCATTGCACCTCCTTATTGCGGGACTTAGGTGTCTCCCACGTTATAACTTGGTACATTAATTTATTAAGTTTAGCTACTTCATTGAACTTTTTCCCCGGGAGCAAAGTTACAAGGAAGAGCCCGGTATCAAAATTGTCCTTATGAGAGGATGGTGTAATAAATTTGACAACTTTTTCCACCGTCCCAGGCAGAAGCCTGTCAAGTTCTTGTCTAATATCGACAATTTCTGTCAAGAAATGTAATCCGCGCAAAACTAGACTAACCTGCCTGAGTTGTTTAGGGGTAAACGAAAATGATTCAATATTTTTTTTTCTTAATAGAGCCATCATTTCTTGATGAGCACATGGATCCTTAAAATACAATTTGCTTTTGTTTTTGTTTTTATTTATTATTTTAAACTCAATTTTTGGAATTTTTTTTTCCAACTGGTCTACTAAATTTTTAATATTAACGTTGTAAACGATAATAGGTGGGCAAAATTTATTGTTTCTTATTATGGGTACATCACTTTTGTCTGAACTTACATTTTTTGTTGTTGGCGCCTTTGGCGTCGATTCTATATTTATATCTGCAAGCGCCGCAAATCGATTGGAACTCGGAAGAGCGGGAAACCCTGATATGTCCAACTCCAAAATTTCTCCAACGTTGGACCTCTTGGCCTTTTTGTTGCGGACCATGGTGAAGTTGTCGTCGTCTTTACATGCTGTCGAATTGCGCTCTGAAGAGTGAAGTTCGTCAGATTGTTGAATTGCATTAATTTGATTTAAAGTTGATTGTTGAGTATGGATGGCATGGCTCTCATGGAGTCTAGTGAGTTGTTGCGCTGCCAGGAGTGTATTTGGTGAGCTTGGAATGTATTTTGGCATTTGTGAACCTGTATTATTCAGCAAGCCTGAATGCAAGTTGGGTGCCGTTTCCAGTGGTAGCTCAGAGGCTACCTCACTTGATGTGGGTTCACCACCCTCCATCGGATCACAGGGAGCGTCACCAGGATCCACATGATAATGCTCTCCACTGTGTGAATTCATCGCGGTCGAAAAAACCAGAAAGACTTTATTGGTATACCAGTATAGTATATATGTATACTTGCAAAGTTCTCAAGTATTTATTCAAACAAACTTAAAATGAATGTTATAGCAAAAACCAGCGGCGACCAAAAATATAATGGGCTTCCTTTGTTGTGTTGCTCCGTGAAAATCTCGCAAGTGTCAAAAATAAAGCGCCTTTTTTGGACCACACAATAAAATGTTGGTATAGCAAAAATCAAGCGGCGACCAAAATTATGCAAAATGGCCTCCGAACCTGTGTTGCTCAGTGAAGATTTTGCAAGTTATTTCGCCAATTAAAACGCAGCAGTTACAAAAACGATACAAATAAGCATCTGCGATATCGCTCTGAAGTTCTTGCAATAATCAAATTAAAAGTAATGTTGTTTTAAAACAATTTGTTGCAAAAAATCTTTAAAAAAACACAAAATTTCGATCAACGATCAAAGCACGCGCTTCCAAGCTCCGAAGTGCAAAAAACCCAAAAAACCAAAGATTTCTTAAAGGATTCATTTATGATGATTCATGCATTGTTACAACAAATAGACGCATAACAAATACTTAGACACTCTCGCAAAACTACAAACAGTTTGATGCATTCACAACAATGCATGCAAATAAACTAAAGCACTAAATTAAATACATCCGCACGCACATGTCTGCCTTTGCGAAAACACTATAACACACAGTCGGTATGAAAACACACTGACACATAAGTATCGAGCTGATATAACAACGGAATTTCCTAAATTGGCATAAATTAATCAAAGCCAAATGAAGCCAAGACCAGGAGCAACCAAACCAAAATCAGAGAAATGCAATTTGCAACATAGACAAACAGCCAAACAAGCAAACAAACAATATGGCAACATATACAAACATTGTGCGTTTCTACATGGGTTGCCAGACTAACAGAACTCTTCGTCAAATATTAAAATGTCCTGCTTAAAATTTCACATGAACTGAACTGAACTGAACTGAACTGAACTGAACTGAACTGAACTGAACTGAACTGAACTGAACTGAACTGAACTGAACTGAACTGAACTGAACTGAACTGAACTGAACTGAACTGAACTGAACTGAACTGAACTGAACTGAACTGAACTGAACTGAACTGAACTGAACTGAACTGAACTGAACTGAACTGAACTGAACTGAACTGAACTGAACTGAACTGAACTGAACTGAACTGAACTGAACTGAACTGAACTGAACTGAACTGAACTGAACTGAACTGAACTGAACTGAACTGAACTGAACTGAACTGAACTGAACTGAACTGAACTGAACTGAACTGAACTGAACTGAACTGAACTGAACTGAACTGAACTGAACTGAACTGAACTGAACTGAACTGAACTGAAGTGAACTGAAGTGAACTGAACTGAACTGAACTGAACTGAACTGAACTGAACTGAACTGAACTGAACTGAACTGAACTGAACTGAACTGAACTGAACTGAACTGAACTGAACTGAACTGAACTGAACTGAACTGAACTGAACTGAACTGAACTGAACTGAACTGAACTGAACTGAACTGAACTGAACTGAACTGAACTGAACTGAACTGAACTGAACTGAACTGAACTGAACTGAACTGAACTGAACTGAACTGAACTGAACTGAACTGAACTGAACTGAACTGAACTGAACTGAACTGAACTGAACTGAACTGAACTGAACTGAACTGAACTGAACTGAACTGAACTGAACTGAACTGAACTGAACTGAACTGAACTGAACTGAACTGAACTGAACTGAACTGAACTGAACTGAACTGAACTGAACTGAACTGAACTGAACTGAACTGAACTGAACTGAACTGAACTGAACTGAACTGAACTGAACTGAACTGAACTGAACTGAACTGAACTGAACTGAACTGAACTGAACTGAACTGAACTGAACTGAACTGAACTGAACTGAACTGAACTGAACTGAACTGAACTGAACTGAACTGAACTGAACTGAACTGAACTGAACTGAACTGAACTGAACTGAACTGAACTGAACTGAACTGAAGAATAACTTGACTTAAACTTCACTTTAACTTGACTTAAACGTGAATTAAACTTGACTTAAGCTAGATTTAAATTTAACTTAAACTTGAATTAAACTTGATTTAAACTTGACTTAAACTTGACTTAAACTTGACTTAAACTTGACTGAAATTTTATTTAAACTTGGCTTAAACTTGATTTGAACTTGACTTACACTAGACTTAAACTCGACATAAACTTGAATGAAATTTTACTTAAACTTGAATTAAACTTGACTTGAGCTTGAGTTAAAATTGTCTTAAATTTGACTTTAACTGGATTTAAATTCGACTCAAACTTGACTTAAACTTTACTGAAATTTTACTTAAACTTTAATTAAACTTCATTTTAACTTTACTTAGACTTGACTTGAAATTGACTTAACCTAGACTTAAACGTGACTTAAACTTGAATTAAACTTGACTTAAGCTTGATTTAAACTTGACATAAACTTGACTGAAATTTTACTTTAACTTGAATTAAAATTGGCTTAGACTTGACTTGAACTTGACTTAAATTATACTTACACTAGACTTAAACTTGACTTTAACTTGACTGAAATTTTACTTAAACTTGAGTTAAACTTAACTTAAACTTGACTGAAAATTGACTTAAACTTGACTTGCAAATTTAACTTAAACTTGATTTGAATGTGACTTAAACTTGACTTAAACTTGACTTAAATTTGACTTAAACGTGAATTAAACTTGGCCTAATTGCTTTGACTTTAACCTGTCTTAAATTTGCCTTTTACTTAATTTGAATTTGACTTAAACTTGACTTAAACTTGACTTAAAATTGACTTAAACTTGTCTTAAACGTGACTTAAACTTGAATTGAACTTGACTTAAACTTGACTTAAACTTGAATAAAACTTAACTTAAACTTGACTTAAACTTGACTTGAAATTGACTTAAGCTTAAACATAAACTTGACTGAAATTTTACTTAAACTTGACTTAAACTTGACTGAAATTTTACTTAAACTTGACTTTAACTTGAATTAAATTTTACTTAAACTTGACTTAAACGAGACTTAAACTTGACTGAAACGACTTAAACTTGTCTTAAATTTTAATTAAACTTGATGTGAACTTGATTTAAACTTGACTGAAAGGTGACTTTAACTTGTCTTAAATTTGACTTAAACTTGATTTGAATGTGACTTAAACTTGACTTGAACTTGATTAAATATGACTTAAACTTGATATGAATTTGACTTAAACTTGACTTGAACTTGAATTAAACGTGAATTAAACTTGGCCTAAACTTGACTTGACTTAAACTTGACTTGAAATTTATTTAAACTTAACTTGAACTTGACTTAAACGTGACTAAAACTTGACTTAAGCTTGGCTGAAACTTGACTTAAGCGTGACTTTAACTTGAATTAAACTTGACTTGATCAAATTTGTTTTGGTGTTAACTTTATTTGATCTATAATTGACTTGATCCTATCTTGACTTGACCTCAACTTGGCTTGATCTATGCTTGACTTGATCTGAACTTGATTTGATTCAAATTTGGCTTGATCTAAATTTGAGTTGAACTAAGCTTGACTTGATCTAAACTTGACTTGATCTAAACTTGACTTGATCTTAACTTGACTTGATGTAAGCTTGAATTAATCTCAACTTGAATTGATCTTAACTGGACTTGATATAAAATTAACTTGATCTAAATTTGACTGGATCTTTTTTGACTTGATCTTAACTTGACTTGATCTAAGCTTGACTTGATCTAAACTTGACTTGATCTAAACTTGACTTGATCAAAACTTAACTTGATCTAAACTTGACTTGGTCAAATTTAACTTGATCTAAACTTGACTTGATCAAAATTTGACTTGAACAAAATTTGACTTGATCAAAACATGACTTAATCTAAACTTGATTTTATCTAAACTTGACTTGATCTTAACTTGACTTGATATTAACTTGCCTTGATCTATACTTGACTGAATCTAAACATGACTTGATCTCAACTTGACTTGAGCTAAACTTGACGTGATCTGAACTTGACTTGATTAAAATTTGTCATGGTCTTAACTTGACTCGATCTTAATTTGACTGGATCTAAACTTGATTTGATCTCAACTTAACATGATCTTAACTTGACTTGTTCTCAACTTGACATGGTTTAAACTTGACTTGATCTAAATTCGATTTGATCTTAACATGAATTGATCTTAACGTGACTTTATCGAAACTTGATCTAAACTTCATTTTAACTTGATCTTTATTTCAATTAAACTTAATCGAAACTTGATCTTTAATAGATTTAAACTTGGTGTAAGTCTGATGTGAACTTGATCTTAAATTGATTTACGCTTGATTTAACCTAGATCTTACTTTGACCTCAACTTATTTACCGTTTCAATTCTTATAAATCAAAACTTCTTCAAACAAAACTTCTTCAAATGATAATCAAACATTTTAAAATAACTTAAACATTATATCTTTCAATTAATGTAAATAGATGGCAACTCTTATCGAAGCAACTAACAAAAACAGCGCCATTGATTTTTCAATGAGGCATAAGAAAAATCGAAGAACAAGTAATGAGCCGGCATCGCTTTTAAAGACACTTCAAAAGATACCCGATGCCGCCAAGCAGCGTGCGAAGAACATCTTTGGAAATCCTTTGCTAAGTGGCAGGTGGCTTTGGTAGGGTTTGCAAAACCTTGACAAGGCTTGATTTTGACATTTTGATATAAAATTACATTTGATCGAGTAACGCTCGATGGAAGAGCAGCAGTCAAGCAAGTAGCTAAATATTAAGAAAACACATATAAAGCTGCATAAACAAACAGATACAAACAGACACAAGCATACTTATACAAATACGTTCACACAAATACCGTACGTAACGGCTATGATTTCACCAATAATTACTGAAGCTGCTTATAGAGTTGGCTCTTGCCGTTGTTGCAGCATTGCTTGTTGGCTTGCTTGCTTGTTGGTTGCTTTGAGATGCACAGGTGTTGCTCGAAGTCAAGGGTTACTTGAGCAAATACTCAACAGCAAACATAACCAGGAAAGCTAAATTAAATATTGGAAATAACTGACAAGCAACATAAGATTTTGTTGATGTTGCTTCAACCAGGTTGATGCTGGAAGAGTCAGAGTATTGCATGTCCTTGTGTGGTAGACTGCTTGCTGGCAACTGCATCTAATTAGCTATACTTGTACATTTATTGTATTACGACGAATCCTTTGGTTAATTAGTGCATATTTGAAGTTGTCGGGTTGCAAAATTCATCAGTCAGTCAAGTTAGTGTGTTGGAATAAACGTCATAGGACTTAATGAGTCGGTAATCAATGATTAAGGAAAGGAATTTCGGACAATATATATTGAAATACACAATGGAATTCTAGGTATACCTACTTCAGAGTGCTATAAAGCAAGTATACGGTTTTGACAATGTGACATAGCTATTCAATAGAAATCGTTGTGTGTAATGGAAGTAATTTTATATTGCATGCAATTTTTTGCTGTGTAACATGTACTTTCCTATCACCCCACCGCCTTGAATGTCATTACTTTTTTATATTCCATTCGCAATGCATTTCGCATTTAAACTTGATTTATTTAATTTCCTGTTCAACAAAGTTTTGCATAATTAATTCTGGCGCACAAGAGAAACCAATAAATCCTGATATATTTTTTGTTTTCTTTTTTTTTTGTTTGCTTTCAATATTTCTGGTAATCACTCAGAAATCATACGGAAATTGCAATTTTTATTGCATTTCTTGCTGGCGTCCTTCATACCGAACACACTCATTCGTTAACTATTAAAAAACTTAATTGTCCCCACGGGCAGAAGAACCGCTCTCCAGGCGACGATCTTCATTAGGCGTTTTTTATATGATTTGGGTAGAAAACTTCAGTAACTGCAAAAATTGTGTACAGTTTTTCTTTAATTTGTTCGTGGTGGGGGAAGGTTGAGATGTCCTTCGCACCACAGTTTCAATTGAACTTTGTGGATAAAGAGAGACGCATCTTTGTGGTTGCACGAAACAGTTAATGTGCACGTATGCTTGTGTTGGTTTGTAATGCTTTCGCCGTCCAGCACATAAACGTCAGCATCTTGCTGTTGGGTAAAAGTTATGGCACCAGGTAGAACGGTTTGTAGGTAACTGTAAAACTTGGTCGTTTCAAGTGAAAAAGTTTCTCGCTTAAAAACAGCTGCTGAGCGCGAAATAAATTCCCGTCCGGCTGCCGTTGACTTTTTTTTTCTGTTCAAACGAATTAAACACAGCAGTGCACAGCAAAAAAAAAGCTCATAATTTGCTTTACGTATGCACTGAGAAAATATGTGTTCACCAACCAAGACAAGTATTGTACTTATAGTACAAAAACGTCATATTTGCTTATGGCGAATTAAGTATTTGATTGTTGAAAATAAATTGTATATTTGAGCTTTTTAGTGGAGACAAATTCTGTATTTTATTCACTATCTCGAACGGACAAAAAACACTGCGAAATAAAAATTATTTTACTTTTATATTTCAATATTTATTATTTTTATTTATAACTTTTTTAAAATTTCCCCAAATATTTAAAGGAAAAATTGCAAGCTGTCAAAATGAATTCTATCTTCATAATAGCGAATCGAACCTCGGCTCATCTCATAAGAGTCGAATGCTCTAATGTAGTGCCTCAATACTTGCATCAATACTTGTTTCACTTGATTTGCTTTAAATTTTGATCACTACATTCGTACCAATGTGGACTTGGCTGAATAGGTAACACTTAAAATCCTTGATTTAAAAAAAAAAAAATATAGAAAAAAAACGTGTATGACAAAGAACACATGTTCAATCCTCACAAACTTTATTATTAAAACAATTACTTTTCAAAATAATCAAAAATATTGTATTTAATTTATTTACGAACAAAAAGTTTTTCTTTTGAAGATTATTTTATTTGCATATAAAATATTATACTTATGTTTGGTACTTTTGTGAACTCTGTTACCTTGATACATACAATTAAGTTTATCTTTAAGAGGCTCAGTGAATGTCAAAAAAATTATTTATATGGGAGTGACGAAAACTTATTTTTTTTAACAAACTGGCACTTAAATGAATTGAAAAAAATATACTTTTGACATACTGCGCAAATATTAATATAAAGGCATCAAATTAAACATTTACAATACATCAACAGCTGCTTCCCTTGATATATTTTTCACACTTGTACAGATAGTAAAAGATTGAGAAAATTCTAATAACATTATTTTAAGTTATCCGTGCGAAAGCAATTTCATTCAAACTTATCACTTTTACAGCCTACGTTTACAATGTCGCCGCTTAGTTAAAATTTTAGCGGCACCGTAATTTTATATATATTTTTGTTTTAACACAAAAAAGTTGACAAACACTGCAAGTGCCGCCAAAAACTTTTTTAATTTCAAACCATAAAAACGCACTTAAATCTTTGCAGTTAGAAAAGAACCAAAAAATGAAAAAAAAAAAAAAAACAAAAATGTAACCAAATAAAACTTGGACTTAGGTGCCACTCCAGTAATGCTAAGAAAACGAAACGAGAACGCACATATTTTTTACTCAAAATTAATATAATTTGAAAAAGTATTTTCGAAGCAATTACAAAGTGACAAATGTTGCGCAACTCAAGTGGCTGGCAACATATGGTGGACCATAACAATTTTACGATGGACTCAATTAGAATTTTATTTTTTTTTTGTTGCTGATTTAAATTGCAAACTATTTCGGTGTTGAATGTAGCCTGGTTTTTATGAATAATTCATGTCCTTGGCTTTCGTTCAGGGCTGACTGTAATATTTACAATGATTAAGCTTGTGTCTGTGTAGCTATTGTTTATTAATTTTAATGAAATTAACTTCGTTGATTTGAACTTAGAACTCTGCTGCAGATTCTTTTTATATTTGCAGGATTTGCTGTTTAAGCAGGATTGGCTATTTTTATAGCCAATTTGTTAAATGGTTCGAACTGTTCAATGAAGTGTGATTTTTAGAGCTCACTGTTGAGTCGTTTAGAGTTGTTACATAATAGTGTGCATTCGTATGTACGAGGGGGGGGTCATGAAATAAAGTGTTTGTTTTTGTTTTTATTATTCGCAGGAGTACAACATCTCTTAATTTTAAGAAGTCATACATGCATTTTGAAAGAATTTACTGGTCATGAAATTAAGATTTATCAATACAAATGTTAATAATAGTTCAGTATTATGCAAGCTGCGGACCAGTGCTCAAGCTCAATAAATATTTTTTACTTAATTTAAATTTATAAAAATAATTATTAAACACATCGATATGAAATTTAAAGTTTATTACGGATAAGAGTTTACTTTTAAATTAAAAAAAAAAACAATTTTTTATATAAAAAAATTTTTTTTTTTAATATATTGTATTATATATTATATTTTTTAATATATCGGTTTGCATGTATGTAGACCGTTTTTAGATTAAATCGAGCGCAAGGTTTTCATTTCTGGCATCAGTATTGCTCTAGCTGTGCAAGTTTTTATAAAAATAATTTTTTTAAAAATTCCTTAGGAAAAAATTTATAAAATTAAGAGTGTGATAGGAGCAAGTGCATCCTCAGCCCCTTTTTTTTTTCTTTAACCCTAGAATAACATGCTTATTTTTTAAACATAAAGGTTATGCTTCGTCGAATCGACGACACCATTTTTTAAAAAGACCCTACAGATGTCCTACACGGAAAAATCTTTAGAAATGACTTGTTTTTGATTATTCAGATTATTTAGAATAAGAGATAATACCAAACAATTTTATGTATAATAAAAACAAAAAATCTTTTCTGTTTGAGTTCATTTGGCTTTTTTTTTAAAAAGGTACATAAAACAAAATTAAATATGAACAATTTTATGCATACATTGAATATAAAATTAATTTTTATCTCAAAAACAAAGTTCTAAATTTTATTCAGATGACATTTTAACATGGATGAGGTAATACTATAGGCAATAGGCAGTAGGCAGTAAGTTTTTTTTAGCCTAAACTGTACCAAAGCAAGCGCTGAAACAATCAAGTTCATCATTGGATTCGTTGTAGATCGAAAACATTTTTTCCAATTTCTTAATATTTATATATGTTTTTGGTTGCAGATTTTGCGTTCCAGCAATAAAAATGGAATATTAATACAAAAACTACAAAAAAACTGAAAATATGAAACTGAAAAAGTTACTCAAAAGCCATGCTTCGTCGTTTATTCGTCGATAATTCTTAAAAATCCCTTCTAAACTATTTTTTCGGTTCTATATCTGCGCATATCTTTAAGCTAGACTTTGACTGGTGCTATAGGAAAAATCAGAAGAAAACAAAATAAAACAAGGAAGAAAAATGATTTAATGTAACCATGCGTCGTCGATTCGACGAAGCATGTATTTCTAGAGTTAATAAATTTTCATGCCCGAACCGAAAATCGCCCAGACAACATTGGTTTTGTTGCTCCACACAAATTGACCCAGCATAACAGTCAGTCATCAAACATGTCAACCCATATAAACTATAAAAAAAAACTATAAAAACACTATTTATTATATAACTAAAAGGCAAAGAGTTTTTTAACTTCAACGGCTCTCGATTCAATGAACCGATTTTAACGATCAAGTTATCATTGAATACAATTTAGGCTCTTAAGTAGTTTTGCAAACAGTTTTTCCAAAATTGCGAGTTCTCTTGCTGGCGATATAAAATTTATAAATATTATTAAAAAAAAAAAAAAAACAATTTTTGATAAATTTGAAATATTTAAAGACTGTCCCAGAAATAACTGTCCTTTTGTTTTTTTTATTGTAAAAAAACCAATAAGGTTTTTTTAAAAATTCTTTCAGTTTATTATTAAGTACCTAATTATTACAAAACAAATGAAAATTTTATTTAGACTGAAAAAGATACACTTAAAAAAAATTATGTACTTTTTGATTAAGGTCCTCCATTAGGTTTATTACCGACCTTTCGTTGACCTTAGTGTATGCCCAACGCCATTTACGTCGAAATATTTCGAATTTTTCTTGGTCTTCTTAAGATTTCTTTTCATTAAAGCCTTTCCAATAAAGAAATCTTTCGATTGGAGGAAGTTCGGGGCAATTCGGAGAATGGGCTTCTCTTGCTACCACAGTGACATTATTGGCATTGGTACCCATCGTTCTCTGGGCGTAGTGACATGTTGCTAGGTCAGGCCAAAATAGAACTGAACCTTGGTGCTGACGTATAACAGGCGGCAAACGCAGTTCCAGACACTCTCTGATGTAAATTTCGGTGTTGATTGTGCGATCTGTCATAAATTCCTTACTTAGAAGGCCAAATTTGCAAATGGCCTGCCACACCATGTATTTCTTTGGAAATTTGGTATGTTTTTCAGTGGTAAATTTAGAGGATGTTCTACCCCTTCTTAAGGTACTATTACAGTGCGAAGCTATTAAAAACAACACATTTGTATTAATTTTTTTAACGAAGTATTATTAAATTATTTAATTTAAATTTATTTACATTATGTACAGTTAAAGTTGAAGATATAAAAAAAATGTTTTTTTTTTTTGTATATGTTGTTTTTTTTCTAGAGGTCGTTGAATTTAGCGTCTTTAAAAAAAGGTTGTAAGTTGGTTTCTCGTCTCCAGCATTTTCAAGGCGTCGGAAAGTCAAAAATCAAAGTGAATTCTTCAGTAAAGAGTTGTAGTTGAGCACTCTACCTACGCAAATAAAAAAAAATTAAAAACAAAAAAAAATGGCATGTGTTGAAAAACAAATTTACAAAAAACCCCTCTTTTTGGCAGAAATTCTTAGCCGTAAAAAACAAAATATAAAAGTTTCTCTGCTTTTTATAGGTAGAGTGCTTAGAGTCTATGAAAATCACAATGAATCAAGATTCATCGAAATCGATCAAGCAGAACTCGAGATATCTTAGAAACCAATTCGAAAAAACTTGTTTCGAGAAAAACGCGATTAGATTTTCTTCAATGAACGATTATATATGAATAATACGCGAAGTACGAATATAATATATGTTATATCTTTTTTTTTCATTTGACTTTTTTTTGTCTAAAATCTCGTATACGCATTCTTAAGACCTTAACCCATTTACTCCCACTGTACTCGCTTGGGTACAGAACAATGTTTTAGTTATTTGCACTGCTATTTCGCTGTTTGCGCATTTATCCATAGAACTTCTGGTTGTATGTATTCTTTGACACATTGCTTACATACTTGTTGCTACTTTTATGGAAAAAAATGGATAACGGTAATTTGCGATCGCGTTTTTATATTTTTTTAATTTTTTTTTTTTTTTCTATATTTTTGTAATGCTTTAATCGTTAGTAATACAAAAAAATGAAAAAACATTTATATTTTCGGTTTTAAAATGGCTTGGGAATGAATGGGTTAAGGAACCAGATTCTAGAAAAAACAAAAAAAATTATTTTTCATTTTTTACACACTGTAATAGTACCTTAGTATAATATCCGTGTCCAGGTAACTAATTAAAATCCGCTTTGCAGTTCGTTTCATCATCCATGATCACCTCCTTTTGGCTTCGGCGTCCTTTTCTTCTGACCTCTCATGTACTTTTAGTACTTTATAGCTCCTTAGGTTGTACATTTTTTTAATCCGTTGAACAATTGACTTCGATGTTACCGCTTTTGCTGCCATATCATGAACCGAAGTGCCTGGATTCTGATGATGTGAAACCGGGCTTACCGAGATTCGTTAGCTCGCATGACACGCACTTAACAGGCAAGGCTACAATAACACAGCTCTGTTTTCTTACTTTTGCTTAAAGACACACGTGGGTTTTGTTACAAAAATCAAAACATTCAAGATAGAAATTTTTTACTGTTTTTCTCAAATTGTTTTTTTGTGTCTTTGCGTCCTTTGAGAACTCTTAAAATGTGAAATTCGAAAAAGTATATTAGATCGATACGCCCTATGCATATGCCTTGCCATATCTGTGACCGACCGATGCCATTTCTTGATGACGACCAAAGTCTTTTCAATAGCGCGATACGCGGTAACGGAAATATTAACATTTTTGTGGAAAATAACATATTTTCATATGTTATTAACATATTAATGATAAAATAAACTTTAATTGCAAAATGGTAAAACTTTAAAACTACAAAACCCAATTTGAATGACTTAAATATTAGCGGGGCTACACTTTCTGAAACCTGAAATGGGTATCCCTGTAAAACCTTAAATTGCCATTAAAATGCCTTCAAAAAAGTTTCTTTTCATTTTTTAAATAAATTTTAAAGTTGAATAAAAAATAAGATATCATTTTGAAAAATTAAATATATATTTTTTAGTAGAAAAATTACACAAAAATTTTTTATTTATATATATGGCTACTGGAATTAATAAAAAAAAAAAAAATAAAGAAATCATGAAGGCGGGCGAGATGACGACTCACTGGGACATCGGCAAAAAACAAAAACGTTGTTTTTATCAGTATCAAAACCACCGTGGAATGACCTAGAAAAAACAATTTTGGTTGAAAAATAACGAAATGGCAGCGTGTTTTCGAAAACTGCCAAGTTTAAAACCGATTTTTTTGTTCGTAGTTTATTCCATCCATTGGCAAGTATAAAACAACATATTAAAATTTCAGTACGATCGGTCAAGTAGTTTTTGTTTTATCACACCTGTCATGATTTTTTTAATGATTTTTTAAAATAATTCCAAAATTCCAGCAATCATGATATAATAACTCCAAGGTAGTATTGACGTTTCTGTTGGAAACCGACTTCTGTCACAAAATATAACAAGAAAGAGAGCGCTCACAATCCGTCATTGCGTACAATTAATTTTCACTGCTCACATTCAGCGTACTCAACAGTTGGCAACTGTTAAGTCAAAACTTGATGCACATAAAAATGAAGTTACGCATTAAAATGCATTTAAAAATAGAAAATTTTTAATTTGTCGGTAAAATTTCCATTGGTATTTGATACAAAGCTTGACATTACATCAACTTGACAACGTTTCTGAAACTTCAATACCGATAACAGCGCTCTCCGATGTGTTATTGTCACAACAGCTGACACTGCTGAATGTGGCCAACGCATTTAACAACGAACAGCTGTTTTTGACAAGAGTTCGTTTGCTGAGACAATCAACACTTGTCAATACTACCTGGTAAAATTATTATATCATGAGTAACAATATATGTGATTAAAATAAAAAAACAAATAGTTATTCGTAAATTTTTTCTTCCGAAAAATATATTTGTAATTTTTAAAAACGATATCATATGTGTATTCAACTTATACGCATTTTTAAACATTAATATAATAAAATTTTTGAAGGCGTCACGTCACGTCCCCTTAAATTGTCAATAATTTTATTTTGTTATTTACTTTTTATATTATACTTCAAAAATCTTCTTTTGACATTGCTAACTTTTTAATTAGAATCTGATAACGCTTTAGATATATTTAATGTACTGAATTTATCCAATTTTTTGCCACAAATTTTTGTCCCTTGGTGTACATTTTGCGATAGCTCAGGTGTTTTGAGAAGCAATAGAGAGATAATTCTTTACAAGCATTAACCTAAGATACAATAGTCAAGAACTTAAGTTCTAATTTCGAGGGTAATTTCAGAAATTTCTTGAACAAGTTGTTCAAGAAAAATTTGTATACCCACACGCGTACTGCGTAAGGGGTATATTAATTTTGTCACGACGTATGTAACACCCAAAAGGAGGCGTGGTAGGTATGGAAAAATATATATATTCTTGCTCAGCATCACCACCTGAGTTGATTTAGCCATGTCCGTCTGTCTGTCCGTCTGTCCGTCTGTCGACACGATTACAGCCGTAATTTTGAAGATATCGTAATGAAATTCGATATTTAACCTTTTTTTAAAAAAAACTAAGGTCAAGTTCGAGAATGGGCTAAATCGGATGAAAACCACGCCTACCTCCCATACAACCCCAAAATTGAAAAATCTATAAAGACACTAATATTGAAGTTACAAGACGGAAATTCGGTAGTTGTGTATTCAATGTCAAAACTAAGGTGTGTTAGGAAAATGGGCGTCATCCACCCATTAACACGCCCACCTCCCATACAACCCCATAATTGAAAAATCTATAAAGAGACTTATATTGAAGTTACAAAACGACAACTCGGTAGTTGTGTATTCAATGGCAAAACTGAGGTGTGTTAGAAAAATGGGCGTCATCCACCCACTAACACGCCCACCTCCCATACAACCCCAAAATTAAAAAATCTATAAATAGGCTAATATTATAGTTATAAGACGGAATCTCGGTAGTTGTGTATTCAATGTCAAAACTAAGGTGTGTTAGAAAAATGAGCGTCATCCACCCATTTACACGCCCACCTCCCATACAACCCCAAAATTGAACAATCTATAAAGAGGCTAATATTAAAGTTTCAAGATGGAAACTCGGTATTTGTGTATTTAATGTCAAAACTGAGGTGTGTTATAATAATGGGCGTCATCCACCCATTAACACGCCCACCTCCCATACTACCCTAAAATTTAAAACTTTATAAAAAGGCTTTTATTTAAGCTTATTTGATATGTATGTATTTTAGACACATAAAAATAATAATATCTCTCAAAAGCTCATACAAAAAGCTCTCCAATTTAAGATTCTTCCACCCTGAAGAATCGGCCGTGGGGGTATTTTTACTTCGGCCAAGTCGAAGATATACCTTACTAGTTATTTATGTTTTTGATTCTTAAGAATTTCATAAAATTAATATAGGTACGTATATTTTATGGGTAATATTTAGATATTTTTTCTAAAAATGTTTTTTTTCTTGAGTTAATAAGTTTAAGAGTTAGTATTTCCTTGATTCTCTTTTCGTTTTGGTGACTATCATGCCATCTCCGTTCATAAAATAAACCAAATTGGCATAAGTATCGGCGATATGAAGAAATACCACGGCTTCTTGATGTTATGTCACTAATTGTTTTTGTTTTATGCTCCAATTTGAAGCTTTACAACTCTCTACAAGCCCTCTATTGGATTATAATGGGAGGACTGTAAGGACCATATAACACTCACATGGACAAAACCAATTTTTTGCACGTTTTGTGGAATTTTTGAATCGTCATTCCTCATCAATTTCCATCTTATAGGCATTTTCTGCTTGGTCAAAAAAATGTGACGTCCTAATAATGGAGAGAAGTCAGCAGCTCCATATCATGGCACTTTCACCGCACTTGTTTAACGATCTTTGCGGTGTATTTTGGGACGTTTACAATACTTTTTGGTCATCTCAAGTACGTGCCCACATCGTTTTCGAACATAATCACCTTTGCTTCATCTGACCATAGAACGTTTTGCCAATTTTCTAAAAATAAATGTTTGTTTGCAAAAACAAGCTGCAGTTTGATGTCCTTGAGCTTAAATAGTTATTTTGTTCTCGCGTTTTGTTCTCGCTTTATTCAAACGATACCCAGTTAAGCGGTTTGCTGCCGCCTATCTAAAAACATTGTTATGTTGTCCACAAACAGCTTGTCGAAATTTGTTGCACTTTTGGACTTTCTGACAATTGCTTCTGCTATTTTTTGCATTGATTTTTCCACCTTTCAGCGGTTTTGGCGATTTTCATTTCGGAAGTGGTGCAATGGAGTGCTCGTTCCATAGTTATTAATTGTTTTTGAAAAATCAAGATCAAAACTTTATGTATGAAAACCAACCCGGTTACTGTACAAGCTTAAATACAAAAGATATTTGTTGCGGCAACACCAGGTCAGGGTATATTAACTTTGTGCAAACGTTTGTAACGCATAGAACGCAGCGAGTCCGGTATAGAAAAGTATATATATTCTTGATCAGCGTCACCACGTGAGTCGAGCTATCCATGTCCGTCCGTCCGTCCGTCCGTCTGTCCGTCTGTGTGTTGTCCGTATACACAGAATAAGAAGAAGGAGTTGAGATAATTATAATTATTGAATATTTTTGGAATCCGCCCACGGACACGTCTAACTCCCGTACAACGCAAAAACTGAAAACTGCATAACTCAGCTCGTAATTAACCTACAACAAAAAAATTTGGTGTGTATGTGTTCTGTATCAACACAAAAATGTTTTCGAAAAATGGAAACTTCATCCGCTTACGAACACGCTCACCTCCCATACAACCCAAAAATTGAAAACGCAATAAATAAGCCTCTGTTTAACCTACAGAGATAAAATTTGACAAAAGATTTTTATTATGACAAAACAAAGACGTTTTGAAAAAACTGGCATCATCCGCCCACGGACACGCCTACCTCCCGTACAACGCAAAAATTGAAAACTGCATAAATTAACCTACAACAATAAAATTTGGTGTGTTTGTGTTCTGTATTAACACAAAAATGTCTTCGAAAAATGGGTGTCATCCGATCACGGACACGCCCACCTCCCATACAACCCAAAATTAGAAAACGCAATAAATCAGCCTCTGTTTAATTTACAGAGATAAAATTTAACACGTATTTTGTTTATAACAATACAAAGGCGGTTTTGAAAAATGGACATCATCCGCCCATGGACACGCCTACCTCCCATACAACGCAAAAATTGAAAACGGGAAAAATAAGCTCATAATTAACATACAACAATAAAAATTGGGTTAAATATGTGTTTTATATCAATACAAAGATGTGTTCGAAAAATGGGTGTCATCCGCTCACGGACACGCCCACCTCCCATACATTCCAAAAATTGAAAACGCAATAAATAAGCCCATGTTTAACCTACAAAGATAAAATTTGGCACGTATGTTCTTTATGACAAAACAAAGACGGTTTTAAAAAATGGACGTCGTCGGCCCACGGATACGCCTACCTCCCATACAACCCAAAAAGTTTAAAACTCAATAAATAAGATTATGTTTGTCATAGAGAGATCAAATTTGGTATGTATGTATTTGATATACAAACTGAGGTGTTGTTGATATACCCACCTCGCATAGCGAAAGGCATTTACTGTGAGCTACAAGAATAAAACTTAGTATATGTAAATTTTTTATCAACATTTATATGCATATAAAATATAAGCTTCATCCGCCCATGAACACGTCCATTTTCAATAACATTATTTTGTTTTTTGAAAAGAGGTTTAGGGTATTTCATAGTCGGCTTAGACGGACTTTAGACTTTCTTTACTTGTTTTTATTTAATTTTTCAATATTGAGGTAAAGCTGTTCTAAATTCACTTAATTTTGTTTATTTAATGCTTCTTAATTTCTGCTGGCTGTCTTTAAACTTTTTATGTCTTCCATATCATCCTTGACAGTGGCACTGATTAACTCAACCGATTGTCAAATGAATTCATTAAGGCGTTAATAACTCAAAAATGTTGGCAATGTTAAAAGAAAATAAAAACAATTCAATCATATGTTGGCGGTGTGAAATGGAGTGTCTTATAGTCATGTAGAAGCTGAATATGCCAACCCCAGTAGCAAAACACAGTCGTCAGTCAAATAATAAAATCAATTGTAGGTGAGAAGATAAATACTTGAATCTTCAAAATCCAACGCATTTGCTTCATAGCCAGGATTGTCGTGAATGAAATACAACGAAGATAGCAGAAGGTGTTGTCAGAGGATGCTCACAGGTGTGCTTGATCCTTGAAATTAGTTGCGTTTATCCTTGATATTTCACACACACACAGACAACAAAAATAAGCGAACAAATTTTAAACACACATTCACACGTAAATCGCATATGAAACACACGCAAGTCACAATGTGTATGTATGATGAAAATATTTAGCAGCTTCAGCTGTTTCTCTGCGTATCCTGCTCATGCTGCTGACGTAAATAAATGTTTGTTAATTTCGCGTTTATTTTGACTGTAATGCGCTGATGTTGTTGTAGTTGTTGCTGTTGTTAACGTCAGATTGAAACGTTTGACTTTCAGCAATAAATTTGGCAGGTTTTACTGAGATATGTCTGTGATGTGCGTGCGAGAGTGTGTGTGTATGAGTTGATGTGGTGGCAGTGTGGGAGGCATCAAGTTGGTTTCTAAATTTTGTTTATAAAGCTTTGTGTGTTGATTGAGGCGCAAATCAAATCATTTCTCTAATAAGCAGATTTATCTCTCTCAAATCAGCTTAAATACAGCCATAAAATCAAAAGAAGTTAGGCTTCAATGATTTTCGAGACAAGATTAACAACCTTTGACTTGTGTAGCAGCGCTTTATTTCAAATGTATCAAAGTCTAAACTGATTTTATTTATATTTGCTTTGCATGTTGTTTATAAAACAAAAACACAAAAAAAAATATAGAGAGAAAAAAAAACTACAACCATAAATAAATCCATCAATAACATGGACTTTAATGAAGCATGTCAAAAGGACTTTGAACTCGGTTGTCCGTTTGTAATTTACGCAAAATTAGTATTTGTCAAATATATGCACAGTCAGTCAGACACACATACACATATATATATATATATATAGAAATATATATTTATTTAATACTGTTTGCCGTTGTTGCTCTGTAAATAATGCAAATTACTTACTTGTGAGCTTTTGTGAGAAAACACAAATATACATGCACGCATAGACAGACAGTCACACAAACACACATGCATTCAGCCATTTCGACAATTCCCAGTGTGCCAAACGGATCCGTTTCGAATTCGAAACGGACTCACTTCTTCGTACATTTTTTCCGAAACGGATTGCGTTTCGGATCCGTTACGGGTCCGTTTTCGTATGAAATTCCTCTCAAAAATTCGAATCGTTTTTACAGTTTCCACGGATCCGTTTCGAACTCGAAACGGACTCCATATACGCGTCCGTTTCGGACTCGTTTTTTTTAATAATGCGGATCCGCGACGGACTCGTTTTTTGAAATAATGCGAATCCGCAACGGACTCGCTATTTTAAATAATGCGAATCCGCGACGGACTCGTTTTTATTTAATAATACGAATCCGCAACGGACTCGTTTTTGTTTAATAATACGAATACGCAACGGACTCGTTTTTATTTAATAATACGAATCCGCAACGGACTCGTTTTTGTTTAATAATACGAATCCGCGACGGACCCGTTTTTTTTTAACAATATGCATTCAAAGCGGAACATTCTGAATTTATTGAAATATTTTTGCAAAATTTTAATTTTATGATTTTTTTATTTCAATTCAAAAATTCGCATAATGTGTATAAATGTTAATATTAAAATTATTAAATATGTAAAAGTAATTGTATTTATATATATTATAATAATTTAATAATAACTAGTAAACCTGTTGCCCGAATTCGAGCAGTTCAATAAAAATTAAATGTAAGAAATATTATAGACGTTTATATATGGTATTCTATTCAAGAAGCTTTTTTCCTCAATAACGATATATTCAGTCTCAATAATGATATAAAAGATAAATATCTGAATGCTTGAATTAAAACGTATGATCTGACATTAAATTTTTAAATGTAACTGTCAAAATACCAAGACGGACTTACTCTAATATTACTCCTAAGACAAACATTATTAATATTCGAAAACATCGCAGCATAACTTTTCAAGCAATAAAACATAACTACTAATTTTAATAAAAACGAAGTAAAAACTAGATTTTAGACAAAATATAATAATAAGATATAATTAAGAAATTAATAAAAAATACTTACAGAACACCTACAACATCAATTTATAGCTAATTTTGATGAAAAAACAATAAAAAAGTCAAGCCGTTCAAACTCAAACTTTGAAAACTGTTGAAATTTGACTGAGTTGTTTGCTCGGAAGGTGGAATTTTGGATTTTGGAACTGCATTTTTCGGACAATTGACATTTGAGATATGCATGAAAGATAATTTTGGTTAAAAATTTGATCAATTCAAATCGATTAAAAAGCGGGTTTTTGTACAAAAATTTTATTTCTGTTTTAAAAGGTTGGGAACCCCCTGAAGCGAAATCACAATTTTTAAAAGTGGTTTGCACATCTACAGCCTAAACCTAATTTAATGACATCTGAATTGATAAAATCGGTCCATTGGTCTGGGAGGAGTTGAAGTCACAAAAAAAACCTTAGCCTATTAATTATATAGATAAGCAGGATGATTAAAACAGATTCGTGGCTATAACTTTTAATTGGTTGTAGCTATAATGCAATTTTTTTCAAATATATTGTTTTTGAAGCTTGTTGAAGATTTACAAAATATAAGAACAACATTTTAAAAAAAAAAATTTTCGAGCAAAAAACCATAGGGGGTAGTCTTGTTTTTTCGATGACACATAGTATTTATTAATTTTTCTGTCAAACAAAAACAAATTCGTCTTAAATAAACTATATAGAATGAAAGAAAATCAAAAATGCAAATTTTAAATTTTTTTTATTTTTACAACAAAAACAATTTTTAATACATTTTTTGAGGAAACATTCTTTTTATTGGACTCTTTTTAAAGGCAATGATTAAAATAAATATAATAAAGTAACGGTAAAAACTTTGCAATTATTTTAAAGTCAATTAATTGCAATTAAATACAAAAAAGAAATAAATGAAATTTTTTAAAAAGTGGCAGAGATATTCGCTTCCAAATATAGCACTTTAAATTTCAGACAGTTTTTTTCTCTGCCTTGGCGTTTGATAAAAATACACGTTAAACAACTAAAGACAATTTTAAGAAAATTCATTAAAAATACATTTGGCAAGATAATTACTGTAATTGTCAACACATTTCAAAGAAAATTGAACAAAAATTAAGAAAAACAAAAAAAATTTTGAAAACCGTTGAAATTTGACTGAGTTGTTTGCTCGGAAAGTGGAATTTTTGATTTTGGAACTGCATTTTTCGGACAATTGACATTTGAGGAATGCATAAAAGAAAATTTTGGTTAAAAATTTTTAGTTTTGAAAAAAACTCAAACTCGACCAATTTATAAGCTTTTCTCAAATTAAATTTCAAATTGATTAAATTGCGGATTTTTGTACAAAAATTTTATTTCTGTTTTAAAAGGTTGGGAACCCCCTGAAGTGAAATCACAATTTTTAAAAGTGGTTTGCACATATACAGCCTAAACCTGATTTAATGACATCTAAATCGATAGAATCGGTCCATTGGTCTGGGAGGAGTTGAAGTCACAAAAAAAACCTAAGCCTATTAATTATATAGATTATTAATAATTATTAATAATTATTAATAATAATTTAAGAAAAATCAGTTTTCTTCTTCTTTGTAACGCGATCATTCGCGTAATGGAAGAACTTTTTGGCAACGTCCTCCACTGTCGATATACTTTCATTTGGGTATTTTCTTTGAAATGCATTTACAAACATTTATTAGCTCGGATAGGATCAACGACAATTAAATTTTTTGCCGCTTTTTTCTCCTTCATGCCCAGCCAGATCACCTTTTGTGCTAATTCATCAGAGAAAACAACATGCAGACACGTCCTCAAGTAGGCTTGTGGGTTTTTACCACTTAACCCATTTTAGTCCGCTGGTAGATTTCCCGACCACTGACTTTAAAACTAATTTCTGAAAAAAATATTAAAAATATTTTCAAATTCTTTCTGCAAAGACTTAATTTGGTTAAATGGAAATTCAGAAAATAAATATAAATTTCCAAATTTTCCATTTTACATGAACATGTATTATTTTTTAATATTTTTTCCATAAATTAATTTTAACGTTAGTTGTCGAAAAATCGACCAGCTGACCAAAATGGGTTAAGTTGAACGCGAATCGTATCTTAGCCCAGTTAATTAATAATAAAACCATGGTAATTTAGGTGTTATTAATTTATGGTGCTGTATGAAAAGCCAATTTTAGTTTGAATTATTCCGAATTTTAACTGGCAACCTTGAGCAACAGTAACAAATATAAAAACTACAAAACAACAACGTCAAAGCAATGCAAGTGACGCCGTTATTTTCATGTGCCTTTTTTTTTTGCATTTGCTTTGACACGAACAGAACCAGCCGATAGAAATACCAGTTACGTAGCGGCAACAAACAACAACAACAAAACAAAGCAAGGCATGCCATTTCAAGTGCATTTCTTTTTGCGAAATAGTTTTTAACACTTTAAATTGTTTTGCAAAGCTCTATCAAAAACTATACAAGTCCACACTTTTTTACCTTAATAATAAACACAGTTCAACACAATATTTGTTATTTATTAGTAAAATATATAGGTACATAAAAAAAAATTGTGCTGTCCACTTTAACACACAACCTATTTGTTCAAAGGCACGCGACAAACAAAACAAATAGAAACAAATTCTGACTGATGAGAAAGAAGAAACGAAAAAAAAGAAGAAAAAGAAAAATTCAATCTTTTTCTCTCTTTATTATAGACATGAGTCAGTCCGTATTTTTTTTTGTTTTTCAATAACCAAACACCTTTTTGCTTGAATCAATTCAAAATTTGCTATTTGAATTTATAATAAGTAAGCAAATTATTGCTAAAATTTATTTAAATTTTGCTTTTTTCAAATTATATGAGAATTAATTTCAATTTATAAAACGTTTTCTAAAATCGAAACGCGATGGTTGATTAATGTTTAAGTTCTGAATATTATTTCAAAACATAAAAAACGATTCCTCGTCGACGGACTCGTAACGGGTTCGAAACGGATCCGTCAAAACATAAAAAAACGATTCCGCTTCGACGGACTCGTAACGGGTTCGAAACGGGTCCATCAAAACATAAAAAAACGATTCCGCGTCGACGACTCGTAACGGGTTCGAAACGGGTTCGAAACGGGTCCGTCAAAACATAAAAAAACGATTCCGTGTCGTTGAACTCGTAACGGGTTCGAAACGGGTCCGTCAAAATATAAAAAAACGATTCCGCGTCGACGGACTCGTAACGGGTTCGAAACGGGTCCTTCAGAACATAAAAAAACAATTCCGCGTCGACGGACTCGTAACGGGTTCGAAACGGGTCCGTCAAAACATAAAAAACGATTCCGCGTCGACGGACTCGTAACGGGTTCGAAACGGGTCCGTCAAAACATAAAAAAACGATTCCTTGTCGTTGAACTCGTAACGGGTTCGAAACGGGTCCGTCAAAACATAAAAAAACGATTCCGCGCCGACGGACTCGTAACGGGTTCGAAACGGGTCCTTCAGAACATAAAAAAAACAATTCCGCGTCGACGGACTCGTAACGGGTTCGAAACGGATCCGTCAAAACATGAAAAAACGATTCCGCGTCGACGGACTCGTAACGGGTTCGAAACTGATCCGTCGAAACATAAAAAAAACAAATTCCGCTCTGACGGACTCGTAACGGGTTCGAAACGGATCCGCATCCGTTTTTGTGCACATTGGGTTGCTGTCAATGTTTGCTCTGTGAAAACATATGCATATTTGTGCATGTATTTGTTTGCACTGGTACATGTACAGCACATTTAGACAGCAATTATGTCCTGTTTACTGTGACAGAAACAGCATGTTGGTCTCGAAGGACTTTTCTTCCTTCCTAAGACTAAACCCGTTTAAATGTACATAACAATATACGCACTTCATTCTAAATTACTCTGTTGCTATCTGTGTTGGTCGAAGATCTGCAGAAAATTTTGGAATTTTAAAAAAATTGTTTTTAACAAGAAAACATTTTAACTCTTTTAACACAAATTAGTCTCAGTGTCTGCATAAAATTGAGATATATTTTAAAAATTTCGTACGCTTCTCTTAAAACCTAGTTGTTTGGTCTGAGTATCTCGGATATAACAAGTAACCAGCATAAATTAATATGGAATATTCTCTAGGTTTATCTTAATTTCAAGCTCATTTGTACATAATTTTCCTAAAAAAATTTTACTAACTGATGCTAAATGAGTGTACAGAGACTCGAAACGAAGAAATATTAAAAATTCGAAAAACTAACTGCAGTAAAACTTGCTTCATTGATGGCCACAAAAGCCACACTGCAACGAAAGTTGCATACATGTCACACCCGGTTTTAGTTTTGGTTTTTCCTTGTTCTCTTTTGGCTTGTGCCAAAAACTTGAGGTAACAAAACTGAATCTGATGAATAAAACAGAAACAGCGATGCATGAATAAAATTTGACAAATTGAAATGTCAAACTTTTGTGTCAAACTAATACAGTAACAACAGTGTTGCAACAGCAAAACCAACAACAAATGCTATGCTTTGAAGAAGCGTAGCGACTCAGTGTAAATTTTATGAAATAAACTTTTATAAAATGAACTGAAATCAATTTATAAAGCTGTCATTTTATCAATCTGACAGTTTTATTGCAGAATGTATAGCATATGGTTGGTGTTTGTTAGTGTGTCGGTATGTGTGAGTTTGTGGAAATGGTGTGTTTTATAAACTGTTTCATATTCGCTTAAATTTCGTTGATTTGCAGGATATGATTTTTTATTTGGTTAAAACACACGATCACGTATTTGGCAGCAATGCCACAGTTTTTGCAAATAAAGCTTTCTTTTTTTCAATATTGCTTAATTCAATAAATGCCAAGAGGTTAAGTTTTACGAAACTGGTTTCTTAAAAATGTTCGCGGATTCAAGGCAGTAACCACGCTTGCTAAATTTATGTCAAATTAAACACTTATTCTCAAATCAATCTAAATTTCTGCCTGCTGTTTTGCAAAAGCGCAATTTTGAAATGAAGGTTAATTTCTGAGCAAATTTTCTCACATAGTTTCTTCATTAAACTGAAAAAATATATACATACTTGATCAGTATTGCCACCTGAGTCGATAAAAGATCTGATCTTATCATCTTATTTACGATAAGAAAGCCTTATCAATATCACATCAGATGGATTAGGGTAGAGTGTATCGAAACTCTGACCCCCGATTCCGGTACCAAAATTAATAGTACATGCAAAATCCTTTCCATTGGTATACTTTTTTTATATTCAAACCAATTTTGGCGTCCCCTGAAACGAAATTTTGTGCATTTTTTGTCAACTTTTGTACTGGAGACCCACTAATGGCTGATTTAAAAAGAAACTCAAGCTTATCCATAAATTCCATTCATATAAAAACACAGAAGTACAAATTTTCATCACTGCTGATAAATGCTCGGACGAGCTAAAACCGTTTTTTTTAAAAGCGAATCTACTTAATACTTAATATTTGATATTTTTTTATCATACCCTAAACCTGAAAGGTCATATAATAACAATTTCACTTTCAATTTCAATTTTAATTTCAATTTCAATTTCAATTTCAATTTCAATTTCAATTTCAATTTCAATTTCAATTTCAATTTCAATTTCAATTTCAATTTCAATTTCAACTTCAATTTCAATTTCAATTTCAATTTCAATTTCAATTTCAATTTCAATTTCAATTTCAATTTCAATTTCAATTTCAATTTCAATTTCAATTTCAATTTCAATTTCAATTTCAATTTCAATATCAATTTCAATTTCAATTTCAATTTCAATTTCAATTTCAATTTCAATTTCAATTTCAATTTCAATTTCAATTTCAATTTCAATTTCAATTTCAATTTCAATTTCAATTTCAATTTCAATTTCAATTTCAATTTCAATTTCAATTTCAATTTCAATTTCAATTTCAATTTCAATTTCAATTTCAATTTCAATTTCAATTTCAATTTCAATTTCAATTTCAATTTCAATTTCAATTTCAATTTCAATTTCAATTTCAATTTCAATTTCAATTTCAATTTCAATTTCAATTTCAATTTCAATTTCAATTTCAATTTCAATTTCAATTTCAATTTCAATTTCAATTTCAATTTCAATTTCAATTTCAATTTCAATTTCAATTTCAATTTCAATTTCAATTTCAATTTCAATTTCAATTTCAATTTCAATTTCAATTTCAATTTCAATTTCAATTTCAATTTCAATTTCAATTTCAATTTCAATTTCAATTTCAATTTCAATTTCAATTTCAATTTCAATTTCAATTTCAATTTCAATTTCAATTTCAATTTCAATTTCAATTTCAATTTCAATTTCAATTTCAATTTCAATTTCAATTTCAATTTCAATTTCAATTTCAATTTCAATTTCAATTTCAATTTCAATTTCAATTTCAATTTCAATTTCAATTTCAATTTCAATTTCAATTTCAATTTCAATTTCAATTTCAATTTCAATTTCAATTTCAATTTCAATTTCAATTTCAATTTCAATTTCAATTTCAATTTCAATTTCAATTTCAATTTCAATTTCAATTTCAATTTCAATTTCAATTTCAATTTCAATTTCAATTTCAATTTCAATTTCAATTTCAATTTCAATTTCAATTTCAATTTCAATTTCAATTTCAATTTCAATTTCAATTTCAATTTCAATTTCAATTTCAATTTCAATTTCAATTTCAATTTCAATTTCAATTTCAATTTCAATTTCAATTTCAATTTCAATTTCAATTTCAATTTCAATTTCAATTTCAATTTTAATTTCAATTTCAATTTCAATTTCAATTTCGATATCGATGTCGATGTCAATTTGATATGTTTCCATATTGATGTCGGGTTCGTTGTCAACTTTGTTTTCAATTGTACAGTATTGCTAATTTATTTATGTAACTTGTTCAATCGAATTTTTTTAAACAGTTTAAAACTCTAAAATATGCAATATTTTTGTGATATTTCAATTTCAATTTCAATTTCAATTTCAATTTCAATTTCAATTTCAATTTCAATTTCAATTTCAATTTCAATTTCAATTTCAATTTCAATTTCAATTTCAATTTCAATTTCAATTTCAATTTCAATTTCAATTTCAATTTAAATTTCAATTTCAATTTCAATTTCAATTTAAATTTAAATTTCAATTTCAATTTCAATTTCAATTTCAATTTCAATTTCAATTTCAATTTCAATTTCAATTTCAATTTCAATTTCAATTTCAATTTCAATTTCAATTTCAATTTCAATTTCAATTTCAATTTCAATTTCAATTTCAATTTCAATTTCAATTTCAATTTCAATTTCAATTTCAATTTCAATTTCAATTTCAATTTCAATTTCAATTTCAATTTCAATTTCAATTTCAATTTCAATTTCAATTTCAATTTCAATTTCAATTTCAATTTCAATTTCAATTTCAATTTCAATTTCAATTTCAATTTCAATTTCAATTTCAATTTCAATTTCAATTTCAATTTCAATTTCAATTTCAATTTCAATTTCAATTTCAATTTCAATTTCAATTTCAATTTCAATTTCAATTTCAATTTCAATTTCAATTTCAATTTCAATTTCAATTTCAATTTCAATTTCAATTTCAATTTCAATTTCAATTTCAATTTTAATTTCAATTTCAATTTCAATTTCAATTTCGATATCGATGTCGATGTCAATTTGATATGTTTCCATATTGATGTCGGGTTCGTTGTCAACTTTGTTTTCAATTGTACAGTATTGCTAATTTATTTATGTAACTTGTTCAATCGAATTTTTTTAAACAGTTTAAAACTCTAAAATATGCAATATTTTTGTGATATTTTTGAGTTTTTAATTGTTAAAAAAATATGTTCCCTAAATTTTAAAAATTTTACTGAATTATTTTGAAGATTTTTATAAATTCGGAATCAATGACAATTTTATATTTTAACATTGTTCCCACTTCTTTTCTAAATTTTCATAAGACGTTCAAAGATCTTGAAGCACAACGATTAAGCTGCTTTAAATAAGAATGTAGCTGTTTTAAGCCGTAGCCGACGACATAACTACATAGAAAATAATGCCATTTCCCACAACTGCCTTCAACTTAATAGCATCATTTTTGCCTTTCATAAATTTTTATTAACAAACAACAAACAAAAACAAAACAAAAACAAAAAAAATAATAAAAAATATAATAACAAGCTAACGTGAAAAAAAAACTTGAAACATTATAAAAGAACTTATTAAATTTTTTACAACCTATTTAACAAGAATTCGCACTTTATATGCAAACATATGATACACTATAAACCATATAACACACTACAAAAACAAAAAAAAAAAAAACAACAACAACAAGAACTAAAGCAACATGCTGATTTTACTACGCATATAAAACAACAACAAATTTGTTTCTTATACTATTAAGAAATGAAAAAAAAAAAATAAATACAAAATGAAAAGCACGAACAAATTTCAGTGCAAAGGCGCCCCATTTAAAGTGGGGTGCAAACAAACAACAATAACAAAAAAAAAAAAAAACAGAAAAATCCAGCCAAAAAATAAAATCACAGCCAGGTGTTGTTATTGCATTAATATTTCTGCTTATATGCAAAATAATGCCATCTGGCGAAAATTAGAAAAATAAGACATTCTATAAAGTTAAACGTCAAAATATGTTTGTATGTGCAATAAACACCAATATAGCAGAAACAAAGAAGAAAAGAAAAAAAAAATAAAACTGCTACTGCAGGTGTGTTAAGGGTGACATGCTTCAAGAAAAAAAAAAACATTATGTTTGCTTTAAAATTAAATTATGAAAAATGCTGTTGTTTTTGCAGGAAAGAAATTTTTACATTTAAATGTTAGTCGATTTAAAAAGATAACAATTTTCGTTTTTTTTTTTTTGGGGGCTAAAGAAACATAATTAGGTTGCCTGCATTTAGGCGCATGTTTTAATAATAAAAATATATGCGAGGGTGATCATAGAAAAAGGATGAGTTTAACCAGAACTTGTTGTTTTGAGTAAACAAAGTTTACTCGAGTCAGTTTTGGGCTTAATGGGGGACATGACATTGGCCGATTTTTTAAATCGACATTTTTTTATAATTTTTTATTTTCGTAAATATTCTTAAGATTCTAAAAGATTCTTATTTCATGGAAAAATTCCTACTGGTTCAAAAGTTACAGCCGGATTAGTAAGAGCGCAATTTTATTTTTCCTTGCATTTTTATTTGTGCACAAACTTTGAACGCGTTTATCTCGAAACCATATTTTTTGCACTAGTTGCGGCACTAGCGGGTTTATTTTTTGAAGAAATTTTTTTTTTAATTGTTTTAAACTTGATTCGCTATCGTATGACACGAGCTTTTTTTTAAAATTTTTTTTCGATTTTTTATGAATTCTTAAAGTCAATATTTTTTTAGAAAACACTTGCAAATTTGGAACATCACCAAAAAATTGAAAGAAAAATCTTAAAAAAAAGTTGCTGACATACGATAACCAATTTTGTTAAAATTGAAAAAAAGTTATTTTTTTCCAGATCGGACAATTTTTGCGACTCCCAGCGGCACGAGGCCCCCTCGTGGTAACAGCGCTCTTTTCTCTGCTGCCAGTTTGGAGCTCTATAAAACCGTGTTAGAGTGAAAAATATATGTTTTTGATTTTTTTTTCTTGTAATTATTCAATTCTCTACAAAAATAAAAATTTTGGAATAATGTTTGTTTTTGACTGAGTCAAAAAAATGTCTGTTTTCTATGCCGCGAAGGTCCCTCCTAAGGCTGCGATTATAGTCACCAGAAAGAAGGCACTAAAAGAAAAAAAAAATAAAATTGCAGGGATTTAATTAATATTTTCTGTTGTGGTTACATTAGCAACATGTTGACTCTCATGCAGCTTGATGCCACGTCTATGTTTATTTTTTTTGCTGTTGTTGTCTGTTGTCGGTTATGCAGTGTTTGTTGTGTTTTCACTGCAGCTACTACTACAGCAATCCTAACAACACCTGACAACAATAACAACAACAACAGCAATAGCAAAAACAAAAGTAAGAACAACAACAATAGCAACTCGAAAAAGTTTGCAATGCAGACATATTAATACTTAAATAGGTTTAAATGCGGTGAAATTAAAAGGAGCAGTCGCACAACAACAACAACAACAACTATGCAACAAAAAACACCCAAATACAATACAGCTACAACAACGTGCCAAGCAGGTTAACGCCAAACACGAAACTTTCTACTATCACGGTGTTGTTGTTCATCGTCAGCAGCAGCGACGGCAACAAAAACAACGACAGCAACATGGATATTTATGCGAAATCAGCTTAGCTCATTGTTGCAACACTAAAACCACTGAATTGGAAAATTAACTGTGCTAGCAAGGATTTCTTCGCATGGACCAGACCTCAGTCAAAAATAAAATTAAAAACAAAAACGCCACAAAAGAACATCAAAGGTACTTTTTCAAATTTGTTGTGATTAAGTAAAGATATTGGATGAAAGTTTTGTTTTTATTATTTTAGAATTTTAAATAAAGATTATTTATTTCTTATTTAAATTCTTTACAACTTAATTCCTATTTAAAAAGTGTCATAAGAAACGGATGAACCCATTCATGACAAAGATCATGATGTAGATGTGTTTGTAACTAATTCAAATTTAATTTTTTTCCGATATAGAACACATAATTTTTCCGTGAATTAAATATTTATTCATTACAAAAACACAATCAGTTTTTTTTTAATATTAATTATTTTTTCAAAGATTTTTTTTTTGATATTTGATGTAAGGTAAGGAAACTTGATTTGAATCTTTATTTAAACTAGTATCGCCTGGGGTCGAAATTCGACCAATTTATTGATTGCCAATTTATAATTATAAGCAAGATTGTTCAAATAAGTTCGAGGCTATAACTCTTAATTGATTGGAGGTATGAAGCTATTTTCTTTCTCGTCGTAATTAGTTATGTCGTCGGCTAAGGTTTAAAACACCTACGTTCTTATTATAAGCAGCTTAATCTTTTTGTTTCAAGATCTTTGAACGTCTTATGAAAATTAAGAAAAGAAGTGGGAACAAGGTTAAAATATAAAATTGTCATTAATTCCGAATTTATAAAACTCTTCAAAATACTTCAGTAAAATTTTCAACATTAAGGGAGCATATTTTTTTAACAATTTGAAACTCAAAAATATCAAAAAATTATTCCATATTTTTTAGTTTTAAATTGTTTCAAAAAATTCGATTGAACAAGGTACATAAATGAATTAGCAATACTTTACAATTGAAAACAAATCGACGTGAAAATTGAAATTAAAATTGAAATTGAAATTGAAATTGAAATTAAAATTGAAATTGAAATTGAAATTGAAATTGAAATTGAAATTGAAATTGAAATTGAAATTGAAATTGAAATTGAAATTGAAATTGAAATTGAAATTAAAATTGAAATTGAAATTGAAATTTAAATTGAAATTGAAATTGATATTGAAATTGAAATTGAAATTGAAATTGAAATTGAAATTGAAATTGAAATTGAAATTGAAATTGAAATCGAAATTGAAATTGAAATTGAAATTGAAATTGAAATTGAAATTGAAATTGAAATTGAAATTGAAATTGAAATTGAAATTGAAATAGAAATTGAAATTGAAATTGAAATTGAAATTGAAATTGAAATTGAAATTGAAATTGAAATTGAAATTGAAATTGAAATTGAAATTGAAATTGAAATTGAAATTGAAATTGAAATTGAAATTGAAATTGAAATTGAAATTGAAATTGAAATTGAAATTGAAATTGAAATTGAAATTGAAATTGAAATTGAAATTGAAATTGAAATTGAAATTGAAATTGAAATTGAAATTGAAATTGAAATTGAAATTGAAATTGAAATTGAAATTGAAATTGAAATTGAAATTGAAATTGAAATTGAAATTGAAATTGAAATTGAAATTGAAATTGAAATTGAAATTGAAATTGAAATTGAAATTGAAATTGAAATTGAAATTGAAATTGAAATTGAAATTGAAATTGAAATTGAAATTGAAATTGAAATTGAAATTGAAATTGAAATTGAAATTGAAATTGAAATTGAAATTGAAATTGAAATTGAAATTGAAATTGAAATTGAAATTGAAATTGAAATTGAAATTGAAATTGAAATTGAAATTGAAATTGAAATTGAAATTGAAATTGAAATTGAAATTGAAATTGAAATTGAAATTGAAATTGAAATTGAAATTGAAATTGAAATTGAAATTGAAATTGAAATTGAAATTGAAATTGAAATTGAAATTGAAATTAAAATTGAAATTGATATTGATATTGATATTGATATTGATATTGATATTGATATTGGTATTGACTAGTATCGCCTGGGGTCGAAGTTCGACCAATTTATTGATTGCGTATTTATAATTATACTAGTTTTTTCCCGTCAAAAATGACGGGCCCGGTTTTAATAAAGGAAAAAACATGAAATGTTGATTTTCTTTAAGCCGAATTAGAATTCAGTGATGGTCACATATACGATTTTAAATTATGCAAATAACAATTTTTTGTTTTAAATATTTATAAAACAACTGAAAGTAAAAATTGAAACCATAGTCGGTACAACGACATAAGTTTAAAAATTTTCTGAAAAACTGAAAATTTCAAAATTAAAAAATATATAAACAAATTTTTGAAGTTTCAATAAATCTCAAAACAAAAAATGCCTAGAAATATGCTATGAAATTTTTCAAAAAATCAAGCGTTCTGCACTCACATTTTACGGAATTATGTTATAGTAATGCGAGATGGTTCAAATAAGTTCGAGGCCATGACTCTGAATTGATTGGAGATATGAAGTTATTTTCGGCAAAAAATTCTTTTTTTTTTTATATTAATTTTTTTTTCAAAGATAGGAAAACAACATTTTAAAAAAATTTAATTTTATCAAAGAAATCATAGGAGGTGGTAGAATACAAAAAAGAAATAAGTAAAATCTATTTACAGATGGCGGAGATATTGGCTTCCCAATTTAGAACATTCAATTTGTGATTTTTCTCATTTTTCTCTGAATTTTTTTCTCTCTCATGGCATTTGGTTGAAACACACGCTAAATAACTAACGACAATATTAAGAAAATTCATTAAAAATACTTTTGGTCAGAACTTTGCTGTAATTTTAATCACATTTGAAAGAAAATTTAACAAACTTTTAGAAAAAATTAGAAAAATTGAACAATCGTTAAAATCCGACCAAGATATACACATGGAAAGTCAAATTTTTGAATTCAAAACACAAATTTTTTTACAAATTTTACAATTGACGAATGCATAAAAAAAACATTTTTTTAGAAATAGTAAATTTTGAAAAAAATTCAAATTCGAGCAACTAAAGAACTCTTCTCCAACCAATTGATCAAAGAGCGGGTTTTTTTCTCAATAATTTAATTTCTCTCTTAGAAGGTTGGGAACCCCCTCTATCAGATATGACATTAATATATACATTCTGCACATCTGGGCAACAAAACCTTTCGAATGATATAAGTTTCATTTATTTTGAGTTTTAATTAATACCAAAAAAGCGTACGAAAAACTTTAATGTTCACGTATTATAATATTAGATATCAATTTCTGTCACTTACATTTTAAGAAAAATTTAATTCTACGGATCACCCAAAAATTACGTTTTATATAACTGTAGTGTTCCAAAATTAGTGTTAGTATTTCTCTTTACTCAGAAAACTTTACTCAAATGCAAACACTTATTTTTTGAGTTTTATTTTTTTACTCACAAACTACGACTCTTGCTATTTAAAAAATAAAATTATAAAATATATAATAAAACAAATATATAACTTTGTAGTAAAAACGAAATTTTATTAGTTTAAAAATTATTTTTTCCTTGAAGCCTTGTTTAACCTCTACTTTATTATATTTACTTTTAAACATACACTTAAAAAAAAAACAAATTGGCCATTTCAGCCCTTGAAAGGACTTTGACCGAGCTTCTTATGATCAATTGTGTTGTGTGTGTTATTAAATGTTTGCACACAATTGACCGAGAACTGGACCTACATGTTTTATGCCGACTCCAAACGCCTAAAGTTCATGTTCTCAAGAAGCTTTACATGGCATTATTTACTCTCTGAGGTTTGCTATTGTCTGCAGAAAGGTGGTGACCGATCAGAAAAATTTTTTATTGAAAAAACTTTTCGCCGCGGCTGGGGATCGAACTCGGGCTCCGAGCATGCTAAGCCACACACTTAACCTTCATGCCACGGTCACCACCGTTATTTGTTATTTAATTGTTATTTTTGTAATTTTTGAATTGTTAATTGTTATTTTTATATCAACTCTTAAATTCGACTCTTGTTTAATTATGGCTGTTTTTGTATGCCATATTTTAAAAAAATAAGTTTGATTTTCCGAGTAGTTTTTACTCCAACTTAAAATAAGTTTTATTTTTTCAGTAAACTAAATAAGTTTTATTTAAGAGCGAGAAAATAAAACTAAAAACTAAGTGTTATTTACTGACAAGGAAAGGTCACCAGGTGACAGTCTCCGATTTCAATGATTTTCGGATATGTGAAAGAAGACAAAAATCTAAGGTCGACGTATTTTCTTATACGTGCTCAATCGATGCTTTAGGTTTCAAACGCGCGTTCAAAAATCAGCGAAAATTTCGTTTTTTTTGCTATAATTTCGTTATTTTCCATGAAAACATTTACAAATTTGGTTTCAAACGAAAGCTCGTACAAGACTTTACACAATGGCATACATTTTTCATTAGAAAATTTTGTTGTTGTAATTTTTAGTATTCCTTAGTGGAGATCATAGAAGTATGTTGACGCATTTATTTCATATTAATTTAAAGACTGTCCCAGAAATAACTGCCCTTTTGTTGTTTTTTTATTGTAAAAAAACCAATGATGTTTTTTTAAAAATTCTTTAAGTTTATTATTTATTATTAAGTGAATATTACAAAATAAATGAAAATTTTATTTACTCAGAAAAAAAATACACTTAAAAATATAATGCACTTTTTGAGTAAGGTCCTCCATTAGGTTTTTTACCGACCTTTCGTTGACCTTAGTGCATTGACCCGACGCCATTTACGTCGAAATATTTCGATGTTTTTCGCAGTTTGTTTGGTCTTCTTAAGATTTTTTTTAATTAAAGTATAATATCTTTCGATTCGACGAAGTTCGGAGCAATTCGGAGGATTGGCTTCTCTTGGTACCACAGTGACTTATTGACTTGGTACCAATCCATCGTTCTCTCGGCGTAGTGACATGTTGCTAGGTCAGGCCAAAATATTACTGAACCTTGGTGCTGACGTATAAAAGGCAGCAAACGCCGCTCCAGATACTCTCTGATGTAAATTTCGGTGTTGATTGTGCGATCTGTCACAAATTCCTTACTTCTTACTTTGGAAATTTGGTGTGTTTTTCGGTGGTAAATTTAGAGGATGATCCACCCCTTCGCTGTATTAAACGCTCTATAATATCTGTGATCAGGTACGTTTTATCGTCCATGATCACGCAATCAAATTTGGGCAGGTAATCGCCATACAGTTTTCGAGCTCTCCTCTTGGCTTCGACGTCCTTTTCTTCTGACCTATAGGTATTTTTTGTACTTTATAGCTTTATTAAGTTGTACAATTTTTTAATCCGTTGAACACTTTACTTCGATGTTCCCACTTTTGCTGCCATATCACGAACCGAAGTGCCTGGATTCTGAGTAAACAGCCGCTTAACGTTCTTGGCCGCCGCTTGGTTCGCTGCACCACTTTTTCTCCCTCAGCCTGGCGTTTTTGATAAAGTTTATGGTCTTTTCGATAGTTTTTACGCACACGCCAACTTCCTTAGCAATCTTTTTGTACGTGGTGTTTGGATTTTCCAGGTATTTGCCAATAATTACTTTCCGCTTTTCTTCTTGTTGAGACGACATATTTTCAGTAGCTCTTTTATTTTACTAATAAGTATTTTTTTTAATCTGCAATATTTATACTTTATTAAGGTACCAAATAAGTTGCTATAGAGGTAACACACTTTTTTATAAATAACCTAAAAACAAAAGGACAGTTATTTCTGGGACAGTCTGTATTACTTGTATGTAAAGTCTTTAGATTTAAAATATAATTTTTTCCTGAAAACAGAATAAAAGAAACGTGCTAAATAAAACAATTTCTTGCAAAAGCGGAAAGTGCTCCTTTGTAGCAAACTTTTGAAAAAAAACTATTTACCTAACAAACACATGAAAATGCTCTCATTTAGCAAAACTTATGCGAGGTTAACATTTGGCAAGTCATGTACACTGGGTTGGTGTTATTGTTATGCATATTTTGGTGTTGTTCTAACAACACCAACGGCACTGATGTAAAGCCAACATCAACAAAAACATTATGCAACAACACTTCACATGTCGTCCTCAAAATTTGTACGCTCCGGCGGCAAACAATTAAAATCAGGAAGCATTTTAATCCGCTTAATACGAGGATCTTAAGACAAGCACAACCGGCAAAAATGAGAAAGATGCGCTAGAGCTGTGGATGGCTTAACACATGGCGATGCAACTACTAGGTTTGAAAACTGCTACGTTAAGGCAACAATACAGGAAAACTACGTAAGCATACGAGATGAAGAGAAAAAAAAAGAAACAAAAACGAAAGTGCTGGAGTTTAAATTATGGCCTAAGGTTTCTTTTGTGGTAATTTATTTCAGTAAGTCTAGGAATATGTGAGAGTTAATGGTTTGTATATGGCGGTATGTGGGTGTGTGTGGGTGTGTGTTTGCGGCAGTGAGTGTTTGAATTTATATAGTATGAATATGGCGGAAAATGGTCTCAGCCGGTTGCCGGTGTTCAAGCAGCAGAACGAATGAGAAAAGTTTAAAGTAATTGCGTTACGGTATTTTTATGCCAAAATCGAAAAAGGGTTAAAGATTTTAAATGCAGAGTAATGCTTAAGATACTTTTTGAAGAACGTTTAGTGTTTATCTCTTATAAATAAAAACAGCTTTCAACGAAGTTTTGAGCGCATATTTTAAAGCAACACGTCGAAATAAAAGGCGACTACTTTTAGAAAATATTAAGATAATAGAACGCAAACAGATTTTCACGCCCCCTCATAATTAATTAAGTTAAATTGAATATCTAAAATAACATAACATAACATAACAAAACAAAACATAACATAACATAACATAACATAACATAACATAACAGAACATAACATAACATAACATAACATAACATAACAAAACATAACATAACATAACATAACATAACATAACACAACATAACATAACATAACATAACATAACACAACATAACATAACATAACATAACATAACATAACATAACATAACATAACATAACATAACATAACATAACATAACACAACATAACATAACGTAACATAACTTAACATAACATAACATAACATAACATAACATAACATAACATAACATAACATAACATAACATAACATAACATAACATAACATAACATAACATAACATAACATAACATAACATAACATAACATAACATAACATAACATAACATAACATAACATAACATAACATAAAATAACATAACATAACATAACATAACATAACATAACATAACATAAAATAACATAACATAACATAACATAACATAACATAACATAACATAACATAACATAACATAACATAACATAACATAACATAACATAACATAACATAACATAACATAACATAACATAACATAACATAACATAACATAACATAACATAACATAACATAACATAACATAACATAATATAACATAACATAAAATAACATAACATAACATAACATAACATAACATAACATAACATAACATAACATAACATAACATAACATAACATAACATAACATAACATAACATAACATAACATAACATAACATAACATAACATAGCATAACATAACATAACATAACATAACATAACATAACATAACATAACATAACATAACACAACATAACATAACGTAACATAACTTAACATAACATAACATAACATAACATAACATAACATAACATAACATAACATAACATAACATAACATAACATAACATAACATAACATAACATAACAGCACATAACATAACATAACATAACATAACATAACATAACATAACATAAAATAACATAATATAACATAACATAACATAACATAACTTAACATAACATAACATAACATAACATAACATAACATAACATAACATAACATAACATAACATAACATAACATAACATAACATAACATAACATAACATAACATAACATAACATAACATAACATAACATAACATAACATAACATAACATAACATAACATAACATAACATAACATAACATAACATAACATAATATAACATAACATAAAATAACATAACATAACATAACATAACATAACATAACATAACATAACATAACATAACATAACATAACATAACATAACATAACATAACATAACATAACATAACATAACATAACATAGCATAACATAACATAACATAACATAACATAACATAACATAACATAACATAACATAACATAACACAACATAACATAACGTAACATAACTTAACATAACATAACATAACATAACATAACATAACATAACATAACATAACATAACATAACATAACATAACATAACATAACATAACATAACATAACATAACATAACATAACAGCACATAACATAACATAACATAACATAACATAACATAACATAACATAAAATAACATAATATAACATAACATAACATAACATAACTTAACATAACATAACATAACATAACATAACATAACATAACATAACATAACATAACATAACATAACATAATATAACATAACATAACATAACATAACATAACATAACATAACATAACATAACATAACATAACATAACATAACATAACATAACATAACATAACATAATATAACATAACATAACATAACATAACATAACATAACATAACATAACATAACATAACATTACATAACATAATATAACATAACATAACATAACATAACATAACATAACATAACATAACATAACATAACATAACATAACATAACATAACATAACATAACATAACATAACATAACATAACATAACATAACATAACATAACATAAAATAACATAACATAACATAACTTAAAATTTGATATATAAAAAATAAAATAAAATATTATTGAAAATAAAATTTTAGAATTGCGTTTCTCTTCAGATTTGTCCCCTATACATTGGTACTTAACGTCAAAAATTCGAAAAATCGGTAAAAATCCATCATCGGTAGAAATACACTTCCTAAAAGAATACAATTGATATTGATATTGAATTCATTTTTATTAACAAAATTGATTTCTCTAGTCTAAACTAGTTTTATTGGAAAAAATATTTATCCTAAACATCTTATGAGTATCCATAAATATGTCATTGCGTAATTTTTTTAGTATCCTGTCAAGAAGAATGGCAACAAGATATCAACACGGAGGGCTAACTTGACATGCTCAGACCAAGTAACTACTTGGGAAGCTATGCTACAGAGAACATAGAACATGCTCGAACTTTGCTCCAACTCTGCTATTAGCTTCTACTTGACATGGGCAGATAGTGGCAGCAGCGCTACCAACAACATTTCTAATATTTTATGATTACAATCTACGCATGATTGAACAATTGAAATCCTTCCAAACATGACAAGAAGTCGGGGGCTGCGATACACAAACTTTCACATCTTATGCTTACCAAACAAACAACAACAAACAAGTAGTTCAACAAACTGGACAGACAAGGCTGCCTCCTCAGCTTATCTAGATAGATAGGCTAACCCAAAAAAGGGAGAATAGCAAGTTAAATTTTACGCATACGACATAGTAAAAAGATAGATTTGTCAACAAATTTTTATATCCATGTTGTTGTCAACGACATTGTTGTTTTTGTATTTTTTTTTCTTTTTTGGTTTTTGTTGGCAGCACTTCTTGCCATTAGCCAAGAAACAAACAAAACGAGCGAAAAACAATTGGCTGTTTAAGGAATAGGAAAAAAAAAATATTGAGTAGCTGGGGTGTTCGGTACGAAATGCTGGAAGCCAACGCAAAAAATAAAATATTGGCGAAAAACTTTTTGACGCCAGAGGGCAAACAAAATGAAGTGAACCAAACAGCAGACGTTGTAGAGCCACAACAAGCAGTCATGCCGGCTCAGAGGCCAGCGGTAGCAGACGTACACTGGCAGACAAACGGTCGGACAGTCGGAACAACCATGCCAGCTGGAGATTGTCAAGCGACGATAACTTTCTAGATATCACATGTTGATGATGAGTTTGATGATGTGCAGAGTGAATTTATATGAGCAGTTTGAGTAACCTTTTTTTTTTTTGTGTAGATAGAACAGACATGGCTGATTGGTGATTGTTGCAGCTGGCTGAGTGAGTCGGTGAGTGAGTGGCAGCGAAATTGAGCGAAAAACTGCTAACATGTAGGAACTAAAAATTTAATGGATTAGTTTTTCAGAATTTGCGAAACTGCTTTATGGAGTCTGCAACAGGATAGTAAACTGTAGAAAAAAAGGAGCAAAGTTCATACAAAAAGGTTGTGAACTTATGACGTAGTAACGCAAGGAAATGTAATAATTTTTGCAAAATGTTAAATGAGTAATGAATAAATTGTTAAATAAAATTGTGTTCTAGAAACTAAAGTTTAGATGAGAGTAGAAATATATAAAATTTAAGCTTTGATTTGAGTATTAATATTAATTTTCGAGTAATTAACATTCAATTAATTGTAAATGAAAGCTTAAAGTAAAGCAACCGCTGTTAGATATATAAAAACTGATTTTCGAACTGGTTCTCGAAGACTTCTTAGAAAAAAGTATTCTTGCAGTGGTGAAATAAAAAATAAATACAATAGAGACTCTCAAAAGTTAAGACTCGCAAGAGTTAAGACTCTAAAAACTTGACTTTTGCGTTAACTTTTCCGAGTTCCTCTTTTCATCTTATTATATATTGTTTTTTCCAGGGACCGAAAATAATGATTACTAGTAAACCTGTTGCCCGAATTCGAGCAATCCAATAAAAATTAAGTGTTAAAAACATATAGACGTTTATTATATGATATTCTATTAAAGAAGTTATTATACTCAATAACGATATATACAGTCTCAATAATGATATAAAATATCATTATCTGAATGGTTTGACTTGAAACGTATGATCTGACACTTAATTTTTTAATGTAACTGTCAAAATACGAAGACGGACTAACACTAATATTACTACTGAGACAAACATTATTACTATTCAAAAACATCGCAGCTTAACTCTTCCAGCTATAAAACATAACTAATGTTAAGAAAAAAACGCAGTAAAAAATAGATTTAAGAAATAATAATAAGATATATTTCAGAAATAAATAAAAAATACAAACAGAACACCTACAACATCGATTTATAACACATTTAGATGAAAAAACACCAAAAAACCCAAAAAAAATTTTTTTTTGAAAACCGTTGAAATTTGTTTGAGTTGTTTGCTCGGAAAGTGGAATTTTTGATTTTGGAACATTTTTCGGACAATTAACATTTGAGGAATGCATAAAAGATAATTTTGGTTCAAAATTTTTAGTTTTGAAAAAAATTCAAATGCGATCAATTCATAAGCTCTTCTCAAACTAAATTTCAAATCGATAAAATAACGGATTTTTGTGCAAAAATTTTATTTCTGTTTTAAAAGGTTGGGAACCCCCTGAAGTGAAATCACAATTTTTAAAAGTGGTTTGCACATATACAGCTTAAACCTGATTTAATGATATCTAAATCGATAGAATCGGTCCATTGGTCTGGGAGGAGTTGAAGTCACAAAAAAAACCTTAGCCTATTAATTATATAGATAAGCAGTATGATTAAAACAGATTCGTGGCTATAACTTTTAATTGGTTGTAGCTATAATGAAATTTTTTTCAAATATATTGTTTTTGAAGCTTATTGAAGATTTAAAAATTATAAGAACAACATTTAAAAAAAAAAAATTTCGAGCAAAAAACCATAGGGGGTAGCCTTGTTTTTTCGATGACACATAGTATTTATTAATTTTTCTGTCAAACAAAAACAAATTCGTCTTAAATAGACTACATACAATGAAAGAAAATCAAAAATGCAAATTTGAAATTTTTTTATTTTTACAACAAAAAAAATTATTAATACATTTTTTGAGGAAACATTCGTTTTATTGGACTCTTTTTAAAGGCAATGATTTAAATATAAATAATTAAGTAACGGTAAAAACTTTATTATTTTTTTAAAGTCAATTAATTGCAATTAAATACAAAAAAAAAATAAATGAAATTTTTTAAAAAGTGGCAGAGATATTCGCTTCCAAATATAGAACTTTAAATTTCAGAGAGTTTTTTCTCTGTCTTGGCGTTTGATAAAAATACACGTTAAACAACTAAAGAAAATATTAAGAAAATTCATTAAAAATACATTTGGTAAGATAATTACTGTAATTGTCAACACATTTCAAAGAAAATTGAACAAAAATTTAGAATAACAAAAAAATTTTGAAAACTCTTAAAATTTGACTGACTTGTTTGCTCGGAAAGTGGAATTTTTTGATTTTGGAACTGCATTTTTCGGACAATTGACATTTGAGGAATGCATAAAAGATAATTTTGGTTCAAAATTTTTAGTTTTGAAAAAAATTCAAATTCGATCAATTTATAAGCTTTTCTCAAACTTAATTTCAAATCGATAAAATAACGGATTTTTGTACAAAAATTTTATTTCTGTTTTAAAAGGTTGGGAACCCCCTGAAGTGAAATCACAATTTATAAAAGTGGTTTGCACATAAACAGCCTAAACCTGATTTAATGACATCTAAATCGATAGAATCGGTCCATTGGTCTGGGAGGAGTTGAAGTCACAAAAAAAACCTTAGCCTATTAATTATATAGATTTTTCAAATTTTAATGAAAACAAATCAGTATGTTCCAAGCGCCGGAAAAAACTTTTGAGTATACCGAAATGCTGGAATTTGTGTTGACTCTTAGAATAAATAATGATTTTTATTTTTTAAGCGTTAAGCTTAAAAATTAAAAATAATTATTATATAATGATTTTTATTTTTTTGCTCAGGAATAAAAATTATTTTTGATTTTAATTTTTTGTGCTCAGAAATAAAAATAATTTTTGATTTTTATTTATTTTGCTCTGAAATAAAAATTATTTTTGATTTTTATTATTTTGGCTCAGAAATAAAAATTATTTTTGATTTTTATTTATGTTGCTCTGAAATAAAAATTATTTTTGATTTTTATTTTTTTGGCTCAGAAATAAAAATTATTTTTGATTTTTATTTAATTTGTTCAAAAATAAAAATTATTTTTGATTTTTATTTATTTTGTTAAAAAAAAAAATTATTTGTTGATTTTTAGTTTTTAGCTCAAAATTAAAACTGATTATTTTAAAGGAATAAAACTTAGGCATCTGTAAATTTTTCATAAAAATTTAAATCTATACAAAATATGGGCTTATCCGCGCACGGACAACTCCTTTTCCAATGCTATTATTTTTTATGAAAAAGTAGGACAAGGGTATGTCAGAGTCAACCTAGACCGACTTTAAACTTTCTTTACTTTTTTTACATGTTCTAAAACCATTGCTTAACAAATTATGTTTGTTTTAAACTGAAGCGCAAGCTGGCCTTGACGATGTAGATATTGAAAGCTTCGCTATTCCGCTATTTAGTGTGAACAGAATTTGTTGTTTCAAAATTTGGACAAAATTTTGTTCTTAAAAATGAATGCCTGTCATTTTAAAAATTCTCAATAAAATTAATATCAAATTTAATATCATCTTCGTTTCTTTTCAAATTTTGAAGCGATAAAAACATAACTATTAAGAATGTCTAACAAGAAGAAAGCTCTTGAAATCGATTTTTAATTAAGGAGCAAAATAACAAAAATCCTTAAGCGATTTAAATGTCTGAACAAAAAAATAAAAACGAAGAACTAATTTTAATTATTTAGCGAAATAATAAAAATCAAAAAAATTCTTTCTATTTCTGACAAAAAAAAAAAACAATCAAAAAAACACATACAAATCATTTTTCGATTTTTATTTTTTGTCTCAAAAATAAAATTAAAAAATGATTTTTTTTGTTTGAGTACAAAAATAAAAATTAAAAATGATTTTTTTGTTTGAGGAAATAAAATAAAAATCAAAAATGATTTCTTTGTTTGAGTAAAAACAATAAAAATCAAAAATTATTTTTTTGTTTGAGTAAAAAAAAATAAAAATCAAAAATGATTTTTTTGTTTGAGTAAAAAAATAAAAATCAAAAATGATTTTTTTTGTTTGAGTAAAAAAAAATAAAAATCAAAAATGATTTTTATACTTGAGTATAAAAATAAAACTTAAAAATAATTTTTATAATGCTATAATAAGATATTTATCTTTTTTTATTAGAAACGATATGTTTAATAATAAATGCTTTAAAAAATAAAAACCAGAAAACGATTTTTATATCTGAGCAAAAAAATAAAAATCATAAAATAATCATTATTTCTTAATTTTTTCGATATTGCTCATAATTATTACGGTCCCTGGTTTTTTCTTACCAGCATAAATTGATTTTGTGTCAATTGTCACTCTCTGGATGTTCACAACAAAGAGTAAAACGCAAAAAACAATCGGGTTGCACCGTTATGCAGAAGAATTCGATTCACGGAGTATTGCAAAAGCTATAGCTTGCATGCTATTAGAACTCGCTTGGAAAGAGTACCCACAACGGTGATGAATTTCATTTTAAAGACGTCGATGATATTCCTTTATTAGTACTGTTTCCATCGGAACCTATTAGTAATCGCATAGTCGAAGAGACACACATCTTGCACAGCTTCTCAAACTACTATCGGATATAGTAAAATCGCATTTTGACAAACTATTAACGTTCAAGATTAATTCACTGATACAAAGACAAATTGTCCTTAAAAAGTTAACAATTCACAATAGTTGAAAGAGTCAACAACAAACAGGCTAACTTTTGTGGGTCTCTTCTGTACCTGTCATTTATAAGTTGGTGATTAAATTGAAAAAAGAAAATAAATTTGATTTTTCGGCAAAGTTTCTACAAAAAAAAAAAATATCTACACCGTACATTGCCTTGTAAAGAAAAATATCCCTTTTCCAAAAATCAATTTGGAATGAACGATCAAGAATAAGTGTGCTAGATTTCCATAAAGTCGTTTCATTCGTTTCTGAAAACTCATGTCACTCCTTATAAAAACTATAATTTTGAGATAACTCTGAAAAAAGATATAAAATGAAAAAACAAAAATGAAATTTTCAAATTTGTGGAACTTAGCAAAAGTTGTTGTTATTCAAGGAACAAATATTTTGAGCTTGAGCTGATTTTACATACCCCCCCGGCTAGTTTTTTGAAAGAGCTCTTTCCAATGTTGCATTCAAATTTTATCAATAATTTAATGAACGTGTGTAACGGCCATAAGGAGGCATGGTAGGTACAATTAAGTAAATATATTATTGATCAGCATCACCATCTGAGTTGATTTAGACATGTTCGTGTGTCTGTCTGTCTGTCTGTGGACACGATTACAGCCGTAATTTTGAAACTATCGAATGAAATTCGATATTTGAGCTATTTTTTAAAAAATTAAGATCAAGTTCGATAATGGGCTAAATCATATAAAAACCACGCCTACCTCCCATGCAGCTTAAATAAAAAAAACTCTATAAAGAAGCAAATATTTAAGGTACAAAACTTAAATTCGGTATTTGTTTATTCTATGTCAAAATTGAGATGTATTAGAATAATGGGTGTCATCCACCCACTAACACGCCCACCTCCCATATAACCCCAAAATTTAAAAGTCTATATAAAGGCTTCTTTTTAAGCTACAGGAAAATAATTTGATAGAATCGTATTTTCTATCAAAACTAAATCGTGGAAGAAAAGTGTTCGTCATCCGCCTACGAACACACCCACATCCCACACAGCCCATAAAAGTGAAAACTCTATAAATAGACTTATATTTAAGCTACTGAACTGAAATTTGGTATTTGTGTATTTTATACCAAAAATTAGGCGTGTTAGAAAACCCAATAACACGCCCACCTCCTATACAACCCCAAAACTTGAAAACTTTATAAAGAGGCTTATTTTTACGCTGTAGGAAAACAATTTATTATAAATGTATCTTAGACATTATCAAAATAGTAAAATTTTTTAGTTCTTATACAAAAAGAGTTGCAAGTTAAGATTTTGTATCCATACGAATCGGCCGTGGTGTTTTTAACTTCGGCCAAGTCGAAAATATACCAAAGTACTAGTTTTTGTTGATCTTGAGCAGAAAAGTAATAATAAGAAAATATTTGAGATTAAACATTTGAACAACGCTAATGTGAGAATTGAACCTCCGTTATAATAACAAAAATAAAGAGCAATGTTATCGCTGCCAACAATACTGACACACGAAATCTAACTATACCAAACAGTTCCATTTCATCAAATGCGATCTGAACTGGACCTCATCAGATCCTTCTGCAGAATGTCAAAAGCAAAAAGAAAGAACTACCCGCTGTTTTAATTGCTGAAATAAAATCATGCAACAAATTATGCGAATATTTAAAGGAGATGGAATATAAAGATCAATTCATGTTACGTTTCCATTAAGAAAGGAAAATTACGCAGACGTGAAACTTCATGAGACAGCGATACAAAATGGAAAGTGTCAAAAACCTTGATTTGCATATAGACAGAATGACTGAATTTCTTGGACATGGAGAAGGCACATTACTGCAAAAAAATAGCAACTTAAATTGAAAATCAGGAAACTAAACCAGTTACTTAATTCAAAATCCCAAAATAGTTTGGAAAACAAAGCTATATGTCACTATAAAGAAATTTTGAAGTCTGTATTAAGCTACGGTATAGAGCTATGGGAGATAGCCAGCGACAGTTTTATTGATATTTCATATGAAAATTTTAATTATACACAAGATTTAAAATTTTTAAGAATTTAGTAAGAAGAGACTAGGAAAAAAACTATGCTGTGGTTTTCAAATCTGGCATATGTAAAACAATTTTTTTTTTTTAACTTAATTTATGTAACATCTCAGAGCCTTTCATTTGATGTTATTTATTTTTATTCCAATACATAAATAACTTTTAATGATTTCATTTGATTTTTGTTGTTAAAAATTAAAGAAAAGCCTGCATTGAAAACCAATTTTCAGCAAAGTACTTAACAATATTATGAACTTTAAAATTTGAAAATAAAATTTAAAATGGACATTATTGTCATTGCTTAGCAGTCCGCTTAATGGCAAAAGCATTTACTTATTTAATGGAGCGAAATAAAGAATGGCTTTTATTTCAACCCACACCCACACCCAGCGTGCGTTCAACATTTACCAATATACAAACATAAATATACACCGTCACGCGCAGGTAATTCGAAACAGTGCTTAAGTGTTTCACAAGCGTAGGCGCCTAAAATTAGGCAACGTAAAACATTGTATGCTGGAATGTTGCCGCTTTGCACTGTGAATAAAACGCGTTCTAGCTGGCGGCTAGCTAAATTGAAAACGTAACAAAGCAAGCACAAAAATAACAACAACAACATTACATAGTAGTCATCTGCAGGGTAATGAGTAAAAATACGCAAGGATAACAACTTACAACTGAGTCGCTAGCGAATAGAATTGCCGCAGCAGCAATAAACTAAGCAAAAGGCTAGCATTTCGAAATACGAGTAGCAGTACGCGTAAATGTGTTGACAGCAGCAGTGAAGAAGAAGTTGGAAGTGGATGGAAACGCAGAATGGGATGCTGTTGATGTGGGTGCATAAATGCCGTAGTTGTTGTTGTTGTTGTTGTTTAGGTTAAACTCTTGAAAATGTTATCGCTAAGATTTCCAGCAAATTTATTTCGTATGCGATAAACTGCTTTGCTTGTTGTTCTGCTTCTTGTTTTTGTAACTTGCTAGACAAAGGCGAAAATTAATAAAATCTGACAAAAAAAGGACACTTGCTGAAGACAGCAGTGCAAGTGGCACTAACTTGGCTATTAAAAAAAATAAGAAGTAAAGTAAAGTAAAGAGAAAGCAGCAGAGAAGTTTATTGATTTCGCTGCAATAAATTTTGTTGCATACATTTTGGCGTTTCTTAAGCAAACAGTGAAGACGTTGCCGTGTAAACGACTAGCTGTTGATACGCATCTTTGCGTACATTTTAGTTGACCTTTAATGGGCTGGCTTAGCCTTTGTTGCAGAGTTTATTGTTTTTGTGAAGCAGTGGTGTTTGTTGTTGTTTTTTTTTTCTGTGCTGAACGCTTTAGGGATAAGCTTCTGGTGTAATTCGTTTATGTTATAAAGGGTTAAATTCTTAAGTATTTTCTATTTTTTATAATCAGTTTTTATTTCAACGCCATTCAGCAAGCTGTCCCTAACCGCTTATCTTAAGCTCTCTTTCTCTCTTACGCTCTCTATACATACATATGTCTCTCTTGCGCTTTAACTTTGAATTGCTTCATTTATCTTCAAAGTGTTAATTTTATTTTCTGGTCGATTAAAATGTGAAATATTGTTATTTTTGCCCCTAGCGTACGCTTCTCCAGACTGACTGGCTACAACAGTACAAAAGGTCCTTAAGTTGCTGTTTGTGTGCGTGCATGAGTGAGGTGAGGCTATTTAATTTTAATTAAATTGTTGCTGGGGACCTTTTTGGCATTTTCATTCTTTGCGTTCGCGTTTACAATTTCTATGTTTTGTCAGTCCTTAGTTGCGTCTTTTTTCGCCATAAATTTTCCCATTTTTGCGTAAATTAAAATTTTATTCAAGTATCGGAGTAATTAAAAATTAAGCAGTGCAAAGATAAGAGCGGATATGCACAAGGCTAAAATGGGATAATGGTTGTAATAAAATCATTTATAAATCTTATCTTTTGGTTTAAGGCATTTCATCGCACTATAAGTAGGATGATAATGAAGTTAACTGGGAAGATTAATTAAGAGTAGATATGTGAATTTCGAATAGCAACAGGCACATATGTTTCAACTACTGTGTTGATCATGTTTCAAAAAATTGATAAGTCCATGAACCATATGACCTCTGCAAAAGAGTGTTTGAAGAGGTTGAACCTCAATCCGAAGAAAATGCCTTGCCGTTTTATTACCTTGGACAAAACATGCATCCAACATAACTCTCCAACATAACTCTCCAAACCATTATTTGGAAAAATGTATACATTGCACTACTTACTACTCCATCTAGCATATTTTTCAGACTAAGCAATATATTTCGTCTTCAGACCCCAGCGATATATTTCATCTTTCCAAACCAGAAGAAATGACTCGGATCGAAAAGATGCAAGTCAAATAAAGAGGAAATCACTGAAACAAACGCCTTTTTAAGGCACCTTTAGAAAACTCATGAATGATAAAAAACTATCTTCTATCTTTCTGGTAGAAAACCTATTATTTAGAAGGAATAAGTAAATTGGAAAAACGTTGCACTGAATGTATCAAGCTAAGAGGCCATCGCTTTTTAACTTTTTTATACTTAAGTGTTATATTTTTGCCATAAACTAAATTAGTAATCTTGTTTGAGAATTTATTATTTATGTCGGGACGGCGCGAACGCCATTCCCGGCTACCAAAAATTGCACACACAATTGATTCACATTAGGAATAATTGCAAAGGTCAACTCAATCGCAGTGCAATGATCAAGTCTCGCTCTGGAGGAACCACCTTTGTGATCATGGTAAACCTCTGTGCCAGGTAAGTATGCTTATCTCAGATCAGCAATGTTGCTTTAAATAAAAATATTTATAAACTCATTGTGAATAACATGAACAAATAAGACAACTCAAATAAAAAGGTATGTAACATAATGCCATCTAAAAACATGAAACCGATGGTTTTGCTAAGGGTTGATTTTTAGGGGTTGATGAAAGCATCATTATTAAAAGTCACATAGGTAGAAATTTGATGACTAATTCACACAAGCAGAAATATTAAGGATACAAAAATGCCCTTTAAAATCATCACTGCGAAAAAAAAAATTTTATAAATAAAAATGTTTCTGAAGATAATGTAGACCATCTCAACGATCTTTTAATTGAAATATAAAAAAAAAACGGCAGAAGTACTTCACATTTACGAACATTTTATGCAATAAAATTTGTACACTTTTGAGAGAAACCCCTTTACCACTTTTTTGGAAAACCATTTTATCATTATTGTATAACTTCTGGGATTTATGTCCGAAAAACTTAACCAATTGCACCTTAAAAAAAATATGTGTGTGGCCGCCACGCACGGTATAAGTGAAACTTTAACCCAAAAATGTAGAGAGTTTTTAGTTAAGTCTTATTAAAAAAAGTCTCATTTCATATAAAGCCATGAGAAGATGAAGTTTATTTTAAAAGAGTGCTGATATTCAGGAGCATGCGTCATCAAAGAAACCAAATTGTTAGGTAAGACTTCCCATTTCAGCGTTTCGACAGCGTTGTCATGTTGCAAAATTACCTTGTTGAGCCTTTGATCGCACTCTGGACGGTTTTGCTTCAATGCTCGGTTCAAACGCATCAATTGAGTTCGGTAGAGTTGCTCTGTGATTGTTACACCTAGTTGTAGCAGCCTCTAGCACATCACGGCCCCACCAAATACAGAGACCAAACATAGAGAAGGACCTTGTCACTGTGAATATTGGACTTTGACATCGATTTTTGTGTATGGCCGGGCAGCCCCATCATCATCATCATCATTATAAATTGAGTTCGTCTTGTACAAAAATGTACTTGAAAATGGAATCCATTAAAGTTTTGATGACCACCTGCGAATGACCTCAGAAAATCCCATTGCATCCGATTGGCCATAGAATCATCCATTTTGGTAAAAATCATCTATGGAATCCATAAAAGTGTGACCTCAGATAATCCCATTGCATCCGATTGGCCATAGAATCATACAGGTTGAATATTCCAGCGTAACATGTCATGGTTGGAAATTTAAGCATAACGTATCTAGTTGAAAATTCCACCTTCAAAAAGTACGGTCTAAAATTTTGTTGATTAATTCATCTGTTAGTTCGGACTCAAACCATTGTTTGATAATTTTGTTCCTTCCGAACACCTTATGAATTCTAATTTATAAGGTTTTGCGAACACCTAGTTTCACTAAATTCACCTAATTCAGCTAATTGGCCTAAATTCACCACAATACGCCGCAGTTTCATTCGTTTCATTGGTTTTACTACCAGTTTCTTTCGCCGTATGTTGTATACGTGGCTAAAGAAGTTTCACTTCAAAAAATTGTAACAGAGCTAAAGGAAAATAATTAAAGTCGGACGGAGTAAAGTCCTTAAAAGGGATGGGCCAAAACATTCTAGGCATGCTCTCTACAATTTTTTGTGTCGCCTTAGTAAAGAAATATTGTTAAATATAGTAATCATTCCAAGTCGAAATACTTCGATCAGTAATTTTTGACAAATTCGAAGTATGATAAATTAAAAAATTAAAATTAAATTGTGTGGGATTTTGAAGTCAAGAAGTTGCATGATATTAGCAATAAGATCTTGCCATAATTCACTTTATGTGAATTCCAATCATGTCCACAATTTTTTCGAACTATTCTAAAACTTAAGAAATAAATTCATATGTTTTCCTTGACAAAAACCGGGCTTTTTTTACTTTTGACGGAAAAGAGCTGGTTAGAATATAAGAGGGAAAACAAAATATAAATAGTTGTCATATAAAAATACGGAAATATAAAAGAAAAAATGTTGAAACACACTGCTTGATATTCTAAACCCTTATGCCAATACGACACACCCGGGTGTGTATTTCAATTTTAGGAAATATGCTTAAGACTACTATAAGAGCTTACAGTTAGCGATTTTGTGTTATCAGAAAAAGAGTTTGATTCATATTATACAATTTTGATTAATTCAGGTCTTAATCGGTGAAATCATGTTCACTTCAATGAACTTTGAAACATTTTTCCGAACCCAAACTCGACCCAACCAGTGTTAGTAAATGAGCAGCTTTATCTTTACTGAGAAAGTGCAAGGTTTATCAGTTCATACTGTTGAAGCCAGTATGACTTTGAAGTGACAACAAAACCTTAAGTCGAGGAGTAGTTTGCCAGTTATCGACTGCTATAAAGCGCTGATCGGACAATTGTTGTGGATAACTTTATTTCTTCGTTGCAATTGGCAAAGAATTGAAAAAATATGCGATTGAACCTTGGAATAGTTGATACTTTGAAAAGATCGTCAAGTTTTCTCAAACGAATTTGGTTACTATGAAAATGTAACAAAACAAAGAAATAAGGCGTTAATTTTATGGCCAAAATGACCACACAGTAAAAAGTTTAAAGGTAAATATTATCTTTTTTATAAGATTTCTATAGTATAAAATAGTTTTATTCCAAATTTATTATAAGTTTTATCCCACTCAATATTATAAAAATTGCATTACCATTTAAACAGCTATTTTACTCCAAAAAAATATAATTTGTAAACCATAAATTTATAAATATCATATATTTATTCCAGTTATGCACACGAGAACCTCACGGAGCCACTCGGCTTTCACGTACAAGTCGAATTTTCGTAGCTACTGAACTTCATAGATGTTAGCAGACAATCAGTTTGCGTTTCTTCTTTAGGCAGTAATCATGTTATGCGCAAATAGTACCGTTGAATATTTTTTTGTACACATATATTAAGACAAAAATATTGGGCTTGAATTGGAAGCTCTGTCAACATGATCGAACATGCAAATTTCTGAGTAAAAATTTTTACACTATTTTTCCTGTCAATTTGTTTTTGAAAATATAAAAAAAAACAAATATAACATGAAATCTATCAATTGAAATCTGTATATTATTCCTGATTTATGACTTTCAATGTAACACACATTAAATGTATGTATGTGCCATATACTTTTTATACAACATTGCTATAAAAAAAATCAAATGTGGTTTTCAAAGATTTTATACTTTTTCTTATAAAAATGTATACCAACCTGGTGTAGAAACATTTTATACACTTTTCGGATAAAATCTATTCCAATTTTGTATAAATTTGGTTTATAAGATTTTATGGTATAAATATTATAGCATGTTTTGTATGGATTTATATTTATACCAAATAGTATAAAATTATCCTCATATTTTTTACTGTGCACTGAAGATACAAAAAATTGCATAACAACTAATGGTACTTTCTAGCCAATAAGTAACTTTGTACTGAGTTTCAATGTTATGCGACGTTTAGTACCAAACCTATTTGATATTAAACATTTCAATTGGTTGAGTTGTGCCACGCCTCCTTCTCAAATGCTCTCAAATAACAATCGTTTTATAATAACATCTTCCGAGAGATCTTGCTTTAAAGTTTAAGTCGCCATAAAAGTTCCATGCATGCTTCTTCGAGTCTTTTATCATTACTTAAGGCAGAGACACACTTGAAAAGCTCCAGATTTGGCGTGTATATAGAGCTATATCCCTGGAGCACATCTGCATCAATAACTTAATTCCTTCTTAAGTTGATTTTATGCAAGCCTTGTAAAATTTGTTCTTTCTATCACTAGCAACTTCTTCAATTCATAACAAGGAAGGACATCTTCTGTCCACTTTTCCATTAACTTTTTTAATGCAGGAGCTGGTCATGGCTTTTCATCTGCTTAATATTTTCTACACATATAGCTTTATTTTGTAAGCCGCACGCAATCATCTCACCTGTAGTCATTTCGTTGGAAAATTTCAGTGGGAAAAAAAGATAAGTTGTCTTACTTCGTATGAAAATGGAACTGCCAGACAAAAAAATTCCAAAGGGAGGTAATTGTCTTCTGACTCAGGGATCATCTGTGTTGAATCACGGTCGATGGATTTATATTAATAAAAATTTGAATAATTCTTACGAAATTATGGTCACATTAAGAGGTACAGATTTTTTACGTACATCCGTTAAAAGTTGTATAAAATCAGCAAATTTAATAATTCTTTATTTTTCTTTCTTGTCTCAATATTTGCGTGAGCCGAATCACATTATTTTTGTATGTATCTAACACTAAGGAACTTTCAAATATTTTAAGCTTATGAAGTTTAGAAACACGGTGAAGAGCTTTTGATAGAGTAAGATTTCGGGTCTTTTCGCCACGGCGAAAAAAAAATTCTCATTTGCAGAGAAAAATTTATTGAAAATGAAAAATTTTTCCTTTATTTTGATAAAAAATTCACTATGAAAAGTATTTTCTTCAATAAAAACAAATATTTTCTCAAAAATAAATAGTATTTTTCTCTAAAAACGATATTCTTTTATGTATTTCTCTTTTTCATAGAAGCTTTTTATCATTTTCGATACAATTTCGATACAATCATAGAAGCTTTTTATCATTTTCGATACATTTCGATACAATCTCGATAAATCTTTCGATGCGGAGTCGAAAGGATGAATTTCAATTAATAGTTATTAATTCATAATAATATTTTAGAAATATTGCTTAGAATTATAAAAAAAATAAAACTTTTAATAAGCATACCTCAACCTCAGTAATAAATCTCGATACAATAGACACAACAATATTATTTAAAATAATTTATAATATTGTAGGTTAAGTCTTCCTGAAACAATGAACGTTATTTTTAAAAAATATTTACATTTTATAAGTAAGTCATCACCATAATATTAAAAATAATGAATTATGTTAAATGAATTATGAAAAGAATTTAAATTAACCAAAAATGGCGCCACGTGCGACTGCTTCACAGACATTGTGCCTTTTAATTGAAAATTTTTTTAACCATAAGCGTGATAAAATCTTTGACTATATTAATTTTCTCTTCACCCTCCCCCCCCCCCCCCTCTCTTCATAATTCTCTTCCAGCAATTTTCTATGAATTCGTTGTAGCGGAAAATGATGCAACAAATGGTAACAATAACATTTGGATTAACTTTATGCTGATAACGCTAGAATCAGTGCCAACTTGAAGAATGTGAAGCTGAATGTGAATGTGATGCTGCTGCTGTGTTGAGTCATTTTCACGCGTTTCACTTGATTACGTGTGACAGACGGCGGCAGTCTGACTTTTACAACCACCCATCAGCCACCAAGACAAAATTCGCATTCAAGTAAAAGCCAAACAATAAAGAAAAACTCATAGCAAAGCGCTAGCAAAAAAATGTAAGAAATAAAAAAAAATTATAATTCGAAATTACAAAAATGCTTTCACTTTGAGAGAAAAGCGAAACGTCGTAATGCGTTCACAGTAAATATTATTAGCTGTCTTCATTAAAGCCATCAGAGTGATAACAAGATAGACGCCAAAGAAACAGGCGCAACGCTCAGTCAAGCGCATGCAGACGTCTTCATTATTAACGGTTATTTCATGGTTTTTTTTTTTTATTCTTTTTTTCGACACTCGCCGGCTTCTGGCTTAATTTGTATATGAATAATATTCTCTCGTCATAGCTGTTTGCTCGTCAAAGTTCTGTTGGGTTTTTTTCTTATTAGTCCTTGGCTTAATTTCCTTCATCTTTCGTTGTGGTTGTTGTATGAATTTTGCTTTAGTTTTTTTTATAATTGTTTTTTTTTTTTGGCTATCTCAAAGTGCGAAATTAACTTAAGAAAAATCATCCTCAACAAAGCGTGTAATTTTTGTGGTTATTTTTGAGGATTTATAAAATTTTTTTTGATAAGTTTTAATTTCCCAAATATTTTTTGTATATTAAAAGCTTTTGTGTGCATATTTTTTTGTGCTTTGTGGCTCTGGCCGTTTGTGGCCAAAAGCTGATAAGATTTTGCTTGCAGTTTTTTTTTTTGCATTGGCGTGGCTGCTATTGTTGTGAAATTAGATTTAATTTTTTTCTTTTGGAGTATATTTTTTTTCTTTTGAGATCTTCTTTTTTGTGTGTTTAATTTGTATTAACTGTTATCTATGAAGCAACAGCTGTTGTGCGCTATGAAGTGTGTCAAGTGGAACAAGACTTTAAAATATGACATTCTTACATATGTTAGTTTAAATTTAAATAGAAAAATTGTCCCCTAGTTTTCAGGAATGGGCTTAAAGTCCTTTAAGACTTGAAATTTGAAAATCAACCAAATATTTTATGGCTGGATTTGGTTTGTAGACTAAGGAAGCTCAGCTGCTTTAGTATTCTTACAGGTCTACTCGAACCTCTTGACAAAAACTAGCCTTTTCTAAATAAAACAAATACTTGGTCTGAGTAAGTGGGAGTCAACCATGGTTTTCTCTGAGCTCAATACTTTTACTTAACGACTATATTTTTGAAAAGTTAAGACAACTTAATTTGATTAAAAAAATCTGAAAGAAAATCTGATTGTTATCCTTTAAATTAAAGAAAATTCAACTAAACGGTCTCTGCTCTTACCACTTTTAAGCCCTTTAAAGTAACTCCCCGTCAACGTCGAGACTGAATATAAATTCATTTTCTTATAAATTCCTTTGCCAAGACAAAGAATCTCAACTTAACTCGATTATAATTATGATTAAATATTGTTTTATTCCAGCTGTTTTCTAACCATATCAAAATCGCACACAGAACATTTGCTTATCTAACCAACAGTTTGAACTTCCGCTCGACTGAGCAAAGACAAATGCAAGCAAAAATCTGGAACTTAACGAAAATTGAACGAACTGAACTATTCAACTGTAGAAATATTTTATGAGCAACTAACAACTAACACCTTCGACTGTCGTTTAATCCTTGTGACAACAACCAGCGAGCAAAGCAAAGGACATTGGACAAAGCAGTGTCGGCATCTTGGTAATGCATGTGCATTAGTGAGTGTGTTTCTGTTTATATGCAGGATATCGCACACTAAATACAAAACAGTCACAACTCAAAATTTTTTTATACCGACTCTTTGTTATAAATCAATTCACAAAACACATGTCTCACAATCTTTTTCATTATTTTCTTCATTAAATGAAAGAATGAAGTTTGTGTGTTTAAATGAAAATTGCTTTTTTTTTGTAGTATCAACCAAAGGGTTGTATTTTTCGCTTCTCCAGAAAAGTCATGTTTTTTGAGTTGTGACTGTTTTGTATTTAGTGTGCGATATGTTATCCTTGTGCCAACTGCTGCTGCTGCTGCTGCCTTATCTGCAGTTTTGGCCTCGAGCTATTTGTGCAAATTTCATTTCACACAAAATGCAAGAATGAACATTTTATTGCCACCCAATTTTAACAGCGTATAATAATCAAATTTCCCTCACACCACCGTACTACCAAGCCATGCTTCGTAACTCAACAGCAAGCAGGTCAAGCGAAAAGGTGAGAAATAAGTTTTGAAATTTAGCTAAAAGGATTAGTTGCTTTGCGGTGGGGCACAGAGTAAGTATTCTGTGGCATGTTTAAATTTGAATTGAATCTTATAACAATTCAACATGTTCAAATTGTTGCTGTTTTCTTTATTTTATTTTCATTCTACTTACCTGAAGCTTTTATTTATTTTGTCTCTTAGTCTAGCTTTGGTAAAATTATAAGAATTTCTCTCTCAGCCATAACCAAAAAGCATATAAACATTTAGACTCAGATAAAGACAAATAGCTGCAGGACACGAAGAAACAACCAGGCAGGCAGGCAGACAGATACACAAACCCACACCAGCAGCATTTATAAATAGACTTTGGATTTTGCACAAATATTTGTGCATAAATTGATAAGAAATTTTCAATTATAAATTTGAATAATATTTTGTAGGATCAAGTCCTTGTATTGGCATTCGTATAGCAACTTATTGCCATTCTTGGACTTGAGCTGAGCTTTGATTGAGCAAGAGTGGCAATTGTTTGCTGTTTGTTGAATTATTCAAATTTTAATTAAGAAATATTGTAATACATGGTTTTTATCTATTTATTTTATTTTTTATAAAATTTTAATTTATTTAAAATTTTGCAGGAAATGTAAAGAATATTTGTTAAGTCGGTAGATCTAACAATATAACAAATGCAATAAATTTATTACAATTGCAGCTTAGAAAAAGGAGCACAATAAAATAGCAGATCAACTTATAAATGCTTGAGCTAGTGGGGGTGAGTTTATCTGAACTGCACAATGCGGAATACGAGTACATGTAAGTTATTCTATGAGCTTACTTTTATATAACGTACTAGCGAATGTAACCCGGTGTTACTCGGGGTTGCGCCTCGAGCACAGAAAGAGGACGATTTTCAAAACGGCTCTCATTTTTACGTTTTTAAAATTATCAATTCAATTTTAAAATTTTTTAAATTATCGTTTTTTGGGGGTTTTGCCCCCTCTCCTCCTTCCGACGAAAGTGTTTAGTCAAATTTCCGTAAAACTGTACCAGCCAGATATGATTAAAAAACAAAATGACATCTTCAACGTCTCGAGCTGAAGTTTGGTTTCTGAGGAAAATGGTCACCCATACTCAAAAAGAAACACATATCTTTCTCCGGTGAAAAATTTCTCTATTTTCGATAATAGCAATTTTCTATTTTTCAAATAAAATTCTCTTCGATTAGAATAAATTTTCACATTTTCGAAGAAGTATTTCTTCACTTCTAAAAAATGGAAATATTTCTATGCCTCTTATAATGATAATTATTTTACTTGCACAAAAAAGTTCTCATTTATAGAGAAAAATTTACTGAAAATTAAAATTTTTTCCTATATTTTGATAAAAAATTCACTATGAGAAGTATTTACTTCAATGAAAACAAAATTTTTTCTCAAAAAAAAAAAAAAGTCTTTTTCTTTAAAACTGATATATTTCTCTTTTACATAGAAACTTTTTTTTATCATTATAAGAGATTTTTAGGACCGCATTTAGAGAAAGGCATTCTCTGGAGCAAAGTCTAAACCATTTTTCTCTTAATATGATTTTTATCATAATCCGAGAAACTTTTTTCTGAGTGCAGTGTGAAAAGTCATTTCGACAAAAATGCTCATTAAGTTTTTCTTAGCATGCATTTAATATGCAATTTTATCTCAAAAAATTCCAATTTTAAAAAAATCCTATAAGCATCGATTCGATTTTTGGATTGTCTTCGTTAAAATTCGGTTTTGGTCGATACTGTTCGGTTGATGTTTTTCATCTTGATATAGCTTCTGCTCGTGTTCGTTTAACTTTTTTTTTTCGTTCTTCTTTGGTTCTTGATTTCGTTTGACTACGGCTCATTCCTTGATTTTTGTCGAAAGAACTTTTAAAAGCATAGAATCTATTTAAGTAACAGATACAAATGACTACCAAGTTTTATCAAAATTGGTTCATCCCTTTTGACGGGAATGAGCCAAACATAGTTGATTGAATAAAGTGCCCTTTCACGGAAGTTTTCTGAAATTTAAGTAGACTCAATTATGTGGTAACCGTGGCATGCAGGTTAAGTGTGTGGCTTAGCATGCTCGGAGCCCGGGTTCGATCCCCAGCCGCGGCGAAAAGTTTTTTTCAATAAAAAATTTTTCTGATCAGTCACCAACTCTCTGCAGACAATGGCAAACCTCAGAGAGTTAATAATGCCATGTAAAGCTTCTTGAGAACATGAACTTTAGCCGTTCGGAGTCGGCATAAAACATGTAGGTCCAGTTTTCGGTCAATTTTGTGCAAACATTTAAGAACACACACAACACAATTGATCATAAGAAGCTCGGTCAAAGTCCTTTCAAGGGCTGAAATGGCCAATTTGTTTTTTTTTTTCAATTCTGTTGCAGGGTCAAGTTATTTCACGTGCCAAATTTTAGTAAAATCGGTCAAGTCATTTAAGAGTTATTGAGTCTTAACAATGCACTACTTAAAGCGCCCTCTTGCGGAATTTTTCTTTGTCTTTGGAAGTCTTTGGAATTTTTTTAAATTTTATGTTATATCTTGGGTACAGTTGAACGTTCATACCAAAGTTCATTGAAATCGGTTCAGGCGTTTAGGAGTTATTGAGTCTTAAAAACGCACTATTTAAAGCGCCCTCATACGGAAATCTTTGGAATTTTGTTTAGCCTATATTATCCTGGGCGCAGTCGAACCTTCATTCCAAATTTAATTGAAATAGGTCCAGGTGTTCAGGAGTTATTATAGGGTGCCACGCCCACTTTTTTAAACAACAAACAAATTGGCCATTTCAGCCCTTAAAAGGACTTTGACCGAGCTTCTTATGATCAATTGTGTTGTGTGTGTTATTAAATGTTTGCACACAATTAACCGAGAACTGGACCTACATGTTTTATGCCGACTTCGAACGGCTCATGTTCTCATGAAGCTCTCACTTAGTGAGATAAGTCAAAGCGCATTTTTAATTTTCGCCCTTTTTTTTCTTTGTTCACAAACTTTGAACGTTTTTATCTCGAAACCATGTTTTTCGTACTGGTTGCGGCACTAGCGGGTTCATTTTTTGACGAAATAAATTTTGTTTTTTATTTTTTTACACTTTATTCGCTATCGTATGACACGAGCTTATTAAATTTTTTTAAAATTTTTTATGAATTTTTAAAGTCAATATTGTTTTCAAAAAAACACACTTTCAAATTTGGAACATCACCAAAAATTGAAAAAAAAATTTGAAAAAAGCTCCTGTCATACGATAACCAATTTTGTTAAGATTTAAAAAAGTCTTTTTTTTTCCAGATCGGACAATTTTTGCGACTACCATCGCTGCAACCAAGAGGCCCCATTTTTTTTCTCTGCCGCCAGTTTAGAGCTCTATAATATCATGTTGGAGAGAAAAATATATTTTATTGAATTTTTTGCTTATAATTTGTTCAATTCTCTACAATAATAAAAAAAATTTTTTGAAAAATGTTTGTTATGAGTTATGAATTTCTAGAAAAAGGTCTGTTTTCTCTAAGCGAATGTTATGTTCCACCTTAAGTCAAAAGACTTGTTTAAGTAAACTTAATAAGATATATTTTATATTTATTTTTATCATAAATTTTTAAGGAGTGGGCAGCCATTTTTGTAACCAGAAATTCTAGTTTGAACTCTTAATTTGTTGATTTCTCAATAATTTCCTCCAGCAAAGTTTATTCAGGTTCATTAATGCAGAAACCAAAAGGGAACCAGTTGACTTATACCGAAACCATTAATTAAAATAAAAAGTAATTATTATCCTGCTTGCACCTACTAGAAGCATCTCAGAGCCCCTCAAATTTTTGTGAGATCAATACCGCCTCCAAGGTGCCTTTAGTGACCACAAATAAGCGATATTGTCCACCTTGAGAACCTATAATTTATGTTTTCCTCAGTTTCATTATGCCTTATTTTCTACTGGGTAGTTATCCGAGAACATTGAGAGAGAATTTGAGAACATATTAAATCGACAAGATTGCGAGTTACTCGACAATTCCTTTAGTTCTTCATAATTTCGGGTTAAGAGTTATTATAATTCTATAAATTATTTTTAATAATCTAGCAATAGTTGCTAAAATGCCCTTAACATAATTTCCGCTGGATTAATAGAATTTCTTTTTAAGACATATAACCTATAAAGTAGACTCAATATTTTAAGAAATCACTTTTGTTCAGTCATACACTAAATGTTTATATATTCATTAGATTTGGCAATATTCTACCAAAATGGGTTGGTGAAATTTTTTTTTTAATAGTTCGTGAGCTGAATATTTGAAAATTTGCGTTTTATAGGATTTAATTCTCTAGATCCAAAATAAACATTTTGGCGAGGAGTGATTCGTTGACGAATCGCTTGTAAATAGTTTTTCGTATTATTTTCGAATAGTTTGGTTTTGTCTGAATAAGAAACTAGCTGGATGCTTAAAGAAAGCATCGTTTAAAATTGCTGTATTAAATGGCAATTAAGATGTTTTTAGCCTTCTTCAAATTTTTATTTCCACTAATATTTTTTTTTTCGTTTCAAAGACTTGCTATCGAATCGCCTTTCAATATTTTTATGTCTCGCTAGTGAATCACTCTTTTCAGCCTCAGCAGTTCAAGCAATTTATCAAACAGTCATTAATTTTTTTTTTAGCGATTCGTTCGTTCGAATGGTTCCATTTATCTCTAATGATTCGGAGCGAAGTGTTTTGTCCCAAATTATTTTTAATTTGGATTTCATAAATATTATGAATTTCAACAGAATATGTACATATATTCATAAATAAACGATTTGTTAGCGAATTGCTTTTTTCATATATGAAGATTCGTTATTGAATTAATTTTTTAAAATTTGGTGACTCGTTCATGAATTGCTTTTGTTGCTTTGAACGATTCGTTAACGAAGGAGGAATTTCTCTGAGGTTTGCCATTGTATGTAGAGAGGTGGTGACCGATCAGGAAATTTTTTTACTGACAAAATTTTGCCGCGAGTAGGAATCGATCTCGGGCTCCAGGCATGCAAAGCCACACACTTAACCTGCATGCCACGGTCACCACATTTAATCTATATCGTACTTTGAAATTTTCATGTTTGTGATTTTTCCTTGAAAACCCTCGTGAAAACCCTGAAGGTTTTGATTATTTAGATTATTGAGATAGACGAGAAAATGCATTTGATTAAATCTTAACAAATAAAACGCAAGTGTCACGCTCCGCACCTAATATCGCTCAAACTGTTCATATTTGCTATTAAAGTGCTTTTATTATACGAAAAAATGGTCAGCCAGAAAGTATGCACACAATTTGCAATAAAATTGAATATTTATCAGTAACAACACATTGACAACGACTGCAACATAACATAATTCCTGGTGAATGTCATATCGTCTGCTACTAAATTATTTTGAATGCGACGCATCGTAGGACGGACTTTTATACTAGCATATAATAATATTCAAATAAAAAAAGTCATCGCTTAAAATTTGAATTTGTTACAGACAAATAGTAAACTGTGATTTTGGGTCGTCTGTTCGACGAACTTTTACCTTCCAGAGGCTAGAAAAACAGGCATGGTATAGTTAATTTTAAAAAAATAAATATAAAATTGAACGAGTTTTGTCATGAAACTCTTTTTGAATTTTCGTGTAAATATATTTTGTTGAATGCGCATTTTATGGCAGCACTATGTTCTTCAAAAAAAATTTTAATATAAAATCATGCATTTTATGAACTGAGCAAACTTTATCTAAGGAATAACTTTTCAATAAATTTCCATAACTATTTTGAAATACGTTCTATTTCCGTGAAGATCTTTGAATCAACTCAAATCTTTCTCTGCCTTAAGAAAATTTTGCTGAAGTCTAAAAGATAAAAAAAGAAATTTAATCAAACCAGTGCGAGTTTTTATAAAATCTCTGCTTATGTATCTATTATTCATTAAAATTTTTTATAATTTCATTTTCTCATTAAAAGCAACACAACTCATTTCCAACACTCTTACCGCCATTTTCAGTAAAAAAACCAATTAAAACAAACAAAACAGATTCCTTCACACCCAGAGTGCCTTAACCACAACTCAACAACTCATGCCATTCAATAGCTATTCAATGCATTGAATGATTTCCCTCTCCATTAGATGCCATATTATTTCCTTTTCATTTGTTGCTGCTGCTGCTGTTGCTGCTGCTGCTGCTACTGCATAAATTAACGCAAACGTAAGTGATTTCTTCTGTTTGATAACAAAAACAATATCCGGTTTCTTTTGCTGCCATACCATACCATGCCTACCTTTTGTCGTCCTAACCCACATACGTTTTATTTCCTGTTTGATTTTTTTTTTACTCATTTTCTTAGCCTATGATTTTGATGTCTTTCTTCTATGCGTTTTTTTCTTTGTGCGGCAACAAGCATTTAAGAAGAAAAAAAAACCCCATAAAAAATCGAAAAAGAAGCAAGCTTTATCAAGAAAATAAAACGAACGCGAATAGAAATCCATTTTCAGCCAGACGTCAGATCCTGGCATCGAGTGCGGAATATATTAATTGCCAACTCTTCCAAAACAAGTATTCTACGCAGTGTAAAATCTGCCTGCTTGCCACTGCTGGCGTTTGTCTGCATATAAAAGCGCAAAAAGCGGAAACGGAAACAAAGTCTCTTACTGCGGCAAATGGAATCACAAGGATTCACACATTAAACGCATTCGCCGACACAACGGTTGTGAACGATGATTCTGTTTCTTTGCTTTTTGCTGCCATGCCACTTCGGCTCTTATTGTGCACAAACACTCACACACCCACACTAACTCATGCTTACCTTTTTGCTCTTCCGCAATGTCGAGTTTTAATTAATTTCTCATGCCTCGCCCAAAAATACGGAAATGGAAATTTCTGCTGATGTTGTAGTTTCTGAGTTTTGGTTTATATTGTGAAAACTTGTCTTACAAAGGCTTGTGATAAAGGAAAGTTCGAGTAGAGCGGGAAGACCTCTCTAACACCACGCTGGCAGATTTGTTATCTCAAAAATATTCTTCATAAACTAATTTTTTTTTTGCTTTTTTAAGCTTTGTAACAGAAATAATGAGTTTAACTTGAAGTAACTCGCCAGCCCAAAAAAAAAAAAAAAACCGATGCCAAAATATTGATATTTGAACAAATATTTTAATTAAAAAGTTACAACTTTGATCTATTTGCAAATAATATGCAAAAAAATTTAAAAATTACAAAATGGAGTGATTTTTTTTTAAACATATTTTTAAGTACAAAGTTGAAGTAGTTGTTAGTTAGAACTTTTTATAAAGAGCAGCTTAAACTTTTGAAACAAAGTTTTGTTAGATGCGGATTCTGCCGGAAAACAGTTAATGGCTCTTATTTGCAATTGATAGTTTTTTCTTTACATTTTTAGGACAAAACAAAAAAAAAAGGTTTACCAAAGGTATATTTTTTATCATTCAACCGATTAGAAAATCATAAAAGAATACCTATCTTTTTAACAACCTTTTTATTCTATAATAATATCAGAAATAATTCAATATTCTTTTCATCTGGCTGATATACCCAGTAAACCGACAACGAAAAAACCAAAGTTCCAGTAGTTTTGCAGTTTCCTTCATTCATATCATTTTCACTAAATTTTTGTATAAAAGATGAGATGAGATTTGAACATAATTCATTGTTTTGATAGGATTTTTGCTTAACTTGCTTTTTGAAATTCCCCTTCATAAATTTCCTCTTTAGAATCAAGAAACATTTTTTGGAAACGTTATCATCATTAAAAACTAGACTTCACTCATTAATTCGACTAAATCTTTGAAATTATTATGAGAGCTAATTTAATATGTTCTCATTCAAATGAAAATTTGTTCATAATAAAAAACTCGCGTGTAGCAACAACCCAGTCGGAAGATAGGCGAACACATATCCTAAACGATTCATCCTTTCCTACTGCATAATGTATGAAAAAAGGCACTAATACCTTTGGTGATGTACAGGAAGCTGAAAAGCGATTTGAACAAACCAAAAAACAGGGAAATTATTGGACTAATCGCTTCTTCCCTACTCGGAGAAGCATTAAAAAGATTAATACAGCCTTCGTATCATTCAACTGTGTTTTTTCAACCTGTTAAAAACAAAAATCAATCGCAAGTGCTTTGGAAAAAATTAAAAATTTTTTCAAATAGAAACTACAAAATATTTTTTGTGTTTCATTGTTGTTTTGTGTTGTTTAAGAGCAAACGCGTTTTTTTTTTTTTTCAAAGTTGTTTTTTCTGCAACAACAAATAATACATGTGTATCTCTCCTTCATAGTCTAAAAAAGCTGCGATGATTCTTGCCTAATCACCTCTTTACTGCCACAAGGAAATGAAAAAGAGGTCAATACCCTCGTAGTAGCAGTTTCATACAAAAAAGTATATGAAGTTTGGAAAAGAAGAGTCATGAGCTCTGAATCTAAAAGCATGTGGAAATAAGCTATCTTGGGATGATCGCTTTTTCCAGTGGGAACAAAAAAATCCTTATCTCTTGTTCCTTGTCGAAAGTAGCTACGACGATTCTTAGTTAATCACTTCTTCACTACCACAAGGAAGTGAAAAAGAGATCAATACATCCGTAGTAGCAGTGGCAGAAGTGAAACTTCTTAAACAGTAAGAAATAAGAGAGATTTTAGAGTGAAATAGAGAGAGAAAGTATCTGAAGAGAAATTCAATTAATACGAAATGGAATAATAATCTGAGGATTCAATATTTATATCCATGGACCGTACCGGTTATGGTTTTTATCGAAAAAGTCACATTTCAACTGTTATCTGTTAACTTTAATTATTTCCGATAAAAATAAAAGTTATTTTGTGCCTAAAATTTTTGTAGGTTACTTTTGACTTTTATTTTATCGGTAAAAAATAACAGTTATTTTCTGCCGTTTATTTTTGCGGTCAAAATATAATATCATGCAATTTATATTTTTTCAAAGGTCATTTTACCGACTAAAAAACTTTTGATACCATTATTTACACATGATGTCAACAGTTCAATCTGTCAAGCGGCCTTTAAAAAAACACAAATTGCCTGATTTTTTTGACCGAAAAAATAAAAGTCACAAAATAACTGCTATTTTTTATCGATAAATTCAAATCGATCGAAAGTCAAAAGTAACCTATAGTTTTACTCGAAAAAATACAAGACAAAAAATAACAGTTATTTTTAACTTTTAAAGAATCAGTCGAAAATTAAGAATATTAATTCGTGAGGCTGAGGACATTTGTTTTTAATTTTATATTATAGTAATGCATGTTTTCAATCATCTCTCAAGTTTTTGATAACAACCAACGTACTAACGTTATGATATGCTCTTTCAAATTACTTTTTATGCTCAGTATGCAGCGAACAAGCAGTAGAATTTTTTACGATACTTAAAACTCCACCAGACATGCACAACGAAATCAACAAAATTGGTTCGTTTCGTTGAGGCAGAAAAATAAACTATCAAAATTATTTCGTTTTTTAAATAACGTTAAAAATTTATCAAATCAAATTTCGTTTCGTTGAAAAACGAAAACTTTTCTATTATTTTCTCCTAAATATACGAAATACGAAATTTTGTTGTTGAAATTAACCTTAAACAGTTGATTGGAAACAAAACCGAAAAAAATTTTATATCGTTTTCTCCAAAACTAAATAAATATTTTTCATTTTGAGAAATAACGTTATTTTTTTGATTTCGTTTCAACGAAAAAAAAAAAAATATAAATATAAGTGTTGAAGTGTTGAATTGTATGCCTAAATATTTTCATTCGAAGTTTAAAGAAATAAATTTTCCGTGCATACTTTTTGGATGAAAATTGATAGACATAGCTTGTGTCTGTGATATAAAACAAAAAAAAAAAAAAAAACAAAACAAATTGGCCATTTCAGACCTTGAAATGACGTTGACCGAGCTTCTTATGATCAATTGTGTTATTAAATGTTTGCACACAATTGACCGAGAACTGGACCTATATGTTTTATGCCGACTCCGAACGGCTAAAGTTCATGTTCTCAAGAAGCTTTGCATGACATTATTTACTCTCTGAGGTTTGACCGATCAGAAAAATTTTTTATTGAAAAAAACTTTTTCGTCGAGGCTGGGGATCGAACCCGGGCTCCGAGCATGCTAAGCCACACATTTAACCTGCATGCCACGGTCACCTCTGTGATATACTAGATATCAAAACCATAGCTTTTGTCCGTGATATACCAGATACGGGGCCACAAACCGTTCAATATTAATTCATTTTGTTTTCTCTCTTAGCATGTGCCTATGTGGCGTAGTGGTAGAGCTTCCGTCTCTTAAGGAATTGTCAGCTTGTGTAGTCGGGGTTCAAATCCAGCGTGCGACAATAATTTTTTAAAATTTTCATATCAATTGAAAACGTTAGCCTAGCGTCACGAATAAGAGACCTTGAAATCTCACTGGCCGCCAAAGAAGTTTCACTTCAAAAATTTATCTTTAAATATATAATTCTTCTGTACGGGTGTATGTCACTGTAGTCCGGTTCAGAAAAGTGGGTTTCTAGATGGTTCCAATTTACAATTGAACACGATAGATGGTGCTGGAATCAGTTACCAAGAATTTTTTTAAGATTTTTGAATATCTCGAACAGCTGATTTCGAATTGCGTGGCTTCTTTCGCAAGATCTTTGGTCCTGTTCGAGTTGGCGACGTCTATCGTTCATTCAAATGAACCACGAACTGTACGAGCTTTATGACGACATTGACTTAGTTCAGCGTATAACAATTCAGCGACTACTTTGACTGGGTCATGCCTCTCGTATGGATGAAGCAGCTCCAGCGACGAAGGTGTTTGAGGGGAAAGCCGAGGGCCGACGACAAAAAGCAAGGCCATACCTCCGATGGATTGACCAGGCCGATGAAGCCCTTACCGCGCTTGGTGAAAGAGATTGGAGACGTCGCGCGAGAAGCAGAGACGCTTGGCGAGAGCTGATGAATTCGGCCTTAACCCGACCACGGTTTGTCATGCCCACCTCAGTTAGTAAGTACACAGAGAAAAATTAGGGCCCATAAAGTCCAAAATATTTCTTCTTAAAACATATTTAGAACAAGGAGCTTGAAAGACGAAAGAGTGGAGGTATTTTTTAAGAAGAAATCTTTCTGTATCTTTCAGCAAAATTCTTCTTAAATTTTTTTAATAAGATATCTTCTTATTTTCTTCTAAAATTCATATTTTCAAGACTTTTCAAAAGCAAGGATCATAAAAGACGAAAGAGAAGAGATATTTTTTAAGAAGAAATCTTTCTGTTTTTCAGCAAATTCTTCTTAAATTTTTTTAATAAGATATCTTCTAAATTTCTACTAAAATCCATATTTTCAAGACTTTTTTCAAGTCCAAGACTTCGTGTATCGTTCGATGATTATTTCTTATTTATTTATGCCCATTCCGAAGAAAAGCAAATCATGTAGAAAACTTTGTAACTTCATGAGATTCCTTCTGAAAAAAATCAAGAAGAAAACCTAGTAAGTGTATGAGATTTCTTCTGAAAGAAAATCAAGAAGAAAGCTTAGGAGCCGTATAAGATTTCTTTTAAAACAAAATCAAAAAGAAAACCGAATAGATGTATGAGATTTTTTCTTATAAAAAAATAAAGCTACTAGGTTAGCTGTAAAAGATTTTTTTTTAAGCAAAATCAAGAAGAAAACCTAGTGACTGTATGAGATTTCTTATGAAATTATTCTAAGAAGACTAGGCAAATAACTTTCAGAAGAACATCTTTTTGGGTAAAAACTATAGAGAAATCTTCTTTACTTTGTTCGAATTTATTAGGTTTTTAATTGGCGATATTTCTGTGTGTAAGTAAGATTTCGAATTTTGTGGCTACGCTAGTATAATTTAAATAAATTTAAAAATGGTTTGCGTAATAAAAATTGTCATTTCTGATGATCAGAACTGTGTACTTACTTATAAAGCATTCGATCATGAAATCCTCAGCCTCAGATTGTATGAAAAAAAGACATTTTAATATATATTTGATAATACTTTTATTTTGTTTTTGTTTTATATTATTCGTAATAACTACTTTAAAACTAATCTTCGAAAGAATTTTAAATAGTAAAAATCAATATTATAAATAACTATACTTAACAAATAGTATAAAATCGTTTTCGGTTATATAAAAAATTTTTTTTAATCAAAAAGTGTTAAAAAAGCAAATTATAAAAATTTTTTAATTAATTTTAAATGTTATGGAAACTTAAATATGTGCCAAGAATATGCATGTCTATTGAAAATAAATGATTGGAAGGTCAAATGTAAAAAAAAACTTAATTATTTTGCTTTATCTATGAAGTGACAAAGAAGTATTTTCTTAAATGCAGTTTGTTTGGACTGGAAAAGGTGTTGAAATTAATTAATGCTTTAATTTTTAAAATCAACATTATAATACTAGAAGAGAGAAAAAATTAAGTACTTTATTTTATAAGGTTTGCCAATGCAGTTTTAAATTCGTACATAATACAATAATGATTGTGTGTGCGTGTGAGGGTTAATAATATACTAAAGCTCTAACTGTTTGTTGGAAAGTACTTTAAATGAATTTAAAAATAAATCATCATAAAATTTTAATATTCTTCTGCAGAGCATATTTTAAATACTTTTTTAAGACTTTACTTTTTGTTTTTTTTCCTCTGTAATAATAATAATAATAATAATAATATTATTTTAAATTTTTAAACTTTTATTTTATTTTTTTTTTTTTTGCTTTTTTGTTTAATTTCTTTAACATTATTTTTATGAAGTTTGCACTTATATCATAAATTTTATCAACTTAGTTTTTATGTTTTATATAAGTTTAACTTGTAGTTTTGTTTTTAGTTTTTATTTTATTAAAGTTTTATTTTAAGATACGATATGAAAAAATTGCTGATCATTGCAATGCGATGTTTTTTTTATTATTTTATTTTTACTTTTGTTTTAATGTTATATGAATATGATGAAGTTAGTTGCTTGAAAATGATTTCTATTTTAGTTTTATTGAGTTTTTTTTTGTTTTAAATATTCGAAAAAATTTTTTCATATTTTGCATAATTCTTCTAGTTGTCTTTTTTATAATACAAGGTCAGAAGTAAAGTAAGTTCTTGCTTATAACTTTTGCTTATTTTTCTGACCTTATGCTGCTGCTGCTTGTTTTAAGTGTTTCTCCAGCTTAGGTTTTTAAATATATATATATTTTTTTTTTATAATTTAAATATCTTTAATATTTATTTATTAAATAAAAGTATCTTGTAGGTCGTTCTTCTTTAATAATCTATTGCTTTTTTGTTGCGTATTCATTGCTGAGGAAATAAATCAAAAGCTTGTTATTGCTTTCATCGATATTTTGTGAGAAATTTGAGTAAAATAGAGCGTTAAAAAATTTCTACGTATTTTCTTTAATCGCATAAAATTATGAGTTTAAATAAATGCTTTTTATTGTTGGCTTTCTTTTAAAAAAAAAACTTAATGCTATCAGTACAGCGTCTTGGTTGTTCGATTTTCGGCTATTTTATCAGTTTTGTATTGAAATGCATTTCTATGTTTTTTATTATATGGCTGATTATGGACTTCTCCGAGTTGCTGACTCGCTGTTTTTTTGTAAAATGTGGCTAATTTTGTAAAAAATAGTTATATTGCTTGTTAAATGTTTTAATGTGTCTGTGAAAAAATGTTGTTCTATTTTGTAGTGTTTGAAATAAATTCTATGTTTTTTAAAAAACACGTTTTCAGTGTTTGTAACAAAAATTTTAACTGATTTTGCTATAAAGAACAAATTTTAAAAATTTTACAATGTTTTTAAAGAATTCTATGTTTTTTTAAGTAAAAAATGTCTTGCACCAACGCTCGTCTTAACATATTGATGAGTTTGCTTGAATTTATTTATAATTTTTCCTATTACAAATATGTTTGCTGTCAATATATTAAACTTGTATGCATGTTGAAAATGTGTTTATTAAAAATTCTATGTTTTATGAAATGCATGTTGAAAATGTGTTTATTAAAAATTCTATGTTTTATTGATTTTGTGATTGAAAAATGCTTAAAAATTTTTGTTAACTCATAAATATCAAAATAATTAATTTAGTGGCAATATTTGTTTGCGATATTTATAAAAAATTCTATGTTTTGTTTATGGATTTTTAATAAAAACTTACATTTTCTGGCTTAAAAACTTTCATAGTTTTGTTTTTAATAAACTTCACTAGAGTCATTGTTTTTGTTTTATGGCATACACACATGCTATGTTTTCACCAATTTCGATTCCATGTTTTAGAATGTCTTTGCTTAACGGCCAACTGTATATTTCTGCAATTATTTTTTATATTTTGTTATTTCTATAAATTCTATGTTTTCTATTTAGCGCGCTATGGTGTAAAAATCTATTAAGTTTTGTGGAACATGTTTTGTTTTTTTGTTATAAATTGAAGCTTTTTTGTTTTATTTGACAATAATTCGCTGGCAGCCAGTGTTGTTTTTGTTTTCGAATACATTGCAGTGTTGTTTTAGCTACTTGCTAGTTTTTGACTGTTTTTCACCTTGTTGTCTGTTGTTTGTTTTTTTTATTTTTATTTTGTTTTTTTGCTGTTTCTTTGATACTGTTGCATTTTTAATAGATTATCGAAAAAAGTTTTATGGACGTCGTAGAAGTGAGTGTGAATTTATTTTGATAATATCAGACATTGTTTTTACGAAATACTTCATTTGGATGTTGATTGCTATAGTTCTGTCGCAGCGAACATTGCTAGAAATAAATGGGGAAAAAAGAAAAGATAAGAACATAGCATAAAAAATTATATCAGTTGCTAAAGAATTTCATTAAAAATGTATGATACATTGAGTTAAGAAAGTTTCCTAATATTTTTGTTATTTTCATGTGTTCTAACATGATTTGTTGAATCTTGTCCTTTTTACTTGTGACAAAAAGTGGCAACGCTGTTAAGTGTCACAAAGTTTCAGAGCATCAGGGTAGGGTCTTAATGTCGAATAACAAGCTTTCTCTTCTACTTGATTTGACAGATTTGCAAAACTTTTTCTCTCTAACAAAGTGTAACATGAAATGAATTACAAAGATTTATTTATACATGTACCGCCTAAAGTCGAAATTAGACCAATTGTGTCGGAAAACGACCGAAATTCAATTTCTATGATTAAATGAGAAATAATTTATTACTATAATTTATAATTTATTACCAAATATGTAACACGGGTGCCTCTTTCAGCATGGACGAAAAAAGGAATCTATTAAAAGATATCCACAGATCACTGATGTTGCGGACGGAACACTCGTCTATTCTTTTGATTGGTGAAGCTGACATCAATTCTGCCAAAAAAACATGATATCCCGGTAAACCCAATTATGTGTGATAGCGTTGAAGTTCTGCTGGCGTGGTCTTAAGGGGAAGATACCTCTATAATTTCGTGGAAATTCAGTTTACAAATTTCGAATATATAAAAAAAAAAAAAAAAACAAATTGGCCATTTCAGCCCTTGAAAGGACTTTGACCGAGCTTCTTATGATCAATTGTGTTGTGTGTGTTATTAAATGTTTGCACACAATTGACCGAGAACTGGACCTACATGTTTTATGCCGACTCCGAACGGCTAAAGTTTATGTTCTCAAGAAGCTTTACATGGCATTATTTATTCTTTGAGGTTTGCCATTGTCTGCAGAGAGGTGGTGACCGATCAGAAAAATTTTTTATTGAAAAAAAACTTTTCGCCGCGGCTGGGGATCGAACCCGGGCTCCGAGCATGCTAAGCCACACACTTAACCGGTATGCCACGATCACCACTGAATATATAACCTGTTAAAAATACACTGTCAAAAGGAAAAGGCGAAATATTGAATATTTATGGAGTTATGGCCAAAAACGTCAGGTGGTTGGAGTGCAGTCGGAATGCTTATTTCACAATAGATTGTAAATACTTTTGTTGCATTATTCTGGGAAAGCTTATTAGATAGCTTAAATGTAAAATGTATATGTATATGTATAATGAAGCGAACATTGTTCAAACAGTTGAAAATTGTCGAAATTGTTGGGCTGAAGATTGCTGCTGGAATGTCTAATGAAGGCTATATATGTATTCTGAAGCTTATGAACAAGTTGGGTATAATTATTGGTAGCTATTGCAAAGTTTTCAAGGTGGGTATAATTATTGGCAGTTATTGCAAAGTTTTCTACAAAAACGCCGATGAGGCACGAGTAGCGAAGCAGATCCGTAAAAGTCTCTCCGAGATAAAAGCAGCTCTTACAGCTCGAAACAGCAGTTAATCAGCTCCAAGATAATCAGCTCTTCGAAGAGGTCGAAAGGCTATTGTATGGACCCGAAATCGTAGATTGATCCATAAGTCGCTTTTACTTATAGTTATACCAGATCGAAACCTTAAACGATATTATCTCGAAACTACTTGTTCAAAAAATGGTCGTGCTGTAACTCAAAAAGTTGTTCACTGATCAGGTACACTCTATAGTAGTACCGGAAGGATGTAGCTTATTCAGTTTTGACAAAATATTGTGTAAGTAAATAATTGTTTTGGTGTTACAACTGTTGAAAAAATAGTCGAAAATCTGGATCTTCGATAAAACAGCTGATATAAATTTTAATTTTTAACTTTTTTTTTATTTAATCTTCCCTTATCTTTCTTTTAACATATCAGTTAGCGAAGAAAAATACTTTTTTTTTTAGATAAGTGAAAAATTTTTGACAGCTGTAGCAATTTTAGATGTCTCGTAGCAGACGCCCGAAGAGATACTCTGTGGAGTGACTATTTCGTAAAAAAAAAACAAAAATTAAAATGTTATTTTACTGTTCACAGGTGAACTAAAGATAAGCAAATAAAACAGTTATCCATTTATGTAATTATGTTATCAACTTGAAGAAAACTTATGTATTATAGCTAATTAAACCCTGCAAAAAGGTATCTCCCCCTAAAAAAAAAAAACAACAAAGCTGCAGGAGCCAATGGCCTACCGGGTGAGCTGTTTAAACGGATTAAAAAGCTAATTTAAAGAATGTGGTTGGATGAATGCATTCCAGACGATTTGAATGTCAGTGTGCTCTGCTCAATTCTCAAGAAAGATGGCCCCTACTATTTGCGCCAACTACGGTAAGATACGCCTTCTTAATATGGCACATAATGTTCTATAGAGCGTTTTATGCGAAAGACTGAAACCGATTTTCAACCATCTGATTAAACCTTATCAGTGTGGCTTCGGATCTCGAAAATCCACCATCGACCCTAGAGAAACAAATAGACACATACTATCTTTTTCGATTTAAACACCGCCTTTGATAGTCTAATATAGAGTCACCACTACCTTACCATGTCTGACTTTGGCATTCTTGCCAAGCTCATTTGTCTCTTCAGGATGATACCTAACAACACCAACAGCGCAGTGAAAATAGGGAGGGCCTTCTCCTTCTCATTCGATACGAAACGAGGTTTCAGAATGCTACTGGCGTATGCTGATGATATCAATATCATTGGCCATAATACGCGTAAAGTCAGTTCCAGTTTACAGAAAGATTTTACTCGGGTGGGTCTGGAAGTGAACGCAGAGAAGAAAAATACCTTGTATCTTCAAACAAACAGTCCCAGGGTCTGGGAAACCATGTCACTGTTGACAACACCTCCTTTGAGGTAGTTAAGGATTCGTTGACCTGGAATCCAGCGTAAACTCCTCTAACGATATCAGCATAGAGATCAGGATTACTCTTGCCAACAGGTGGTGTGCCTTTGGGCTCAGCAGGAAATTGAGAATCAGAGCCCTCTCGACGAACAAAATTCACGACCTATAAAATCAAATATCATATCCATCCTACTATGAACATACCTACTAGCAGCACATACCAGGATGTTGAGAAGCTCTGATGATAGTACTTTGGGAGCGTTCGAGAGGAAAATCCTGCGTAAGATCTTTGGTTAAATCTTTGTTGACAGTCAAGCGGCAATTAAATTCATGTGCTCTGGTATTGTCAAGTCCAGAAATATCCTAACAAGCAAAGACGCACCAGATGTATTGAGCACTTCAAAGAGAGTGTGCATCTACTAGGTTGCATGCCGCCGGGGCATTGACGGCAACGAAATGGAAGATGCAGTAGCAAAGGCAGACGTAGGAACAGAGCTCGTAGAACACGTTATTATTCTACTGCAGGGATTATACAAAAACCCGGAAACTAAAGCCAAGCAAGCAGTGAGTCGTAGATGAAATGATACAGTAAAATGCAAGTTCTCGAGAATCATGGGTGATATATCATGTGGAAAACAGACTTCGTTTATTCTGGCACACTCCCGAAGGAACAGTAGAACCTTGGCGGGTATCCTTACAGGTCACTGCATGATGGTGGTCCTCGCGAAACAGCTGGGTATTACCACAGATGACAACTGCAAGAAGTGCATGGAACCAGGTATCAAAGAAACCTTGGAGTAATTTTTTTGCGCATGCCACTCCTTACTTGAATCCGGATTTAGACATTTAAGCTCACCGATGTTATCGTCACTAATGCACGAAAAATTTTCTTGAACTCCTCCTTATATTTGCGAATTCTACACGAATCTTTGAGGATTTCTACTAATTCCCTAAATTTCCGACGACGCACAGTGTGAAATTTTCGCATTCTAGCGGAACTTAATTCCAAATCTTACTGATCTGCACCCACTGTTACCTAATTTGACAGGAAATATAATTTTTTTGTTATAGCAATGCAAATTTTCAGTTTTTTATTTCCTTATAAAATTATGATATAAGAGAATAAAGAATATACCAAAAATTTCCTTTCTTCCCAAAAATTTTAGCGTTTTAAATATTTTGTAATGATTTAAGTATTCTTTGCTTACAGCACACATTGTATTTTTCATGTTTTTTACTTGCATTGTTTAATATTAAAATTATTAATGTATATTAAATAAACTTTAATCGTTATCTGATAAGATTTTTCTCAAATACAGAAATTAAAAAAAATATATCCGGAGGGGCAAAAAGAAGCACGAGATTACCTTTGGTTCTGGTTTTAAAATACTCAAAAAAACAGGAAATGAAAAAAAGAGCTTGTCTACACGTGTCTACAATTTTAAAACTCTGTCCAAAGTGCAAACATGCTTATATTTTTTTTTTTTAACCTGAGAAGGAAACAAGCGAAAAAGTATAAAAAAAATGAAAAAAAATTTAATCTACTTATTAACGAGTAAAGTGCAAATATTTTAGATTCTAAATACTTATAACCTTTTTTCACAATTGCAATGGATTAGAAACAAGATTATTCCATAATTGTTACAAGAAATAAAAAAAAAATCCGTATCTGATTTTTTTGATAGTAAACCTTGACTTTGATCACTTGTGGCAAAATATATATTGCAAATACATAGCAATATTATGCAAAAACAAACGGTTTGGATTATTAAGAGCTGAAAAAACAATTTTTTCCAGGGAAGACCAACATAATTTTTATAATTAAGTTCCGCTAGAATCCGTATATTTCACACTGTGCGACGCCCGTATCTCCGTTGAAAGAACTAAGTTTTGAATAACCAGACGTCGCTTAAAATTTCCAACTGGCGCAAATTCTTGAACTAGGTCAGTTCCGACGAACAATTGCAAACGCCAAATAAGTAAGTAGGTCAGGTTAGGTTGATGTATCTTATGAAAAGTATCTTATGAGACACACATAGGCCAATCAGACCCGTTGTGATTTCAGGGATTGCTTATTTTACCTACTCTATCTGAATCAGTTGGAGCTATTAACAAGGCATAGTAGACTGGCATAGAATCATAGTAGATTCTGAGAGACGATTAAGGTCACTGTAAAACCAGTGACCTAAGAAAAAGTAGCGGTTTCTGGAGAGCTCTGGGCATGTGTAGAGAAGATGTGTTATTTCTCGGCTCATTAGCTTTTGCTGAAATTGTTATGGAAGATATTTAGTAGACCGGATCGAAATTTAGATTCCGCCGGTCGGGGTCTCAAAAGTTAGAGGAACTCATTAAAATGATTTCTGCAAACTTTTTTTTCAAATCGGAGAAAAACTGCCGAAGCAATTTTGATTCTCCTGAAGGTCCTTTTTAGTTAAAAAACATTGTTCTTGCTTGTAACTTTTTATTTTTCACAGAACGCATACCCACATCTGCTAAAATAATAAATTTCTTTCTTATAACAATATTCTAATATACAAAAAATTTAAAAATTATGTTTCTTTTCAACTCTTAAGCCTGGTTTTCACTATGTCAATTTCAATGGTCAGTTGTTGTCAGTCACATGAAAAATGCCAACACGTTGTCATTTTTTTCTGTTCGACAATGGCGAAAAATAGGAAAAACTGATCTCTTCACATGTTTATAGCAAAAATTGCAAAAAAAAAAAAATGTTATTTATGTGATTTTTTAAACTTTTAAATTTCATGTCAAACAAAAAATGACTAAGTGAAAACCAAGCATTATTGATCAACAAAAATTTAATTTTTTGATATTTTGAAAAAGACATTTTTTTAAAACCGCTTTTAAAAACACATTTATTTCTAGATTTACGTGGAAGTGATATTGTTGGAAAGGTATTAAGTTCTTCTTTCTTTCTGACTATCGCTTTAATAAAAGCTGTGTGCTAAAACTGAGAGAATTTGAGAAATCGACTTTAGAAATCTGATGAAATGAAACATTTCTTATTCATAGAAACAATTAATTTCATTTGTTTACTCCTTTATTGTCCAGTTTTCTATAATCGTTTTTTTTTTTAATCACATAGCTTTGATTAAAGCGATACACAGAACGAGAGAAGAACTTAATACCTTTCCAACAATAACAACACCACGTAAATCTAATAAAAAATGTATCTTTTAAAGCGGTTTTAAAAAAATGTCTTTTTAAAAATAGCAAAAAATTCAAGTTTTGGTGGTCAATAAGAGTTATAATGACACATAATTTAAAAATTTTTTTATGTCAAAATATTGGTATAAGTAAGAAATTTGATATTTTAGCAGATGTGGGTATGCATTCTGTGAAAAATAAAAAGTTACAAGCAAAAACATGTTTTTTTTACCAAAAAGGACCTTCAGAAGAATCAAAATTGCTTCGGCGGATTTTCTCCGATTGAAAAAAAAAGTATGCAGATATCATTTTAATGAGTTCCTCTAACTTTTGAGACCCCGACCGGTATAATTTTTTTTTTATCCATACAAGAATGATCCGGTCTAATGTTTAGCCTTCGGATATAGTTGCCAATTAGGCAGTAGACATCGTAGTTAACACCGATAACATTATTGAATTGTTCCTTTCTAAATGAAATTAGTTCTTTTGAGCGCTTTAGGTACAGGATTGGTCAAATTTGATGCACAGTGCTGCATGTGCTTCCCAAAGCCCATCTGGACTTTTCATGGATCAAAAACTTCCATGAAAAAGAGAAATATATAGAAATATATCGTTTTTAGAGAAGAAACTTTTTTACTTTTGATAAAAGATTTGTTTTTGTTGAAGAAACTATGCGAAGTATAGTGAATTTTTTATCAAAATATAGAAAAAATTTTTCATTTTGAATAAATTTTTCTCTATAAATAAGAATTTTTTTGTGCGAGAGAAATACTTGTCATTATAAGAGACTTGAAATACTTACATTTCCCACAAGTGACCAAAATATTTCTTCGAAAATGTGAAAATTTATTCTAATTGAAGAAAATTTTAAATGAATAAGTGAAAAAAAATTGCTATTATCGAAAATGGAGATATTTTTTATAGCAGAAAAACAGTTTTTTTCTGAGTGTAGACTATTCCTCCTACTTTGCCATACACAGTGGCGTAGATACCTTTTGGTTCTGGAAGGAGTCCAAAAAATGTAATGACCTGTCAAATGCTGAGTTAAGTACAGACATACTTGTTAGAGTACCCATGAAGTGTATGGAATATTCAAAAGTGACAATTGTTTTTCACTCCTCTCGAACTTTCCTAGAGAATGGGTGCTAAAAATAAGATCTGCAAAAATAAACTTGATCTGGTCGCTTTTGAGTCTTACTCTAAAAATTACTCAACACTCACATAAAACGCATGAAACGACCACACAAGTTTTCAGGTAAAATTTATCGCTAAAGATTTTTTGGTTCTCACTTTTCCCCTTTATCATGTCTTTTATGGTTTGTTAAAAAGTCAAACTAAAATTTGTTTAATAGCTTATCTAGTCCATTTGAGTGAAGAAAAACTCACTTTAAAATTAAAAAGATTTTTTTAAAAAAAAAATTTAACAAAATTTGAATAAAACGTGTTTAATTTTCAACTATAACTTTTTCTTTTTTATAATTTTCTTTTATTATTTCTTTGCAATAACAAAAAAATATTTTAAGATATTTAAAAAAATTTTTCTAAAAAGAAAAACTTTTGTTTAAAATTTAACTTCAAAAACAGTTGTTTTTTTTTCATTTTAAAGTATTTTTTTCTTCTCAGTATAATTTTAATTTCATTTCAGCTCAGTTCATGAAAAATATTTCTAGGTGAAATTTTTTCACGTATATTCACTGGTTTTTCTTTTCAGTTTCACCAAAATCTATTAAGATAAACTTTACGGTAATAATAAGAGACTTAAAAAACTCATATTTGTTTCGATGATTCCATTAAACAATTTCATAAAAAAATTTGTAATTTTTTTTTTTTTTGTTGACAAAGTTATCATAAAACATATCATAAATATTTCCTAATCTTTAAATTCTTTCGATTATCGCAAAACAACTTTTAACTTAATAGAATCAATTGACAACAACTTTTATATTTGGCTCATGGCTCTGGGAGGGGAGGGGGAGGCGCGGACCCGTGGACCAACCCCATACCTACGCCACTGGCTACAAATTTTAATCTATCGGTGCAAATTTCAATCGCATTGTTAGTGGGAGGGTCTCCAAGTTCCCATTAATTTCTGGAGGGAATAGATACATACATTTTTTTGTAGAAGAAAAGCTTTGGTATGACGTAGTCTAGGATATTGGAGCAAAATTTTTCTAATGCTAGAGTGTCCTACTATAACTCCTCTTCATTGAGAGGAGGCTTCCAGATGAATCGCTGTATTTCCAGCCATCTGTTTTGTTAGGATTGTGTCGAGTTCATAGGAGTGGTTTTCAGTGCTCCGTGAATGAACAGTTCAGCTGATCTTTGAACTTTGCGACATAAATTTAGGTGTGTTTTCTTTTTTTAGTGCAGGCCACCAGACTATAGCACCATACAAAAAATTAAGTAAGTAATACCCTATTATTTTTTTTTTAAATTTTTGAAAAAGTGTGAAATGTGAAGTAGTGTTTACCGTGGCATATAGGTTATGTGTGTGGCTTAGCATGCTCGGAGCCCAAGTTCGATTCCCAGTCGCGGCGAAAAGTTTTTCAATAAAAAAATTTATCTGATCGGTCACCACCTCTCTGCAGACAATGGCAAGCCTCAGAGAGTAAATAATGTCATGTACAGCTTCTTAAGAACATGAACTTAAGCCGTTCGGAGTCGGCATAAAACATGTAGGTCCAGTTCTCGGTCAATTGTGTGCAAACATTTAATAACACACACAACACTATTGATCAGAAGAAGCTCGGTCAAAGTCCTTTCAAGGGCTGAAATGGTCAATTTGTTATTTTTTGTTTTTGTTTTTTGTGAAAAGTGAAGTGAGCTCAAAGAGCCAATAAACAAACCATTTCTGATACTACGAACACCAGATTCTAAGCTTTTTGAGGACTTATTCGACGACCTTTAGGTTGTATACAAAAATATACAAATTGGAACAAAAATAGATTGTATTGAAGTGAAAAGTTAAACAAGTATGATTAATCAAGATAGTTTAAGGATATAGGGATATTAACTTCAATATTCACATGTTTAAAACATGCATTAATTATGGACAGGTAACGCCTTTCCAGTGACAGCAGTCAATGCTGACCCATTAAAAGCAACTCCATTCAAATCATCATCATCATCATCATCACCAGTCCAAACAAAACTGTACAACAAGTGCCGCGAAGTCATTAGCACAACTGTCAAAATAATATTAAAAAAAGAAACAACTAATTGCAGGCCACGTCAGAGAGAAACTAAGGATAACACAACAACTGTTAATTTTACTTTAATTGTTGTTATAATTTCAAACCTTTTACATATAAATATTAACCTTTTTATGTATAATAATAAATTTGATTGTGTTAAAGGAAAACATATATTATGACTGACAAGAGAAAAGCCGAGGAATAATAAACAACAACAACAATGACAATGCATACCTATACCTCTATACGTGGCCATATTATTTATTCATTAAAAACGGTGTTACCCTAGCTAGGCAAATACAAAGCGGTTGTAGAATATAAAAAATAAATAAAGATAAAAAATGACCACAAAAAACTCCCACTACAAGATAGTAGCAACATTAATGGCGATCATTTTAATGGATTTCCCGACAACAGAACTCATGCTGTTGTCGCTGTGCCTCTGGCAGAATATATTTTGACACGCTAACAATTATTGATTGTTGAAAAAGTAATTAAAATAATAGAGTTAAATACAGTGTTTCTATTGAACACAACAGCGGTGAATGGTTGGTTATGGGGTGACATATGGGAGAGTGGTTGGGTAGGGGTAATTATAGCACCCATTGTCTAACTTACCGCTTGTTTCTTTTCCCAGGATTTCATGGCGGACTTGTATTTTTCAAATTCATGACACCAATCCGAATAGATTTTCTGGTAATCGTTGCTCTTATTAGGTGGAGTGCATCTGAAAATTTTGTATAATTAATAAATAATTAAAGAATTTAATAAATGTATATCAAAAATGTAACCCAAAATTCGTTATAAGAAGTGAATACTAACCTGTGTGCATCTACGGTTATATTATAACTACACAACAGCGAACCACCCAGATGACAGTCATAGCGTCCACCATCAGCCTCATTTACCGATACCACAACCAGACCACGTTCAGTGGTTTCAATATACTTGGTGGGGCTATATTTTATTTCATAGCTGAAATTTTGTTTTTATATTAATTAACCAACTGAAACAGGAGAATTTCTACAAAAACTTACCGTCCCTTGTCCTTGGAATGATGATACCAAGTAACCTGCTCATTTTTCAGTACTTCAGGAATTTTAACAAAACAACCCAGATGCACGCTTTGCCCATAGGTCACAACAATTTTCTTCTTCAACACACTTGTATCGCAAATGTCGCTCGTCTCGTTGCCAACATCCTGCGGAAAGACGCAATCATCAATGGTTACAAAGAACAAAAATAAAAAAAAAATATTTGCAAGGAATACAAAATAACATGCAAATTTGTGCGCTTGAACTCGCTACATACCTGCAATAAATCCAACTCATAGGGACGACATGTATTTGCCTCCTTGTCCCAGCCACAGTAAGGATCACGCACACAACGGAAGCAATTGTCGTAACGTCGATTGCACATGGCCAGGTCGATTTGCTTGATGCGCTGATCGGTGGCCACATATAACGATTTACGTGTCTGGCTGATTTCCATCACCTGAATGGCTTCGTTCTGTGCTATTTCAAAGATGTCCAACAGTTTTGAGAGCGATTCGCCATTGCGATAGTATTGCACGATTTTGTAGATGCGTCCCAAATTGGTGCCAACATAGTAGACGGTGTATTCTTGGTTGAGAATGTCAATTTTGATTCTGAAAATAACAAAGAAAAGAATAACAACAACATTTGTGTTAGAAAAATATATTTTATGACAATTTGTTTTCAATTAAAATAATACTTTAAAGACAAAATTAGAAAATTTTAAAAAGGTCCTTATTTTTTGTCTGGAAAACACGATTTACAGCAAAAACTGTTAAAAAAAATTTTGCTTCGAACTGCGAAAAATAGAATAACAACAAAATTTTTGTTAGAAAAAGATATTTTATGACATTTTGTTTTCAATTAAAATAATACTTTAGAGACAAAATTAGATAATGTGCACAAGGTTGGCCTTTCTTTTGTCTTGAAAACACGATTTTCAGCAAAAACTGTTAAAAAAAAATGTTGCTTCGAGCAGAGAAAAATATCATAGAGAAATTGCCATGTATACAAAACTCCCACTCCTAGAAAAAAATTTATTTAACGTCCTTGATCACTTGCATCATTTATAACGCTTTTATTAAAATCCTTGAAATTCTTAACAGCTGATAAATATTGTTGGCATGAAAATTAATTTTAATTTTTTATCCCGGTCTTAGCCAAAAAAATAAAAATATTATAACTTACTATTGTTTGGAGCACATGCATCGCAGGATATTAAATTTCACTTAAATCGGGTATTATTTGAATTAATTTCATCGCTCGTTGCACACGTGACCATAGCGAAGGCGGCCACGATGAATCAGGCAGCAATTATTAAATAATTCTTAATTGATTTTTGATACAATTGATTAAATATGCACAAAAAGTCCTCGTTATGCGTGTGAAATAATGACCGTTATACTCACACATACACAAGCGTACAGCTTAAGGTGCGTCTGCGTTTATTTTGTTGCTGCTGTTTTTGTTACCGATGTTATCGTCATTGATATCATGTTGCGAATTTTAATTCCTTAATTTACAGCAGCGCGTCGTAGTTAAAACGTTTATTTTTTTTTAAAAAAAGGTAAGCAAAAAAGTTATTGAAATGCATTTTGCACTCAAAACAATTATGTGCTGTATTTAAATCAGTCTTTACACGACAATCTTTATATCACTATGAAGCTAATTTTTAGTTATTCAATTTCAATTCTTGTTATGAATAGTGCATGATTGATTAAACCAAAAAACAAAAATATTATTCAGAACAGAAAGGCTTTCTATTCAGAACCAAGCCTATGCCTAACCAATTTCTATTCCATCCAAACCTTCAAAAAATTTTTTTATTATAAACAAGTAAAGAAAGTCTAAAGTCGGTCTAGGCCGACTATGAAATACCCTAAACCCACTTTTCAAAAACAAAAAAATTTTTATTGTAAATGAGCGTGTCCGTGGGTGCATGAAGCCTATATTTTATATGCATTTAAATGTTGATGAAAAATTTACACATACCAAGTTTTATTCCTGCAGCTCACAGTTAATGCCTTTATTGTGCTTTCGCTATGGGAGGTGGGCGCGTTTATGGACGGATTACTCCCAATTTTTGAAGTTACAGTTAATGCCTTTATTGTGCTTTCGCTATGGGAGGTGGGCGAGTTTATGGATGGATTACTCCCAACTTTTGAACACACCTTAGCTTTGATATAAAATACATACATAGCAAATTTAATTTCTCTATGACAAACATAACCTTATTTATTGAGTATTAAATTTTTTGGGTTGTATGGGAGGTAGGCGTTTCCGTAGGCGGATGACGTCCATTTTTCAAAACCATATTTTTCTTGTCATAAAAAACATATGTGCCTAATTTTAGCTCTTTAGGTTAAACACAGGCTAATTTATTGCGTTTTCAATTTTTGGGCTGTATGGGAGGTGGGCGTGTTCGTGAGCTTATGACGTCCATTTTTCAAAAACATCTTGGTTTTGTTATTAAAAACATATGTGCCAAAGTTTAGCTCCTTAGGTTAAACACAGGCTTATATATTGCGTTTTCAATTTTTGGGTTGTATGGGAGGTAGGCGTGTCCGTGATCGGATGACGTCCATTTTCCGAAAAAATATTTGTGTTGATATGAAACACATACATATAAAATTTTATTGTTGTAGGCTAATTATGAGCTGAGTTATGCAGTCTTGAATTTTTGCGTTGTATGGGAGGTAGGCGTGTCCGTAGGCGGATTCCAAAAATATTCAATAGTGCAGATCCTTGGATACATGTCACCATGTGTACCAAGTTTCATCCAATTATCTCAACTCCTTCTTCTTATCCTGTGTATACGGACAACACACAGACGGACAGACGGACGGACGGACGGACGGACATAGATAGCTCGACTCACGTGGTGACGCTGGTCAAGAATATATATACTTTTCTTTACCGGACTCGCTTCGTTCTATGCGTTACAAACGTTTGCACAAAGTTAATATACCCTGACCTTTCAGGTTTAGGGTATACAAAAAAAATTGATCACTTTAGCAATTCAGTTTTGAATGCGTCTATATTGTCAGACATAATAAATTTTATGAGTGTAAAAGTGATTCTGCATCCTTTGCGGCAACAGCGCAATGCAACATGTTGCCAGACAAAAATCGTTTATTAATGATTTAAAATTTTTTAAAAAAAAAACAACAAGCTCATATTTAATGCGCATTTAAATGGCCACAAAAGGATTTTGTCCGGGTATTGTTTCAATGATTTTCATTCTTTTGTTTCAAAAGAAAGATAAAAAACATTCGAAATGAGAGTCTGAAATTTTTATTCGCACCTTATTGTTGGAAATCATTTAATTTTCAGCGAAAATATTTGGCAGCAAATAAGAATTTTTTAATGCCTTTCTTCATTTTTTTATGATGTCTTTTTTATGATACCCTGAAATTCGTATTCCTCTTTTCATGCAAATGGATTGCTGTGGAAATGAACAACGAAGTGGACGTCCAAAAAGTGCAACAGCACCAAAAATCATTGAAAAGTGTTTGGAATTGTTTGTAAAGATCCAAGTTTGATTTTTCATTGGCATCTCAGACGAATGAGTACTCCATATTTTATACGAAGAATTGCATATGAAAAAGCTTTTCGGAAAGTGAGTGCTATACACGGTTAAAAATCTTGGACTAAATTTAAGATAAGAAATTTAGCATGTTTCATTTTTTCAAAAATATATGATGCGACACAAATTTTTATCAAGATCGTCCAGGTTCTTTGCCTACCTCTCATACCGAATTACGATTAAAAGACCAAATGAATACCATTTTCGCTCCTAACCCTTATATAACAAAAAATCTTTCCAAAAGGCATTTTGACTTTTTTTAAAAACTTAACACAAATTGTGAATCTATATAATTAATAGGCTAAGGTTTTTTTTGTGACTTCAACTCCTCCCAGACCAATGGACCGATTTTATCGATTTAGATGTCATTAAATCAGGTTTAGGCTGTATATGTGCAAACCACTTTTAAAAATTGTGATTTCACTTCAGGGGGTTCCCAACCTTTTAAAACAGAAATAAAATGTTTGCACAAAAATCCGTTATTTTATCGATTTGAAATTTAGTTTGAGAAGAGCTTATGAATTGTTCGAATTTGAATTTTTTTCAAAACTAAAAATTTTTAACCAAAATTATCTTTTATGCATTCCTCAAATGTCAATTGTCCGAAAAATGCAGTTCCAAAATCAAAAAATTCCACTTTCCGAGCAAACAAGTCAGTCAAATTTTATCAGTTTTCAAAATTTTTTTGTTTTTCTAAATTTTTGTTGAATTTTCTTTGAAATGTGTTGACAATTACAGTAATTATCTTATCAAATGTATTTTTAATGAATTTTCTTAATATTTTCTTTAGTTGTTTAACGTGTATTTTTATCAAACGCCAAGACAGAGAAAAAACTCTCTGAAATTTAAAGTTCTGTATTTGGAAGCGAATATCTCTGCCATTTTTTAATAAATTTCATTTATTTTTTTTTTGTATTTAATTGCAATTAATTGACTTTAAAATAATTATAAAGTTTTTACCGTTACTTAATTATTTATATATAAATCATTGCCTTTAAAAAGAGTCCAATAAAACGAATGTTTCCTCAAAAAATGTATTAAAAATTGTTTTTGTTGTAAAAATAAAAAAATTTCAAATTTGCATTTTTGATTTTCTTTCATTGTATGTAGTCTATTTAAGACGAATTTGTTTTTGTTTGACAGAAAAATTAATAAATACTATGTGTCATCGAAAAAACAAGGCTACCCCCTATGGTTTTTTGCTCGAAATTTTTTTTTTTTTAAATGTTGTTCTTATAATTTTTAAATCTTCAATAAGCTTCAAAAACAATATATTTGAAAAAAATTTCATTATAGCTACAACCAATTAAAAGTTATAGCCACGAATCTGTTTTAATCATCCTGCTTATCTATATAATTAATAGGCTAAGGTTTTTTTTGTGACTTCAACTCCTCCCAGACCAATGGACCGATTTTATCGATTTAGATATCATTAAATCAGGTTTAAGCTGTATATGTGCAAACCACTTTTAAAAATTGTAATTTCACTTCAGGGGGTTCCCAACCTTTTAAAACAGAAATAAAATGTTTGCACAAAAATCCGTTATTTTATCGATTTGAAATTTAGTTTGAGAAGATCTTATGAATTGTTCGAATTTGAATTTTTTTCAAAACTAAACATTTTTAACCAAAATTATCTTTTATGCATTCCTCAAATGTCAATTGTCCTAAAAATGCAGTTCCAAAATCAAAAAATTCCACTTTCCGAGCAAACAAGTCAGTCAAATTTTAACGGTTTTCAAAAAAAAATTTTTTTTTGGATTTTTTTGTGTTTTTTCATCTAAATGTGTCATAAATCGATGTTGTAGGTGTTCTGTAAGTACCTTTTATTAATTTCTGAAATATATCGTAGTATTATTTATTAAATCTATTTTTTAATGCGTTTTTTTTTAACATTTGTTATATTTTATAGCTGGAAGAGTTAAGCTGCGATGTTTTCGAATAGTAATAATGTTTTTCTCAGTTGTTATATTAGTGTAAGTCCGTCTTCGTATTTTGACAGTTACATTAAAAAATTTTGTGTCAGATCAAACGTGTAAAGTCAAACCATTCAGATAATGATCTTTTATATATCACTCAATATATCTCAATATATCGTTTCTAACAATTAATTTTTATTGAATTGCTCGAATTCGGGCAACAGGTTTACTAGTATGTCTTAAAACGTCAAGTACTGAAACTAGGTTTTAGTACCGCATGGGTTTAAAATGGAAATCTAGTCAAATACTAAAACTAAATTTAAGTCTCACATGGGTTTAAAATTTAAACTTTAAGGTCTTATCGGTTTAGTTTTTAAATTTCGTTAAGAAGCCTATTTATATATAATTTTCAATTTTAGAGTTCTATGAGATGTGGGCGTGTTAGTGAGTGGATGACGACCATTTTGCTAACATACCTCAGCTTTTACATGGAATACACAAATACCAATTTTAAGATTTGTAGCTCTTTGTAGAGTTTTCATTATTGTGATTGTGTGGGAGTTAGGCGTGGTTTTCATCCGAAAAGCTTAAATATCGAATTTCAGTACGATAGCTTCAAAATTACGGCTGTAATCGTGTACACAGACAGACGGACATGGCTAAATCAACTTAGGTGGTGATTCTGATCAAGAATATATATGCTTTTCTATACCTACCACGCCTCCTTATGGGCGTTATACACGTCGTGACAAAATTAATATACCCCTTACGCAGCACGCGTGAGGTATAAAGATATCGTTTTTAAAAAAGAAAAATGCTTCGCATATTGAATTTTTATCGAAATATAGGAACAATTTTTCATTTTCAATAAATTTCTCTGTATAAATCAGAATTTTTTTTTGCGAGATATATAAGTACTTATCATTATTAGAGACATTGAAATATTTCCATTTCCCACAAGTGAAGAAATATTTCTTCGCAAATGTGAAAATTTATTCTAATTGAAGAAAAGTTTTATTTGAAAAAGAGAAAATAGCTATTATCGAAAATAGAGAAATTTTTTATCGTAGAAAAATAGGTATTTTTTTCTGAGTGTAGTTCTGGCAACTCTAAATAATTGTCAATTCGCAATCTATATATAAATAGGCGTAGGGAAAACAGTTTAGAACCGTTTTATACGTGTTTCTCAGCCAATTTTGATAGTTTTGTTTTTAAATAAGTCAATGAGTGCGGAGAAGGGGTGCACCGGCTCTTTTCAAAAGATTTTTTTTACCAATTTTTTTTTTGAAGAAAATTTGTTTTTCACATAACCTTTATATGAAATAAACAGAATGTATTTGATAAGATCGAATTTAGGCCACTGTCGAATTCTAGTATTAAGAAATAGTGGATTATTTAATATTGGACAAATTTGTGCTATGAATTCTCCAATTGTAAGAAATTTGCATAACTCCCCATGTTTATAATTTATCCACTATATACTATTTAGATAACTCAGTACCTGTCATATATATGTAGGTATGTGTTGACAAGGAATGACAGTTTAACTCATTTTCAGGTTTTCAGTAGATTATCAAAGAAATTAATTTTTTATAATAGAACAATACCTTGGGAATATTGTAAGAAAATGTCAAATCGATTGGAAAAAAAACTCTGCAGGAATACGACATGTTTGTGTTGTGCTTGAATGAATAATTTTATAAACCAAAATACGGTCAAATGTATGCAAAAAATTAAATTTTTTTTAAAAAACAAAAAATCCAATTTTTAATTAAAAAAAAACAAAACCTTCTTTCAAGCACAAACCATGCTCATACATACATAGACTAACAGAAAAACGTTAAATTTTGGGTTTAACGTGAGTCCAAAGTAGATTGAAAGGCTATTGTGTAATTAGATCTGTGTTTGTGTATGCATGGTTAGTTGTTATGTCCTGTGTTGTCTCTGAGCCCAATCCATTCTGTGTTGGGTAAATTTTTCCCACATTAATTTGTTTGGAGCCACTGAAATTCATAACATTGAAATATTTCAATGAGATCTGGATTGTGGTTTCAATAAGATTAATGCTGAGAATGTGCAAAAAAGCTGTAGTAGCTGAACTCTATTGTCATTGCATGTGAGTGAGCACATTTTTTGTTGTGGTCAAGATCACGAGGCTCTTAATGGCTTCTTTTTCAATATTTTCATGTGAAACTTTCATAGAGTATTACTCAAGCTTAGCGTTTTAACATACAATAAAGAATATTGATTTTTGAAGGATCTTTTAAAAAATTCACGAAAATTTGGATTTTTTTTTTTTTGTTTTTAGACATGTTTAAGCTCTTAATCGGGAAAGTAGATAGATTCATGAATTCTTAATGAATTTAGAATGACCTTTTAAACAATTAAGAACTTTTTTATATCAGTCTGAACTTAAATACATACAACAATTTTTTTATAATATCCTGACATTTTTTTACATGACACTGAAATAACGCTGTAAAGCTCACATTACAATACTACAATTAAATCAATTGAAGTTTTATTTATCAAATTGACCCGAATTAAAGTTATAATTGTTTTAAATTTAAATTAATTATTATAACAGTTTAAAATCGTTCTGCTGCTGACACAGTTTATAATATGTTTAAATTGAGATGTGATTCGATTTTATTATTATGCATGAAAACTTATTAAAAAACTATTTCCAACTGAAAATTTACAAAAAAAAAAAAAAAAAAAATAAAACAAAATAAATGTACAAAAAAATGGTAGATTTAATTGAAAAATGATTCTTGCTGTAATATTTGGCTCGCATCTGCTGCTCAATAAATTTAAATGTAATTAAAAACTTAATGTTATTAAAATGAGGACAGAAATATACAGAAATTTAAACAAATTTGTGACTAACAAAAAAGGCAACAGCTGGCCAACACAGGGACACATAAAAATGCAAATCAGCTGGAAGGTGCAGAAAATGCACAATATTAAAAACGTCAGCTTTTTTGCAAATAAAAAATTCAACATAAAAAAAATTTATAATAATCGAACATCAGCTTAATAAAGGACAATTTATTAATTGTTAGGTTTTGTTTGAGATTTAATTGATGTTAATTTTTTATGCATTTTTTTTTTGAGTTTTTTTTTTGGCTAAAGTGCTGCATCAATGTGTCAGCTTGTATTTAATTATATAATTTGAAAATTTTGTGAAATCAAAGCAAAAAGATTGTAAAAATAGCGTAAGATATGCATACATCAAAATTTAACTCAAATCAAAATCACCTGCAGTACATTTCATGACAATTTATTCTTAAAAATGCTCTTAAACTGTGTTTCACAGAACTTTTAAAAAAAAGGATTGACATAAAAACAAAACTGCGCAGCACATTCACCACAATCGATATTCTATTCCCAAAACTAAAGTAAAAGCCACAAATTTTTAACTTAATCTATTTCCCAGAGCGCAGTCAAAGGAACACGATTCTGCACTTTAGCAGGACAGGATATTGTGGCAAGCAGCAGCAAAGCAAAGAACAACACCAACTACAATGACAACAACAATATGCTGCATATTACTTACTTGTCAACAACCAGCTTTGTGAAGACCAGATCCCGCTTATAATAGACCGGATTGTTGTGCTCATGATTCACAGCTTTATCCATAAGCGGATGCGAACGTATAAAGTTCAAAACTGTATCCGGCAGATTTGAGGTATCGTTGACACAAGTACCAGGACGTGGATCGGGTACTCGTGAGTTAAGTACAGGCAGCCAAGCAGAGTTTGAGGACGATTGTTCCTTAAATTTGCCTATGAAAATGGATGATGGGAAAGAGAAAAGAAACAAGTTAATTTTTTTTCTCTTTGTTAACATAAAAATGAAACATTTTATACTAATGTTTAAAGAATAACATAATACCAGATAATCTCCCGTAACAATTCAATAGATTTCCCACAGAAAAAAAAAACACACACACACTCAATATATGTTTGTTTAAAAGTTGCTGTTGAATATTTTTGTTTTACAGCCAAAGCAAAAATTTAGACAACCACATATTTTTCCTTGACTGTAGTTCTTTACTTGCATTTTTATTTGCAACTACAATCAGCTTAAGATCTTAACAACAACAACTACAACAACATGACAAATCACTTAAAGTGTGGTTATTGCCTAAACATAATCCATCAAAATGGTTTTGCTAATAGAATTTCTCACAACTCAGCCTTTTGTTCTAGACAGGGCTGGCCCTAGAGCCGAGCCAGTAAGGCTCGGACGCGGGGCGCATGCAGATAGGGGCGCCATACATATATAAAACAATATATATCAATCTATCATAATTGATAAGAACCTAGAGACTCACATGCATTTAACAGTTAATTAAAAGTATGATACGTTATATGATATAACAATTGGAGTTTACATTTTCAATCTCACAAGGAAAGGTGCGAAAATTTTGTTTTTTTGCTTAAATTTCGCTATTTTCCATGGAAACATTTAGAAATTTGGTACCAAACGAAAGCTACTACAAAACCACACACGATGGCATAAATTTTACATAAGAAAATTTTGTTGTAATTTTGTTGTTGTAATTTTTAGTAATGTTTAGTCGATATCGTCGATATCATAGAAATATGTTGACACCATTATTTCATTAAAGATCTATCAAATATATAATGTTTTTTTAAAAAATTAAAACAAACGCGAGTTTGAAACCCAAAACCATCGATTGAGCACATATAAAAAAATACGTCGACCTTCGATTTTTGTCTTCTATCACATATACGATTATCATTCAAATCGGAGACTGTCACCTGGACCTTTCCTTGTCAGTGAAATTTTTTTGGTTGAAACAAAAATTTTTGCTATATAAAATTTTATAAAGACAAAAAAAAATGAATTTTTAATTAAAGTTAAATTTTTTTAACTTTAAAGTTCAAACTTTAATTGGTTGAAATCAATATTTTCATCTATATGAGTCAAGTTATTTTAAGTTTTAAAATTATTTCAACGTAAACGACTGATTTTTAATTCTTAATTTTTCAGTTGTTTATGTCAAATTTTCAACTTAAATAAGTTGACAACTTATTAAAACTTTAGGAAACGAATTTTTCAACTTTTTTAGTTAACTTTTTCAACTATTTTGGCAAAGTTTTTCGTCAATGCTGAGTTGAAAAAATTTAATTTAAATTAAAATTTTCTTCTTCTACTATTTTAGTCTAGATTTTCATCTTTATAGTCTGAAAAATTTATTGAGCAATTCACTGCTGTGAATTCAAATTTTTTAAGTGCCTACAATTTCAAAAAATTATTATATATAATGTTGTAATTATAATAATCTAATATATAAAAATCTCGTGTCACGGTGTTACTGTTTGAACTCCTAAACGACTGTACCGATTTTAATGAAATTTTTTTGGTACACTTGGAAGTTTGAGAATAGTTCGTAAAGTATTTTTCACCCACTTACCCGCGAGGGGCGTAGCACTTTTTCAAGAACACAAATTTATCGGTTCTACTTTCGTCTATAAGTCACACAGTCACACATCAATGAAACTCGGTACGAACTTACTATTGAGTCGTGCCCTTAGACTATCAAATTTGAGCGATCTTTGGAAAGGGGGACAGGGCACCGCCCATAAAATTAAAGTTTTTAATATCGGATAGATTTGGAACTAAATGTCGTATAACAATGAAACTCAGTAAGAAGCATCTGATTGGCCAGGTCTTTCAATTATAAAACAAACAAGGGCTTTGGAAAACGAGGCGTGGCTCTGCCCATATAATTGAAATTTTCGATACAGAATAGCATAGAAGTAAAAGTCAGAGAACATTTAAACTCAGAATAGTAACTCCATTCTGGTGGTGTCCTGCAAATGGAATGCTAGAATGGACTTTGTGCAATGGGTGTGGCTCCGCCCATATAAGACATATTTTTTTAAATTAAATTACTATGGAAATAATAGTCACATATTAAAGAAACTCGGTTTGGAGTAACTTTTTGGTGATATTCTACTACTCCGAAATAGTCGCAAACTAAAGCGGGTATTGGACAAAGGATTCGGTTCCGCCCATAAAAGACAGTTGTTTATATTTAAAAGCTTTGGAAATAATGGCCACAGAATATTGAAACTCAGTATGGAGTTAGTCTCTATTGATGGCCTTCTATTGGCAAACTGGAACAGACATTGGATAAGGACGGTAGCAACGCGCCCGGTACCAGCTAGTGTATCAATAAAAATAATATTTTAGAAATTATTAATTGTTCGTATATATGTTTATTTAGGATAGTATTAAGAATTATTTGGGACCAACTTTTATTTGAATTTTTCAACTTATAGGAATAAAACAAACAACCTTTCAGTTGAATTTTTCAACTTTTAGGCTAATGTCAGAGTGAGCGATACTTGAAGCTTTGCTAGTAGATGCTATAAGCAATGCTTTTCTATGTCAGAGTGGAAGCGTTTTTTTATTACTAAAAATGCAGAATCATTCAGTTTCATACTTTAAATTTCGTACAAATTATTTCAAATACCTATTGAGCGCTTGAATCTTTGAAAGTAGCTTTATGCAGCTTATAGCAACGCTTCAACTCTGACACTTTTTGAAGTTTTTTCATAGAAAAACACAGGCAAGGCTTTGTAGCAGCGACTCGCTTGTAGCGTTCACTCTGACATCAGCCTTATGGCTCAAAAAGTAAATTATTATTTAAATTTTTCAACTTTTTGGGTTGAAGAATTCGACTTATAGTTGAATTTTTTAATTACTAGCATTGTGTAAGCTTTTTTGTTAACTTTTTCATCTTGTTGAGTTGAAGAAGTCTACTTTTAGTTAAATTTTCAACTTTTTCAGTTGAAAAGTTGGTCTTTTAATTGTATTGCTTAGGTACTACTTGGGTTGAGAAAGTCAATTTTATTTTTATTACTCTACTTAAATAGCTGAAAATTTCATATTTTTTTGTATTTTTTTTTTTTCTTTTAGGTCTAAATTTTCTACATTAAGTTTATTCAACTTATTTAGATGAAATTTTCATTACAAATAGTTGAAAATTCTTTACATATTTACTTGTTTCCTGGAAAAATGGAAAATTTCAACTTTTTTTGGAAGGAATGCGCATTACAATGTATAAAATTGAAAAAGTGAACTGCAATTTCGAACCGTTTATGTGGCGATCACTCATGCGTCAAGTGTTTGGCTTGCATGCTCAGAGCGCGTTAAAAAAAATTTGGAGCGCAATTTAAACCCTTGGCCTAGGGTGCCACAAATTCTCGGGCCGGCCCTGGTTCTAGCTACACTGCTTTAACAAGCATGTATGTTTGCATGCATGTATGTATATGTATGTGCCTTTCTACACATGCAAACAATTCTGCAGTACCTTTATCTGTAATTCCCATTTTGTGCGCATCGGAAATACACTTTATTGGCATTGCTAACGGTACATTGTGTAGATGGTTGTGTGTATCCTTGTATAAATGGAAAATAAAACCGCTTAACCGTTTCTAACCAATGACAAAACGTATTCAACTGTCACAGTGCGTGAAGATACATCTTATCTGTGCGATACAATAATGGTTTAACATTGATTTAAGTCCCTTACAAGCATTAAACTTCGCAGTATTTTGCTGTTTTATTAAAAGAAAAAGAAAATCTGCCAAAGTGAGGTATGTTTTTGTTAAGGGATTTGTTACCTTATTTTGGAAAATTAAATGTCATTGCCAGATATGGATTAAGTATAACATTTCTTGTAAAATTTGGAGTAAACTTAGTATAGTAAAGAAGCAGATAACTGAACTATATGCACAGTAACAGAGGTGTATTTATATCTTGCTTTCTGGGTCTAGGGATTTTTATCCCTTTTATACGCGATCAAAACTTGATTGAAGTAAATTTTTAAATAGCTCAATTCTGTTTTTAAATCCGACTTTCGATAAGTAATTTGAATTTTTTAATATCTGAGAAGGACTTTCAATTGGCAGCTTAAATATAAAAATTAATACCTCACATTCACCATCCAGTTTTAATCCTTAAAATGTGAATTCATTATTTCTATATTTCAACTTACCATTAAATGCCGACTGCACTTCATTGATGTGAAAACTGCAAACAGCGGATCCAATCAAGCCATTCGTGCTGGTCGTAAATGTCGCATAGAAACGCGTCTTATCCATTGGCAGCTGATACACCGATTGAATTTCATTGAAATAGAATGGAAACTCGCCAGAGATACTGCAGTTGAGGCGTGCCTTCAGATAGGTAGCCCAATTGTGGGCCAATAAATTCTTGCCGCCAACATCCTTTTTGCAGACGCGTGCTATGCGCGAATAGACCGCCTTGCCACAGTTTATATACTCCACAGCCGTTTCACGGAAAAAGAAGTAGACATACTCGCCAATGTCAAAGGAACCCACAAAGTTCGGTTCTGCAAAGAAACAAAGACAAAGAAAAAAAAACAACAAAGTTAAGTGGAAAATCCTTTTAGAAGTGGTTTAAAAGGTTATAAGTTTTAGTTTTTGTTTCAATAAAAGAAGCTATGCTTAAGCTTCAACTTAAGCTGCTTATAAATTGATAATATTTTCAATAGCTTTTATTTTATCAAAATCTAATTAATTAAATCTTTCGTTTAGTCTTCTGCTGTCGCTGTCGTTGTCGCCTGTCTCGTCGCTGAGGATGACTTTGTTGTAGCAGCTGTGGCTGCGTTCACTTTGTATCGCTTGACGTTCAAAACATTTTAATTAATTTATACGTAGACAATGTTTTTCTTTTTGACTTCACATCTTGAAATTTTTTTATTCAGCTTTTTATACTGACTCTCTTTCACAATATTGTAGAATTTTATTAAATTCTACGTAAATTAAAGTTCAAAATTAATTTGCTTATAATTTGAATTTCATAACGCGGTTATGTGACGTTTAATCTGAGCAAAAAAATCCAATAAGAGCCAAACAGTTTGAGGTAAGCCTTTTGCACGGTGGAACAAAAGAAGAATAATTGCAAGATAATTGGGAAAAACGGCGCTTAACTTTATGGTATTGTGAAGTCAAACCAACATTTTTAATCTATTTATTTATCAAAACTTATCCACTGTTCATCTTTTGTTTTAAGTAATTTCTTCTGAAGGGGTTGTTTTTATTGTTGTTGCAATGTCAGCTTTAACTATTATAAAATTACAATCTTTAAGCATTACAAATAAGCACTATGTTCTCTGCTCTTACTTCAGAAGTACTGACATAATTCCTTATGACATAATTTCTTATAATTTATAAAGGAAATTTTACGAAAATTTAAAATGCAAAAATTCATAAAAATTTTGGTGTGCACTCTACCCTAACACACCCTTAATTTTGTGAATTTATTTTTAAGCAATTTTTTTTAAATTTTTTGTTTAAAAACGCGCACACAGTTTAAGCAAAAATGGTGCCAGAAATTTTCCTTAAGAAAAAAACTCACAAAATTCAAAGTGTAATAATATCGCTGGTGCGCTTTGTAGTTTTTTACCTTTTTTAAACCCTAAACCTGAAAAGTCTGGTTATATTAATTTTGTGCAGACGTTTGTAACGCATAGAACAAAGCGAGTCCGGTATAGAAAAGTTTATACATTCTTGATCAGGGTCACCTCGCCAGTCGGGCTATTCTGTCTGTCCAAGGGTGCTCTAATGGATCCAAGGATCTGCACTATTAAATATTTTTCGAATTCGCCAACGGGCACGCCTACCTCCCATACAACGCAAAAATTGAAAATTGCATAACTATAATCTCATAATAAACCCACAACGATAAAATTGGGTATGTATGTATTTTATATCGGTGGTGACCGTGGCATGCAGGTTAAGTGTGTGGCTTGGCATGCTCGGACCCGGGTTCGATCCCAGCCGCGGCGAAAAGTTGTTTCAAATAAAAACTTTTTCTGATCGGTCACCACCTCTCTGCGGACAATGGCAAACCTCAGAGAGTAAATAATGCCATGTAAAGCTTCTTGAGAACATGAGCCGTTCGGAGTCGGCATAAAACATGTAGGTGTAGTTCTTGGTCAATTGTGTGCAAACATTTAATAACACACACAACACAATTGATCATAAGAAGCTCGGTCAAAGTCCTTTCAAGGGCTGAAATGGCCAATTTGGTTTTTTTTTTTTTTTTTGTTTGTATTATATATCAAAACAAAGATGTCTTAAAAAATGGGATATCCGCCAACGGACACGCGCACCTCCCATACGATGTAAAAATTGAGAACTCAATAAATAATCTTATGTCTAACCTACAGAAAAAAACTTTCGTATGCAGGTTTTTCATTTCAAAACAAAATGTTTTGGAAAAATGGATGTCACCCGCCCACGGACACGCACACCTTCCATATAACCAAAAAATTTATAACTTAATAAATAAGCTTATGTTTAATCTAGAGAGATAAAATTTGGTTCGTATGTTTTCTATAACAAAGCGAAGATGTTTTTGGGAAATGGGTGTCATCAACCCACGGACATGCCCACCTCCCATACAATGCAAAAATTAAAAACTCAATAAATAACCTCTTGTTTAATCTCCAGAGATAAAATTTGGTACGTATGTATTTTATATAAAAACAAAGGTGTCTTAGAAAAATGGGTGTCACCCGTGCATGAACACGCCCACTTCATGTATAACCCAAACATTTCAAACTCAATAAATAAGCTTATATTTAACGTAGAGAGATAAAATTTGGTATGTATGTATTTTATATCAAACTACGATGTGTTCAAAAATTGGGCGCAATCCGTCCACGAAAAACCCACAATAGCGAAAACACCATAAAGGCATAAACATGTGAGAAACAGGAATAAAACTGGGTATATATAAATTTTTCATCAAAATTGAAATGCAAATAAAATATAGGCTTCATCCGCCCAAGGACACGTCCATTTTCAATAATATTATTGTATTTTGAAAAAGTAGGTTTAGGGTAGTTCATAGCCGGGCTAGACCGACTTTAGACTTTCTTTACTTGTTTCTTTAATAACTTTTTATGCCCGAACTGAAAATCGCCCAGGCAACATCGGTTTATGAATCGACACAACCTTGTGGAGGTAGTGGCAAACGCCTCTCTAGGGAGCTAGATGGGAAAAAGTAGGTGCTATTTCGTTTTAGTCTATAACTTACATATCTCTATACGATGATAAAATTTCAAAATTTTGTTGAAAAGATAATAAAATGTCGTTCAAGTCAATAGCATGTTGTTTTGCCAAAAAGTCACACTTAAAAAGTTATGAGGATCTAAATTTATAAATCGCACACCATCTTCAAAAGTGACACAACTCAAAATTTTTCAATTTCGACTTTTTAATATAAAGCAACTCGTAATGCACATCTCCATCGATTGTTAAAATTTTGTTTTAATCTGATTGCTATTTAATTTTTAAAAAATTATTTTGTCTTCTTCTTTTGTATGAAGTTGCTTTGAAAAAGAAATAGTTTTTTGCCTCTCCTGAAAATTTTAAAATTTTTAGTTGAGTCAATTTTCAAGATCGTGTGCGAAATATAAAGTTTTTCTTTAAATATTAAACTTTTAAGACAATTTTCTCGAAAAAGAATCAAAGTTTGAGTTTTATTTTATATTACGCAGTTTTTCTCTTGAGCAATTCTCTTACATTAGGCATTCGTCAAAACAAACGATTATCCGATCCGACTACTTTTTCTATTTAAGAAACTTTTTAAGTACTCAGTTAGTAAATTTAGTCCATCATATCGGATCTGCCATTTGAATTTTAAAGGTCCGAGATCACAGATTCATAATCAGCTAACCCAAAAATCTATAGATCGCACCCCATCTACAAAAGAGACACAACACAAAAATTTTAAATTTTCAGGAGAGCCAAAGTTTTTTAAGCAACTCCATACAAAAGAAGGATACAAAATTCTTTTTTAAAAATTAAAAGCAATCAGATTAAAAAGAAACAGTCGACATTCGATTGAGATGTACGTTACAAATTGATTTGTATTTAAAAGTCAAAATGTAAAAATTTTGAGTTGTGCCTCTTTTGTAGATCGTGAATCGATTTCACGTGAACACATGTTTACCCGTGATCACGTGTTTTTAAGAAATTCTACAAAATTCAGGAACTAGAACTGCACGTGAATGTTAAATACGAAATACATATGTATGTATATATAAAAGTTAATGTTCACGTGTGAACAGGTTCAACGATTCAAAATTTCATGACTTTTACATACCAAAACAAATAAGCAATTATGTGAAGAGTCATTGAAACTATTTGGAAACTCGTATGGTATGAAAATAAGATAAGTTATTCATCCTATAAGAGTTAAAGACTCTTCAAATCTATGCTTATAATCGAAGGTACGTGGAAGTTATGAAAAGGAACTTTTCCGTGCACACGTACTTTTGTTACTATACGTGTAGGTTGAGATCGTGTTTTCAAAAACAAACTTCACGGAGTTCTAACTTTCGTGTTCACGTGCAGTTCGAAACAGGTGAACAATCTGTAGCTCACCATACTGAAACACACTTTTGAAATTTTTAAATCTATTTTCGTACTCTGAACAAATTTTCAAATAAATACCCTCAAAAGAGATAAAATAGTTAAAATATTTAAAAAAAAACCCAATTGGTATCAAAATAGAATGACAATCTAAAAAAATAAATAAAATCTGTTTTAAAAAACGGCATTTGAATCTGCCATATATGATTTCGCTTGTAATGTTCTACATTTTAAAAAGAACTACTAATCCTACTAGATTCAGAGAATTTCAATAAAATTCAAAATTCTTCATCTTACTTTGAGCCACCATTTTAAAGGCATTTATTTGCTTATATTTACAACAAGAAGTTTTAATTAAAAAATATCGTACAATTCGTTCGATTTTAAAAATATAACATTTAACATTAATGTAACATTTAGCACATGTCCAAAGACTTCACTTTCATAGTTAAAAGTTAGTCATAAATACAGTTAAATTTTTTAAAATGCATTTTTTTATGCTTTCTTATTTGCCAACAACAAATTTCAATTTTGTTAATAAATTGGTTTTTAAAAATTTTAAAAACAATAATTTGACGCCATGCAAAATTTAACTTTTCAAATTTCAAAATTTTTCATAATAAAGCCTAGTACTCTGTTCGCTTGCGTGAAGTTTCGCTCGCAACATTCATTTTTTTGTTGCGTGAAAATTTTGACAAATATTTTGTTGAGAAGAAATTGAAAAATTTGAGAAGGTTTACTTTTCAAAATAGAGAAAAATAAACAAATAAAAACAAACAATTTTCGGCAACTGTCACTTTTCACTTCAAAATAAATAGACAGTTCAATTAAATTGTCGTGAAGAAAAATGTTGGAAGTATATTTCACAGCGGAACAGAATACAACTTTGATGAACTTGTTGTGAAAATTTTCACGCATATTTCACAGCTATTGTTTTATGTATGAAAATTTGAGTGAAATTTCTCATGAAACGGAACAAAGTACTAAGAGTACTAAGGCTTAAGAATGAAATTTAAAAAAAAAAAAAATTTAAGATTCTAAAGTTTAAAATTTCATTTTTTTTTGTTAAAATTTATTTTGTTTTGTTATAACTAGAAATTAAGAAGTTTATACATTTTTAATAATTCCAAAAGAAGATGTTATTGAATTTGAAATGAGAGTCTATTTAAAAAAAAAAGACTCTTGAAGTGTATAAAAAGATTCCCTTTGTTCTAAAAATGTTATTTCCAGGAATAAATGAAGTTACTGATTGCATCAACAAAAAAGTTCCAAACAAAAAAACCACCAGCAGACTAGACAGTTTTTTCATTGGTCGTTACACGAACCCTAGACTTATATCTTCAGTTTGCAATACTTGTTTTTTTAGCTCAATTTTTAACATGCAAAGTATTTTATTTTCCTTTTTATAAATTCAGTTAGAAAAAATCGGTAAACTTATAAATAATTTCACGGAACAACACTCAAGAAATCCCAAAGGGTTTCTCAACGGTTTCTTAAGGTTTTGGGTTCGCTGAATCCGAATCTGAAGTCAGAATTTTTGGGTCACCCTAGGTTTTCAAGTTACAGGGGAGGCAGAATCTTAACCCCTTCTGTTAATGAAATCAATATGACCGACCCCCATGACTTTTTCATGAGGAACATTTTTTGCCTTGGAACCCATTCCCTCCGACCCTACCGAGTGTTGGTTTCCATACAAATTTTATGATTTTTGTATATATTTTATATGAAAATTTTATTTAAAAAAAAACAAATTTTATTGATATTAATTTATTGGAATACAAAAAATTTGCTTGAAATAAATTTTCTTTTTATTTGTAATATCTTTTATTATTACTGTTTATTTTTGGTATTTCTTTAATTTAATGTTTAGAACTCTGCATGATTATAAACAGGCAAACAGAAAATTTGTCGACATTTTGTTTTGTTTTGTTTAAATAAAAAAGTCCTTGTAAAAAATAGACGATAATCATAAAATTTGTACGGGAACCCCCTTATGGAGGGGTCGGAGGAGATGGGTTCCAAGGCAAAAAATATTCCTCTTGAAAAAGTAATGGGGGTCGGTCATATGGTCATATTGATTTCATTAACAGTAGGGGGTTAGGGTTCAGCTTCCCTGTAGCTCGACAACCTAGGGTGACCCGAAAATTCTGACTTCAGATTCGGATACAGCGAACTCAAAGCCTTAGGAAACCATTGTGAAACCTCTAGGGATTTTTAAAAACTTCAGTTTTGTTGTACAGTGTTTTTTTAATTTTTGCTACAATTCTTTCAATCTTAAAACTAGGCTTACATTTGCAGCAATATGCATGTTGTTGTGATATTTTTTATTAAAAAACTTTGCAACAAATTTGCTAACATCGCAATTCAATTTGTCGAAATCCACACTATAGCAAAACTGATTTGTTTGAGCACTCAAAATCATAATGGAAAATAAATCCTAGCTTAACTGTACTATAGAAGCGACGACATCAACTAAGTCCCACATAGCCACATGAATAAACAAATACAAATCAGCAACGAAAGCTTTTGCATCTACGTTAAATAACTAAGATATTCAAATACACTTCAATACTTTTGAAAGCAACAATCACAACAACAACAACAACAAGAGCAGCAGCAAATAGGATATAAAATAACAACAACAATAATAATAAAATACTTACTGTCCAACCACTTGGAATCATATTTGAGGGTACGCTTGAATTTATATTCCAAACGCTTTGCTGTGATATTATATAAATCCGTACGAAAGATCACGGTATCCGCTTTTGTAAATTCCGCATTTGTGCCCGAGTACTAAACGAAATAAAAAGTAAGAACAGAAAGAAGAATATAAGTATAAAGAATTGCATAAAAAATATGTTATCAAGTATAAAAAATAGCCGGCATCACAAAATATTCCACAACATATATCAAATATGCATAAATGATAAAATGCACTTAAGTGCTTTTGCTGTATAAGAGGTTAACATACAGAAGGATGAAAAAACAAAAGAGTCCTAAATAGACAAAAAAAAAAGAAAAAAAAAAAATTATAATGCTAGCCAGAGAGCAAAACAAAAAATGTAAAAGAAAAGTATTCTTTGAAGTGGTTCGTCATGAGTGTTGTTTGGTCTAGAAACAAAACTGCTACAACTTTTAAGCTTTTATCCAAATAATATAAATCGTGCAGCAGCATGTGGCTGGAATGGCTTGTGCTTTTATTTTTTTTTTTTTTGTCTATACAATATGTAATGAGTTATTTATAATAAATAATAAATAGTTAATAAGTGAGTGACAAGAGATGATAATAAAAGCATGTTTAATTCAATAACTTTAAATTAGAAAAAATGCACAGATAGTGCACAAAAATTATAATTTATAAACTCTTTGCTTTGCAATGAATCAACCCGTGAATACCCCTAATACGTATATAAAGGCTATACATATAAATAAACAAACATTTAGACAATACTTACCAAGCCAGGCAGACCACCAGGATTGCCTTCTTCCACATAAATCGCTGTTGAATTATCAAGTGGATCGTAAGGACATTTTGCAATACCCAGGCCAACACCAATTACGTATTCCGATCGTGGTAAATGGGTTAAGTTTGACTGTAGAAATTAGAACAAGAACAAGAAAGATATGTGTTAAGAATGAAAAATATGCATGTAACATAGTGCAAACATTAAGAAACAAGTACAATTTTAAGTAGAGCACGTTGTTGTAGCAGAAACAACAACAACAACATCAATTCTAAATAACAACAGTTTAAACTGCACAACCAACTGTTCTTTAGTTGAAAAGCGATTAGCAAAGAGCTTGTTAAAACAAAAAAAAAAGAAGAAAAATAGAATTCTGAAGTCAACGCAGATATAAGAAAAAATAAGCAATTTTTTCAAGCTTAAAGTTCTTGTTAAATACACAATTGCAAGCACACATTCACAGTAACACGTACGCACACGTAGGTTACCGTAGCTACAGGCACGCTGGAAATGGCAAAATATTCGGCACGTTTTTCAAATAATCCTTCAGTTGGTAGTTCTTCAAAATTGGCTGCGTGCCCCATGTGTGTGTGTGTGTGTGTGTGTGTTTGTGGGAGAGTTGGTTGGTATGTTTGCTTGAGTTTAAAAATTTCACAGCAAACATTGTTGAGGTAAATATTTCAATGAAGCCTTGTTTGATTTTTTTTTTTTTTTTTTTTTTTTGTTTCATTCGTGTTTTGGTTTTTGTTTTTCTCTCTCAAAACTATAAACTAAACTTTTGGGATAAGCCAATTTTTTGTTGTTTTGAGAATATGCTTGGAATTTAAAAATTGTTTGAACTTTCATTCAGCATAGATGAAAATAGTTTTTTTTTTTTTTTCAATGCAAAAAATTAAAAATTCCAAACACATATTCAAACAATAGAGCGGCACAGGAAGGACATTTTTGTGCGCTTAACACGTTGCCAAGGACATACGTTTTAAGTTTGAACAAGCAGAGAAGCTTTTGTTGTAGACTTACAGGAGCGGCATGTTTGCACCTTTTTGTTATTGTTGTTGTTGTTATTGTTGTTGTTGTTATTTAATATATGCCCATTTAATATAAATAAATAAAGAAGAAAATATCTTATAACAGAGTGCCAAAAATATCGAATTATTTCAACACATGCTAAAGAAGATGTCTTGCCTTAAAGATTACGTTAGATTAGATTGAAAACCTTAACAGTTATGCTCTTCTTAGTTTTATAATTCTTAGAAGACATATTTTTGAAAATTATATTTAAAGCTGTACACACAGAAAATCGCCACATAAAAACTTAATAAACTAGAACAAGGTCTAGAAGATTTCTCTATAGTTTTTACCCAAGAAGAAGTCCGTCTGATTTTTAGAGGGAATTCCGACTTAAGCCATTTATTCCCAAGCCATTTTAAAACCGAAAATGTAAATGTTTTTCATTTTTTTTGTATTAATAACGTTTAAAGCATTACAAAAATATAGAAAGAAAAATATTTAAAAAAAAATATAAAAACGCGATCGCAAATTACCGTTATCCATTTTTTCCCAATGAAATAGCAACAAGTTTGTAATCAATGTGTCAAAGAATACATACAAACAGAAGTTCAATGGATAAATGCGCAAACAGCAAAACAGCAGTGCAAATAACTAAAACATTGTTCTGTACCCAAGCCAGTACAGTGGGATTAAATGGGTTAATAAAATCAATAAGAAATCTTAGAATTAAGAAGATTTCCTATTTAATAAAAACAATAAGAAATCTTGAAAAAATACGAGCAAAAAATGTTTAATAAAATTAAGAAAAAATCTGTTATAGCCCGTTTCAAAAGAGAAGAACATTTACGCGCATGTTTGAGAATAAGAAAATAATTTTGAGAGCGTTCTTCATTCTGATTGGTCGACATTTAAAAAAAAAATGAATATTCTCTGAGCAGAAAAATAAATAAAAAAAATTATTAATGTTTATTCCTGAATTTTGTTGTTCATCGCAACTGCGCTGCGGAAGTACTGAATTTTATTTTTCGAAATCAACCAATCAAAATTGACAAAAAAAGTCAAAAAATAATTTATTTGCCGTAATTTCACTTCACAATTTTTCCTTGAGAAAATAATTTATTTTTTATATAAGTTGTATTTGATTTCTTTCTTAAGATGCAGGTTACTGCAGGCCGTCGGTGCAACACCGTACTTGTGCGATCATTAGTAAATGTAAAAATATTAAAAAACACTCAAAAAAGGCATAAAGTTCAGCGAACAGTACAAAAAGAGCAAGAAATCTCACTGCGCATCGAAAAATCAAACTAAGAAATGTTCTTCTCTTTTGAAACGGGCTATATTTACAGTCTCTCTGGTTAAAATATCAAAATTTAAAAAAACCACCCAACATTTGTATACGGCTTATTTGTATTGTATTTTAGAATACGGCTTTATGTGGTTTCTCTTGACGTCTAATATAATATATTATTATTAAAAATCTATAAATGTTCAATAGTTAAAAAGCTTTTTCAAGTTCAAATGGTTTTAAAATTTTGTTATTCATAAAAATGTTGTCTCAACTTTTTTGTTAAAAAAGGAACACTTTGAAGTGGGAACAGTTCCAGTAACATGGTTTGTAAATTTGATAAATTCAATATTTTTAGTTTTGTTGTAGTTTTGTTTTGCTCTGAAAAAATCGTCACTTATTACTTTTATCGATATGCTCCCTAGTAAAGCATATTTTCATAAAAAAAACTGAAAACTAATCAAAAATTTTTTATTTTTTTTGTCAAAATGATTTAAAAAAGTAAAAAGCAAAGTAACAGCGTCGACACTGTGAATTTTTACTTGTACACACTAAAGAAATATAAGTAACTTTTTCTTGAGTAATTACTTAAGAGCTTGATAGAGACCTTTAGGGTATGAAAATATTGAAATTAATTGAATTGTTTTTAAAATTAAAAGAAATTAAATAATAGTAAAGAAAAACGGTATTATTCATTAAAGAATCTAAAAATGTTCAATAGTTTAAAAGCTTTTTAAAGTTAAAATGTTTTTTGTTAAGATAGGAACACTTTTAATTTGAAGTGGGAACAGTTTCTGAAATGGTTTGTGATTTTGATAAATTCAAAATTTCGTTTGTTCACGTGTTGTTTTGTTTTGTTCTGAAAAAATTGTCACTTATTATTTTTATTTTCAATATTTTGAAATGTTTTATCATGTTTTCATATTTTTGCAATAGTTTCGAATATTTTTGACAATATTTGTGTTCGGATGAGAGTAAAATTTTAAAATCGCTTTATAAAAGGTTTATTGAAGGTTTCTAATTTCTGAAGCCTTTATAAGAGCTTTTTATCGTTATTGGACGTTTATGAAAAATGTTTTTGAAATTTTTCTTGAAAATGCTTCATAAGACAATTTTTATGTATACAACCGTAAATCTTTAAACTCAATTTTTTTGAGTACAAAGCAACATAACTTTTTTCAAAATTTTTTATATAAAAATGTCCTCAAGTTTATTTATGTACTTCAAGTCTGATGACATGAAACATCGGCTGAAAAAGCTCTTAAGGTTTGATAGTCGATATTACAAAACAATGATTAACAAGATACCCAAATTTCAAAAACAAATTTCATACTGGAATAAAAATAAATTTTTTATGTTTTAAAATCATAATTATAAAAGAAAACCATTTTCTGTATTCAAATGTGTGTAATTTTCATATATTCAAAATAATTTTTATATCTTCGTAAAATTTTCAAATTTGATTTTTTTTGCTTATAAAAATTATAATAAAATATTTGAATACATTATTATGATAGTAAATTTTATGAACTGTTCAGTTAAAATTGTTTTAATAAGAAATAATTTAAAGAAAAATAAGAAAGCAATATTTATCTAATATATTATTTTTAAATGTAAGACACTTTTAAAATAGTGTTTTGTTATTAATGTTGATGTTTCGTTTTTAAACTAATGTATCTATCCAGAGGCGCAACCAGGAATTGTTTTTGGGGGGGTTTTATCAAATGTAGAACTTATATATAAAAACAATTTTACGTAATTACAGCGGCTGAGTTGTAGCGGTTAGTGCGTTCAATATTTGCACTAATGCTTCTTTGTTCAAACTTCAGTCATGAACAGCACCATACTTTTTTTTAAATTAAAACGGTCACTGTCAGGACATTCTACCCGAACAGAAGGTGAACAGCAGTGGTAGCGGTCGTTTTAAAATAAACTGTTGTAATAAATAAACACCAGTTGTAGGCCGTTTAATGGATTTTTTTCTGGTTTGGCAGTTGTACGAAGGTTATAAAGCTTGAGCTAAAATATATTCATTTTTACTCGGGTCCCAATAAGGTCAGCAAAAATTCAATATTTTTTTCCCCACACATTCAGAAAAAAATACCTACCTTTCTCCGATCAAAAATTTCTCTATTTTTGGGAACTTATGGGAAATGGAAATGTTTCAATGTCTCTAATAATGATAAGTATTTTTCTCGCACAAAAAATTCTCATTTATAGAGAAAAAATTAAGAAAAATTAAAAATTTTTACTAAATTTTGATAAAAAATTCATTGTGCGAAGTATTTTCTTCAATAAAATGAAATCTTTTTTCAAAAATAAAAAAGTCTTATTCTCTAAAAACGATATATTTTTATATATTTACCTTTTTCATGGAAGCTTTTTATCATTTTTAGGGATTTTTTAGTACCACATTTAGAGAAAAGCATTCTCTGGAGCAAACTCTATAACATATTTCTCTAAATATTATGTCTTTTTACTTATTCCGAGAAACTTTTTACTGAGATTTTTCATTCATACATCACTAGCTTTAAAATTCGTCCTAAGTGAGCACTAATTATGCTCAATTCCGAAAGTAAAAACCGCTAAATTTCTGACACCTTGGGATGAAAAACAAAGAGTCTGAATTTGAACAAATCGTTTGGTATTACTTGTCAAATGCGCAAATGCTGACGAAATCGAAATAACATATTTTAAACGATAGGTCTTTCCTACACTTTCCAAAATCGGTTAATATTTGCGCAATTTTGAGGAATTTTCATGAAACTGATTTTGAAAATCCAATGGAAGATTATGAATAAAGCGTAAACTATATTATGTCACTGGATGGGCGAACAGAAGAAAAATTAAACCAACATATTTTTACCTAATAAGCCATTATTCCTTAATATCGGATAATATTTAAAAATTTAGAGAAATTTTATGAAACGGATTTTGGAAACAACGATGGAAAATAAGAAATTGTAAATTTTTTCTCCACTTTCGGAAGTCAATCGGAATTAATTTTATAATGAATCATATGACTACACTATAAACTTAATTCCGTAGAGTTTGTGTTACGATGTTTAATGAATTACTTAAAAAAAAGGATAATAACCATTTAACGGGAAATTTCTTTAATTTTTTCAGTTGCGAGTGACTCAACCGATTTTCCTCAAATTTAGGCTTTTTTACTATGTCTTACTTTTGAATTAATTTGTTTCCAAATATTTCAAGCTTCCTCCATGCTAGAAGTTGAAAAGATAACTCGAATCGAAGTATTGCCAACAACCCTTCAAGTGGTCAGAAACAGAATAAAACAAAAATTAAACATGTGTGGTAAGCCGGATCACCGGACACCAGTGATGATATCGGATCATTTTCGAGAGTACTTTTTTACAAAGGCAAATAGTTCTTTTTTATTGTTTAGGGTACTTTTTATTAAGTAATGATATGTGAATAAATATATATATAAATTACCAATACTTTTTTTAATTTTATTATATTTATCACCTAAAGGAACAATAAGTTATCAGGCTTTATTTCAAAACCAGTTAAATATGTATGTTGGGTGCCTCAACTTCTATGGGGGAAAAAAAAAGTTGTCATTGCCACCAACTTAAAATAAACCTTGATTCATTCTAATACGAATGCACAACATTTTTTTTTTTTGCTGTCACAATAGCCGCCAGTGAGCTAAACCATTTTGAAAAACATCCAAAAACCATGTTTTTCGTTCAAATATTAGCTGGTGTAGCATTTAAAAATAAACAAATGGTTGGAAATAGTAGTACTGAAGAAGATCTTACTATCTAATGAAAAACATTTCAAATTGCCGCCTGACCAAAGATATTGTGAATTTTAATGAAAATGTTCGACTTTTTTTTAAAAAAAGTTCTTGTTCTAGGAACATTTCTAAAATCAACGGCAAATAATACGTGACTAACGTTTTTTGATGTGACGATTTTTCGAGAACTTTGGCAAGAAGTTTTTGACTTAATTTTCAAAAATTATTTTTTTTAACTCTTGACAAAATTTCAAGTAAAATTCTTTAATATACCAGAGTACTTTTTTCGGCAAGAAGGTACTCGGGTACTTTTGTAGAGTCAATAGTACTCAAAAAAGTACTATTCCACTCAAAATATCATCCCTGCTAGACACTGACTTAAAAGTTAGAGGGCCTCTTTAAAACAATTTCTATATAATTTTGTTTGGATCAGAGAAATCCTCATGGAGCGGTTTTGGTTCTTCTGAACGTCTTTTCTGCAGAAAACGGATTTTTTTGCATAAACTTTTTTCTTAAAAATGCCAAGTTTAGGAACAAACTAAAGATTTTCATGGTACACTAAAAAAATTTTGGAAATTTTTTGTGTTTACAAACTCTATTGAGACCCCAAAAAAATCCATATTTTGTCATTTTCGAAGAGAGTTTGTTTTGATTAAACAACACCATACGATACACCAAAAGAAAGAAGAGCTCAGTACTTTTCCAATAATCTGAAATGCATTTGAATATCAAGAAAAATAATTTTTTATTGGTGTTTAAAAAAAAAATATTTTCTAGTTTTTAAGAGTACTTCTTACTTTTGAGTCGGAGTCCGGCTCACTTTTTTTTCTCCATACAAAATCGATCTGGCTTAATGTGCAGTCTGAAGGAATAAAATATGACTAATTTAGCAGATTATGCATCAACCAGAATCGATTTGAAATATACATTTGGGGATTTCAATAATTAAATAAAGCGTGTGATTACTTTTCATGTGACTCACTTTGATTGAATACTATTTTGCTTGGTACTACAATAATTTTGGGGGGGGGGGGTTAAATCCCGAAACCCCCCTTTGGTTGCGCTTATGTATCTATCTCTTTAGCTACTGTAGATCCTATGTACAGTACTGTACTGCTCTGTGCACTGTGATTTTGTTTTCCTGTATTTAAATGACGAAGTTTAAAAATTTCATTTTTATTTCTATATAATAATTTTTTTTGTATTATACTGCATGTAAAAAAATCATAGTTTTTCTCCTAGTTGATTTTTATATATTTTTTTCATCTACACGGAGGGAAAAATGTGTTAAAATTAAATGAAATTGTGTTCATATCTAACGAATTTGTTTTTGAAATAGAGCTTGAAACAAATTCATTAAAATTAAACACAACTGTATTTAAATTTAAATTCAAAACAAAAGTTTTTGTTTTTAAAACAAAGTTTTTGTTACGAAAAACAAATTTAAAACAAAAATTTTAAAATTTAAAACAAATATTTTAAAGCATATTTCGATGCCATTTTTTTAGCTTTACCGAGTTTTTAGCATCAGATGCACATACAGCTACCCTCGGGACCTCCGAATGTTAACTCCATTCGAAGAATTTTGCATTTGATATATTTTAATATTTAATTAATTAGTTTTTATTTTATCGTATGTTCGATATTTTTCAAACCAATTCAAAAAATTCAAAAATTTTCTTGTATTCAAATTTTTGCTTGTTTTTTCAAAGAAATAATGAGAGAAAATAAAAAAAAGAAAGTAGTTTATTGGTAGTTGAAAATTAAACACACTTGTTTTGATTTTTGTTTTGTAGAAACGCAAAGGCGTTAAATTTCTATTTCAAAAATTTTTGTTTAATTTTAAAGTATGTTTTTTTTCTCAGTGTAGGGAATCGTTTTTGAATATTTGGATTTTAAGTTAATTATTATGTGATCTTACGAAGAAATTAACAGGAAAGAAATCATATCGTTGTAGGTATAGTTTATTCGGCACATTTCTCTGGTATAACGTGCTCGGCTTATTTCTCATGACATACAAAATACCTGATATGTGGCAAAACTAATACTGTCATTCCAGAAGTCAAGATGGAGTCATATTTAAAGTTCTAGAAGTAAATTTTCGTTTTATTTTCTCAACTGACACTCAGACTTTAACTTTTGAATTTTAAAAACTTATGTTCCATCAATAAAGAGACTTCAATCAATTTGTTAGCATTGACTTTCTATTCACAAACTAAATCCTGACATATATTCCAATCAATGTTTGAAATTTAAAATGCAAACTCATTCTATTAAAAATAAATATAGCAGTATAAAATCTCAGCCCGCACGCTACAGATCTAATCGCCATCACTCTGTTAACAATGTGAAATGACTTGTTCACGCATTTCATTTCATTTCATGTTATAACATAATAATTTCAAATGATTTGCCACAAAAGTGTGCATAAGTTGGCAGCATGGCATGGTATGGCATGGCATATGTGCCAGTGTTGCTATACTCTTGTAATCGCCCCCTATTGAGTCACTAAGGCAACACAAAACGAGTGTTGCCAAAGCGAGTCAGGGGGATAAAAAGAAATCATTTAACGTTATGTTTTATTTTTGCTACACATATACAATCTATTACAACCCCAACCCCAAACTCATTCCTCTTAACCAAACTTGCTATAGTTTTCTTAACATTTTATACAACTATTCCTTACTCTGTAGCTGATGTATTTTGCTACATTTGTGTCTCAATTGATACTTACATAGATGACATAATCCTTGGGATTGTGAGCATTTGTGCCGCATATATAGAGTCGGTTGCCTTGTTGCATCGGCTGTATGACGCGAATGTGATTCTTACAATCGAAAACCTGAAAAGAAACAAAAAGAAAAATAAAAAAAAGATACAGAAAAATTATATCAACGAGTAAGAGAAAAAAAAATAAATAAAAGCGCACATTTGCGCTAAGTAAAATAGTAGTAAGTAGCAGAAATAGGGCAGCTAAACTGGTGGGTAATGCATTCAATGTGTGTGTGTGTGTGTATTGACAATAAAAAAATAATCATAAAAAAACATATGACTGCATGTTGGGAAAATATAAAATATGCTCAGCATTGATGTCAGTTTTGCAGAAAAACTGTTGGTAAGCTCTTAACTGATGGCAGCTGAATAGGGCGAAAAAAACTTATTACAAAAAAAAAATGTTGCATTTGTGGTGTCTAAAAGACACTAGCAGCAGCAGCAGCAGCAGCAGCAGCAGCATCACTTGGCGTAAATATTGTCACATAGTGTAGGTAAATGTTTTGTAACGACAAACTTGTTATTAAAATTTTGCACAACATGCAGCTGAGCTTGAGAAATAAATTAATAACAAGCGTGAAGCATGCGGGAAATCTTTATGAGAGAACAAGCTAAAAATATAAATGCTTGAAAAAAAAAAATTGGAAAAGTGCAGTGTAAGGAAACTGAACAAAAGCAATCAGTGCAGTGTGAGTCGACTTCTTGCATATTAAGACATTTCTGTTCAATTTTTTCTAGTGATCAAATTCTGAACTGCTTAAGGTTTAATGAAGGAAATAGCGTTCAGGATTTGATGTTTTGCTCAGATATTCTGGCTCAGTTGTTTTTTGGAAATGTTCTAACGTATTGATATGACGAATTCTATATGAGATGTACTACAAATTATTCAAATATGATTCAAAAATAGTACTCAACTTACTACTATAAATACATTCTAGTCTACAGTACAGAGTAATGCCCTTGATATCATCGAAAAATGTATGGCTAAAGTACATTTTTATAACAGATTTGCAGATTTTTGTCTGAGAATATTTCAAATCTTAAAGAAAGCTTTCTAAAGCTTTCTTAAAACTGTTATTACTATTATAAAAATGACTAAAGAAAAAGATTACTACAGCTTCCTACAACAATTACTTCCGCTTAAATCGCTTGCAACATTTAAACAACTTGTGTTTTAAGCTGCTACATCCATTATTTCAGAAAACATTTCATCTTCAATTTAACTAACCACAATTGAAGACGATGCCATTAAAATCTGTGAAAAACTTTAAATCTTATTTCTACTACCTACTACTTTTCTCGATACATGCTCGTCGAATGTAATGCGATTTTCAACAAAATCCAATGCAGCATCATTGAACGAAAAAACCAACAACAACAACAACAACAACAACTAGCACCGTATCGACAGCATGTGGGGAAAAGAAAAGAAAATTGCATTCAAGCGCAGAAAATGAATAAAATTCTGCAATTGCAACAATGTAAAGAAATCCATGCCGTGCACATGAGTATAAAAAACAAACAGCCAGTCAGCTCTACTAACGCTACGACTGCAAAACGCAGAGCACCTCAGCTGTGTATTTCAGATTTATAGCCAACAGTTGGAACAAGAGATACAGTGTACAAGAGGATATTGGTGGGTGCCTTAAAGCGGCTGCCTCACTACAAGCTATTTGGGAAAAGAGGCTATCTACGATGATGAGACACTGCCAACAAATCGCTTATGGTGCACAAAATTGAAATGACAACCAGCAGGGAGCGCAAGCGTGCAATTTCAATTTTGCTACAAATTGAAGCCACCAATAAATTGACGAGCTTTCAAATGAAGGATATTTTTGTATTGATGGCAAAAACAAAATATAAATAAATAAGAACAAAAATAATATGCGAGGAAATCTATAACTGGATAAAATAAATAAAATAAAAGTATTTTAAAGCATATAAGCAGAGAAAACAAAGTCGTTGAAAGCAATAGAAATTGAAAGCGAAGCTGAGGTTGGCATTCCCAACTGCGTGTGCTATGTTAGTGCTTGATATAGAAATCAATCAATCGCATGAGTATATCTGCAATCCCGGCAAAGGATCTATGCGTTAAATTGACTTGAAGCATGGATGAATGTGTATGACTGAGGAAAGGAAGAGCAAAGAAATTGAATTTAGAAGCTTGTGTTCACGTGCTCAAGTACGAAAAGAAAAGCTTTTTGCTTTGCGCCTTACAACAAAGAAGCAGCTACACATTTGCTGTGAAAAGGCTAAGAAGACAGCATAGAAATATAGTAGGAGTTACATATGTGAATGAAACACAAGCTGGCAGTTGTGTGGTTGCTAAGCAAGAAATCACTAAAACAGAATAAGAAAAAAAAGCAAGCGAATCGCCCAGCTTTGCGACGATTTGCAGCAGGTTGCTAGATTTACGTTGTGAAAAAGAAATCAAATCCTTAAAAAGTGGATAGAGCTGAAATTATTTCTGAAATCATGTATAGGCTTAATTCTTCACTGACTGCCTGCGATTATGTGCGCGTTAAGCTTCAGCATATAAAATTGATTTTATAAAGTAGATCGAAGGATGCGCTTACCTGACTCTTGCCCTTGGAAACGCAGCTGACAACATCATCGCGCGTTGGCTCCAGATTGATGACATCGCGCTGAAAATAAAGAATAAAAAAATTATTAAAGATTGATACAGTGAACCTTTTATTAAGTTTCAATTAAATAGTTTAAAATTATTTTATAGATAGCAAAAATTTAAAAAAAAAAAAAAATACAACAACCCCAATTCAGCCCTTGAAAGGACTTTGATCGAGCTTCTTATGATAAATTCTGTTGTGTGTGCAATTAAATGTTTGCACACAATTCACCGAGAACTGGACCCACATGTTTTATGCCGGCTCCGAACGGCTAAAGTTCATGTTCTCAAAAAGCTTTACATGGCATTATTTACTCTCTGAGGTTTGCCATTGTCTGCAGAGAGGTGGTGACCGATTAGAAAAATTTTTTTATTGAAAAAACTTTTCGCCGCGACTGGGGATCGAACTCGGGCTCCGAGCATGCTAAGCCACACACTTAACCCGCATGCCACGGCCACCACTTTACAGCAAAAATTTAAGCTTTACAAAAATAAAACCGATGTAAACTGAACATTACATATAAAATTTCAATGATTTCAAAATCTTTCAAGCAATTTGAATAAATAAAGTCACTTGATATTGATACCTGTAGTAAAAGTAGATATTTGTTGAACGCCAGCTATAGCAGTGTGTTTTTTATAAAAAATTACGGCAGTATTTTAGACCAAGGGCATACATTTTGGGTGTTTTTTTAAAATTGGAGAAAAAAATTCAAAATATTTTAGCATGCAATTTTTTTATAAAACACTAGCGGACGTAACCCGTTCTTACTCGTGGTTCTGCCTCGAGCACATAAAAGGGACGATTTTCCAAACTGCTCTCATTTTAACATTTTTTTTAATAATCAATTAAATTTTAAAATTTTTTATATTATAGTTTTTTGGAGTTTTGACTCCTTCTTTCGTCGAAAGTGTTTAGTCAAATTTCCGTAAAGCTGTACCTGCTGGACATGATAACAAAAAAACAACATCTTCAACGTCTCGATCTGACGTCTGGTTTCTAAGGAAAACGGTTACGCAGTTTGAAAGAAGTTATTTCGAGAAAAATGCGTTTGCAGTTTTTCTTAGTATGCATTTATGACATTGGCCGTGTTTTGAAATATTTTTTTTTATAATTTTGTATTTAAGTAAACATTCTTAAGATTCTCAGAAAAAAATTATGGAAAAATTTTTACGGGTTCAAAAGTAACAGCCGGATTAGTGAGAGCGTATTTTTATTTTTCTTTGTTTGATCACAAACTTTGAACGCGTTTATCTAGAAACCATGTTTTTCGTACTAGTTGCGGCACTAGTACGTGGTGACCGTGGCATGCAGGTTAAGTGTGTGGCTTAGCATGCTCGGAGGCCGGGTTCGATCCCCAGCCGCGGCGAAAAGTTTTTTCAATAATAAATTTTTCTAATCGGTCACCACCTCTCAGCAGACAATGGCAAACCTCAGAGAGTTAATAATGCCATGTAAAGCTTCTTGAGAACATGAACTTTAGCCGTTCGGAGTCGGCATAAAACATGTAGGTCCAGTTTTCGGTCAATTGTGTGCAAACATTTAATAACACACACAACACAATTGATCATAAGAAGCTCGGTCAAAGTCCTTTTAAGGGCTGAAATGGCCAATTTGTTTTTTTGCGGCACTAGTGGGTTCACTTTTTTAAGAATTTTTTTTTTTGTTTTTTTTTAAACTTGATTCGCTATCGTATGACACGAGCTCTTTTTTAAAATTTTTTTCGATTTCTTATGAATTTTTAAAGCCAATATTTTTTTCGAAAAATTTGGAACATCACCAAAAATTGCATAAAAAGTTTAAAAAAAGCTCTTGTTATACGATAACCAATTTTGTTAAGATTTAAAAAAAGTAATTTTCTTTCCAGATCGGACAATTTCTGCGACTCCCAGTGCTGCAACCACGAGGCCCCGTTTTTTCTCTGCCGCCAGTGTGAAGCTCTATAAAACCATGTTGGAGTGAAAAATATATTTTTTTTTTAATTTTTTCTTGTAATCTGTTCAATCCTCTACAATAATTGGAAAAATTTTTGTTTTTGAATAAGTTATCAATTTTTGAAAAAAATTTGTTATCTCTGCCGCGAATGTTATGTCCCTCATTGATATAATGAATAGTTCATTTGACTCATGTAATTCGTTACTAGACTAAAATTCATGAATATGATCTCTATGAACCTGATGTAAAATTTCATGATTATGGTGTAAATTTTAAATCAGTGTAAATTATATAGAAATACGTATGAAAAATCTGTGCTTTTTTTTAATTTCTTCTAAAATTTAAAATCTGTTTGTTACTGATACTGATACTGATACTGATACTGATACTGATACTGATACTGATACTGATACTGATACTGATACTGATACTGATACTGATACTGATACTGATACTGATACTGATACTGTTACTGATACTGATACTGATACTGATACTGATACTGATACTGATACTGATACTGATACTGATACTGATACTGATACTGATACTGATACTGATACTGATACTGATACTGATACTGATACTGATACTGATACTGATACTGATACTGATACTGATACTGATACTGATACTGATACTGATACTGATACTGATACTGATACTGATACTGATACTGATACTGATACTGATACTGATACTGATACTGATACTGATACTGATACTGATACTGATACTGATACTGATACTGATACTGATACTGATACTGATACTGATACTGATACTGATACTGATACTGATACTGATACTGATACTGATACTGATACTGATACTGATACTGATACTGATACTGATACTGATACTGATACTGATACTGATACTGATACTGATACTGATACTGATACTGATACTGATACTGATACTGATACTGATACTGATACTGATACTGATACTGATACTGATACTGATACTGATACTGATACTGATACTGATACTGATACTGATACTGATACTGATACTGATACTGATACTGATACTGATACTGATACTGATACTGATACTGATACTGATACTGATACTGATACTGATACTGATACTGATACTGATACTGATACTGATACTGATACTGATACTGATACTGATACTGATACTGATACTGATACTGATACTGATACTGATACTGATACTGATACTGATACTGATACTGATACTGATACTGATACTGATACTGATACTGATACTGATACTGATACTGATACTGATACTGATACTGATACTGATACTGATACTGATACTGATACTGATACTGATACTGATACTGATACTGATACTGAAACTGATACTGATACTGATACTGATACTGATACTGATACTGATACTGATACTGATACTGATACTGATACTGATACTGATACTGATACTGATACTAATACTGATATTGATACTGATTCAATTTTGTGCTCGAAAACCTACTTCCTTTTTATTTATTAATTTTTTGGTTTTTGTATTTCTTTATCTTGAATATATTTATCATAAATTTAGCCTTTCTTAATTTTTTCATTATTATTTCTTAAGTGATACTAAAAGGATTAAAGACTTTGTATTTTAATAACGTAAAAGGTTAAACATTTAAGTTCAGACAAATTTCAGCAAAAGTGAAGGTTTTTTACCCTATCTTGAAAGTTTATTTCTCGGAAGTAATATTCCTGTTCGAAGAACGACCTATTAAAACTGAACATTGTTGCTTTGAGCTATTTTTCAAAGGATTTTGAGCTTATTAAGAGTTTAGTTAAATTTTGTTAGTATATTGCACGATAGGTAGAATGAAAGGTTGTGAATAAACATATCGAACCATAACCTCAAAAAAGGTGTTACTATCAAAACTAAAATTTTACAGCAGATGAATAATTATTTTCTCTTCTAACTATTTTCGTTTTAGAGTTTTTGTTAACGACATTTTTGTTACTCAATCCTTAATTAAAAATAATTTAATAAATATTATTTAATACTTAAAGATTTTTGAAAAACTTTCGAAAAGAAAACAAATTTTTGTAAATTATTGCAGGTTGCATATGTTTTGCGATTATGTTAGTTAAAATTATCATTTTTAACTTAGGTTCTTCAACAGACGGAGGAACGAGAAAAAATAAGACCTTTCAAAGACCATAGGACTGACAACGAGCGTTAGCAGAAACACTACCGCCATATACAGGCAATTAAAAAAATACAGTGTTTATTTTTCGGTTTTAAGAAACAACAATGTTATTTCAATTGAAATCGAATTTTCTTCTAAAAATTTTTGTGCCAGGTTTTTAAAGACAGACCCTATATCTTGTCATAGTTTTGACTTCTTAAAATAATTGAAGTAATACATTTCATTGGCCAGCGACATAACTGTCAGCAACAAACAGGTTAATACACCAACCAAGTTATACGAAATAAACACACACACACAGATGTTCAGACTCACTCAAACATACATTTTATCAGTATATTTTATATAACGTTCAGAGCCACATGTCCAGCGCGTTGACAGTTCAATTATATTCTGACAGCTAGACCGCGTTCGCAGCGCTCCATGCTTGCTCACGCTGCTGGCTGTCAGACAGCGGTGCCAGATTGTATGGATCAGCTTTGCAGCAGTGTGACATGTTGCCACCACTTAAGACTTCATCTATTTTCTATATTAAGTTCAACATAAATTTTGCAAGAAACAATCAATTGCGTGTTTTTTATGTTTAAAAAATTGAAAATGTCAACATAACGTTTTTGTTTTAATTTTCTTTTGAAAGATGGCAGCGTAAAAACCCTTTGACATAGCACGTTAACTTGTCGTAGATGTCAGCTCTTACATACACGCTGACATAATTAAGTCAAAGAGCTCACATGAAAAAAAGAAGAAAAATAAAAAGAATAAAATTTAATATAATTCCATTAAATATTCAATATGAAATTTGACTCATGCACTCGTGTCACTCAGTTTCTCTCTAGCGACTTTTTCAAACGATCCTTTATTAATTTTGCAGGAATTGGCTGACATTGTGTTAGCATTGTAAGCTCTCACACCGACTAAAATTAATTTTGATAGTATTTTCTTGCTAACTCGTCTCGTAAATAGTATTCTTAATAATTATTCTTAGTTCATTTTTTTATATCAATTCTTACTTTTCAATATAAATTAGAAAAGTAAACTTATGCATGGCAATGCTTGTAAATGTTTCTTCAAAGCTAGCTACTCTTCCTGTTAAACCTAGACTTACCTGCGGCGCAACTAAGTCTAGGCAAATAAAGATACAGACAAATAACCTAAAGCGTGTTGTTGATGCGTGTTACAAAGCATTGCAAAAGCAACAGTAGAAAGTTTAAAACAAATTTTGAAAAAGGCAAGACAGTGGCGGTGCAAGAATAAATCATTCTTACTAATAATTAGAGCTTTAAAGTTTAAAGGATGAAAATTATATTAAAATATATTGTGGGGTCACTGTGACCCCGTGCTGTTATAGGGGGTTAATCATCACAAATTTTTTTTTCTGTTTCGATTGTTCTGCAATTTTTCAAAATTATTTCATCTCTCTCATATATTCTTTTTTAAATAATAAATATATAAATTTTTGTTTGTGGCTCCATCGAAACAATAGTTTTAAGAAAAAGCTTTACAAGAATTTTTCTCTAAGTATTTTGAAAACCCTTAAATAAATGTGCGCGATTGAGTACGTGAATCGCAAAATGATCCATTTGACTTTCCATTTGATCCAAAGCAAGGTAGGACCAGAGCTTTTGGATCCCTTATCAACATTTACAAAATTGTTGTTAGATAATGAGCTATACGCAGTCGACACCCAAACCTTAGGTTCCAATATATGGTGGAAAACCAAAAACGGTAACCTAGAACCCAAAGACCAAAAAAATCCCGAGGCTTATATATTTCAAACCGAAAAATATTTAGAATTTAAAATAGGTGATAGTATCCTAAAGCCGTACAGACTGAGAAAAGAGAAAGAATACTCGCTGATGGAAATTCTTGGCACTTTTTATTAGATTGAACTGTTTTCAAATCTTATGAGAATGATCGAATAATCACAAGCACTATTACCCAAAAACCTTGATTGTAACCATGTTAGTCCAAATTCAACAGATTGAGAGATGATTGAGGCTATAACAATCTTTTGAGTTTTAAATTGTGACTTAAGCCTAGTACTCTATTCAGTTGCATGTGGAATTTCACTCGAATCTACACTCAGAAAAAAGTGTCTCGGAATATGATAAAAAAGGCATCATATTTAGAGAAAAATGGTATAGACTTTGCTCCAGAGAATGCTATTCTCATAGTGATACTAAAAATTCTCTAAAAATGATAAAAAGCTTCCATGAAATAGAAAAATATATCGTTTTTAGAGAAAAATATTTTTTTTTTGAGAAAATATTTGTTTTTATTGAAGAAAATACTTCTCATAGTGAATTTTTTATCAAAATATAAGAAAAGTTTTTCATTTTCAATAAATTTTTCTCTATAAATGAGAAATTTTTTGTGCGAGAAAAATACTTATCATTATTGGAGATTTTGAAATATTTCAATTTCTTAGAAGTAAAAAAATATTTCTTCGAAAATGTGAAAATTTATTCTAATTGAAGAAAATTTTATTTGAAAAAGAGAAAATTGCTATTATCAAAAAAAGAGAAATTTTTTACCAGAGCAAGGTATGTGTTTTTTTCTCAGAGTACATATTAAAAAACTATAGCTGTGAAATATGCGTGCAAGTTTTTACAACATGTTCGTCAAAGTAGTAGCTATGAAAAATACTCGTAACATTTCTCTTGCAACATTTGTTCACGACAATTAAATTAAACTACCTGTTTATTTCGATGTGAAAAGTGACAGTTGTCGAAAATTTTTTATTTATATTTTAATTTTTCTCTATTTTGAGGAGTAAAGCATGACTTTCTCAATTTCCTCGCAACAAAATATAAGTCAGAATTTTCACGTAAAGCCTAGTACTCTGTTCAGTTTCATGTGAAATTTCACTGGAATCTACATAGAAAAAACTATAGCTGTGAAATATGAGTGAAGTTTTTCGAAACATGTTCGTCAAAGTAGTACTCTGTTCCGCTGTGAAAAATTCTCGCAACATTTCTCTTGCAACATTTTTTCACGACAATTTAATTGAAGTGCCTATTTATTTTGAAGTGAAAAGTGGCAGTTGTCGAAAATTTTTTGTTTTATATTTTAATTTTATTTTATTTTGGGAAATAAAGCATGACTTTCTTAAATTTTTCAATTTCTTCTCAACAAAATATGAGTCAGAACTTTCACGTAACAAAAAAAAAATGAATATTGCAAATGAGTACTAGGCTTTATTACGGAAATTTAAATATAACTTTGGCTTTTACAACATAAAAACGAAATCATACCTGAAATTAAATCAAAAATTAGGTATTTAATTTTCATTAGAGAACATAATCATGAACATTATTATTTTAGACCAGAATCATAATATTTAGACCAAAAATCAGAGGTGATCACAGCTTAGAAGAAGTGTTCATTAATATTAAATTTCAGGACTGTTTTCAAGTATCTGTCATGCCTCGGTTATGTCTGTCGGGGCTGTGTTCCATCCTTAACTGTTTAAAAACTAAGAAAAAGAGTTTAAAAACTAAGAAAAATACATCGAGAAATCATGAATACTACATCGAATTATGGAGAGTTTCGAGTTAGAGAAATTCACGTTAGAGAAGTTTCACTGTAAAGATGAAAATAAAAGGTTAAAATCTTGTTAAAATGGTTTCATTTTAATAAAGAGAGACCTTATTTTTATGAAAAATTAGAATATTTTTATTTTAATTCAAAGTACAGAGTTTGAGGTTCTTAATGTAAATCTACATTGGATTAGGATTTGAGAGATATTCGCGTCTAATTTTGATTTGGAAAAATTTTGGAATATAGAACTGTGTCTGGCCTTGATCGGTGTCCAGGGAAATTCCCCAGTCTTCTTTTCTCTCATCAGACCTTCTAAAAGTAGTCAATTCTGAATGGTACGCCACCGGAAATTTGTTCGAAGAAAATATAAATTTTTCTTAGAGAAATTCTGAGAAAACTTTTGATTTAATTTTATTCTGTATCACTTATTTTTATCGGTTGATAAAGAATAGACCTCCTGTGGTATGCTTCAAAACGTTATAAGTCGATCGACATTCCCAAGGTCTTAGGGCCACTTTCAATAAATTCTCACCCACTTAAGGCCTTACAGTACTGTCTTCAAAAATATTAATGAAGTAATGATAAGTTAAAGTGAAAAATTTAATTTTTTTTAGGCAACCATTATATTGAAAGAGGGCGGAATGAGAAAACCAGGTGTGGCACGTTAATTAAGAAACTATCTCAATACGTTTCAACAAAAGGGTTTTGATATTTGGTACATAGGCGGACAAGTTTTGTTCCAAAAAATATGCAAAATGTCAAAGGGAATAAGCAATGGGCGTGGCATTTTTTTTTGAAACGAAAGACTAACATTTAAAATTCATATTTCGATTAAAGCCTTACAGTTGAAAAGGTTCAGATGAAATCCTAAGTAGTTCATGTAAAAATTTACTCTTATAAACTTACTTTGGCCTAGAGAGCTGAAACTTTGACCAGTTCATAGCAAAGTTACAGAATATACTAAGTGTAACGATAAAAAATACTTCAAAAAGAACGGCCAGGGTTCCTCAAATACATGGTTTGGGATTTGTCTCCTGACACTGCCATTTTTCTTTCTCTAAAAATACTTACCATACAGCTCAAAAGCAACATCAAACCCGAACCATCTGTAGTAACGAACAAAGAATTATTGAAAGTCTTATGGTCGATTTTTTAATATTCTGAAATGTTAATTTTTATAAAAATAGTGAGCTCAAATTTCCAAAAATCTTCTAAAAAATAAGCCACTGTAATAGTTATAGATCTTATTATATTTCAATGTTAAAAAGGCCGCCATCCAGACGACTGCATCTTTGTGACAAAAGCATGCATGCTACTCACTCTCCGCCTTAAATATTGCAGCCCTTTGAATGTTAAGGCATTGTTATGACAACGATTTAAAGGATTTTTAGTACTATATGTTCGTGTTGTTGCTGAAGGGTTTATCAATGTAGTAGCTGTTGGTATAGTTGTTGTTGTTATTGCTTATAAATGTTATTGTTTTATTGCTGACAACGACAGAGTCAGCAAAAAACACTTGAAGCAACACGTCTCGTTGTTGATGATGACATCTTTGAAGTATCATTAATTTGGAGTAGACTAAAGTTATAGATACGAGATGTGTATGTTGTCTAAGGATCAGCAGGATGCGCTAGCATATTGTCTTTGTCTGGTGATTGAATAGAAAAGTGAGAATGAGATGGCATGTTTGGCAGTGTGTGTGTGTTTCTAGGAATTGCCAGGCAATTGTTGTAGCTGTTGTCTCATGGCTTGTTGTTTTGGTTGTAAGTGGTATTGTTGTTGTTGTTTTAATATGCATCTCATTAGATGCCTCATAATTGTCAAAAGCAACTTGATTGCCTGTAACACGCAATAAAGGGGTTCCATGAATATCTATTCGTAAGGCTTGAAACAGAAAACGCAGCACTTAAGTGAACGGAAAACAAAATATTTTTTTTTTTTGTAGTTTTATGAACTCAAAACGTACCAAAATCTAAAAAGTGTTTGACACTTCATCAAACCCATGATAGAATAACAAGGTAGGCGCATACTGGAGAGGAAGTGAGCTAGATGTCAAAGTCAGCTGTTCGAACTTTAGTTTTTCTTGTTGTTGTTGCTGACTTTATTGTTTATAGCACTCACAGCTTTGTTAGGGTAAACTAAGACATTTGAGCAGCCGTAAAAATATGAGCCTACCTTATTATTCTTTCATGATCAAACCTACTTTAAAGCATGTCAATCAACACCTCTCGCGGAATTCTCGTCTGAAGTTAGAAACAACATCGTTTCTACAACAATGTTTCTATCGCGATGTTGTTGATTGTTATGGACATGAGCATATTTTTGTTTTTTTTTAAAGTTAAGCTCCAACACATTTTGTCGCGCAAATTTTTAATGAGTTTATATAGAATGTTTGCATAGAGTTAAATCAAAAGGAAAGAACATGTTGCAACGGATTAGGATACAGACTGTTGTGGACAGACACGTTCAAGATAGGTATGCTCGCCTTAACTCTAGTGAAATGTCCTGTAGGACATATTGAAAACACCGTTGCTTTTGCACTAATTTGTTTGCATCTCATCTAAGCAAATATAATGAACTCGAGCGCAAGACTAGTCAGACAAAATGTAGCAAGGATGATGCTTAGAACGCTGACGAACACACGGTAGACAAAGTGTTGAGTGACAAACAGACAAAAAGTGGCAGTGATACAAAATAGTTGAACTGACAGTTGAGTTACTACTGATGTTAATGAAGAAAAGCGTTGCCATACCTTAGCAAGAAAAACTTTTAATAAACATAGTTGTTTCAAGGCAGAACCGGAAAAATAATCAAGATGAATTTAAAACTGAAACCGTAGCTCGTGTAGTTCAATAATTGAGCATTACCAGGCTATGCGTTCGGCATAGTTGCTCAAAATAATTCTCGATTTATGTAATGATAATTCTCCGATTTATGTAATAATAATTTCCCAAATATTTCGACTCAAGCGATAGCCATGGAATGACCGTGACCTGGAATGGTTTGAAATAACCTCTAAAATTCAAGTTTTTTGTAAAAATATTGGCTGGTGTGGTAGTTTAAAATAAAAACAAGTAAAGAAAGTCTAAAGTCGGTCTAGGCCGACTATGAAATACCCTAAACCCACTTTTCAAAAACAAAAAATTTTTATTGTAAATGGGCGTGTCCGTGGGATAATGAAGCCTATAATTTATGTGCATTTAAATGTTGATGAAAAATGTACACATACCAAGTTTTATTCCCGTAGCTCACAGTTAATGCCTTTATTGTGCTTTCGCTATGGGAGGTGGGCGAGTTTTTGGACGGACTACTCCCAATTTTTGAACACACCTTAGTTTTGGTATAAAATACATACATACTAATAAAAACACAACCGTTTTCATGAGCGATAATTTCGTAATAATTTTATTTTTACAAATATTTTTTCAACGACAATATAATTTTGAAAACTTATAACAAGAAAATCTAAGCGATAGAAATCAAAATATTTACAAGTAGAAAAGTATACAGTTAACAGCTCGGCCAACCTGACAATTGATCGACCTCGATCAACTTAACAATTAGTTTTTATAAATTATAATTCTACTTTAATGAAGTGTTGCCTTATTCCTGATGATAAACGGGCTTCTCTGCAGTACCCAACCATTTTCGTATACGGTTGGCTTCAACAACTCCGTCATATGGCAACTGAGTCAATTGGCAATTATCCACGTCTCGTATAACATACCGATCGTTTCCTAACACTTTGTGAATTTTATAGGGTCCGCGATACTTACGAATCAATTTTTTATTTGTACCTACTATCGTGTCCATATTTCTTATAACTACAAATTCACCAATGCTATATTTCTTCGCGTCTGTACTGTGCTTAAGAAAATAATTGGTGCTGTATTCTTGTGCATGTTTAATTGAGTCAGCAGCACTGGATCGCAGTTCATGAAAATTTCGTTCGACATTGTTACAACATTTTTCCTGTAAATATTCAGATAATTCGTCAATTTGCTCTCCTCGTTGCTCGACACCGAACAAGAGTATGCTCGGCATATTCCTCGTTGAGCCATGAACTGAATTATTGATTGCGTACTCAATCTGCATCAATTTTCCTGACCAATCAGCATGATTGATCGGATTGCTGAGTTTACCTAGCATACACTTTATCACCCGGTTTACTCTCTCAACTTGCCCATTTGCTTGTGGTGAGGCAGTGGCAACTTTTATGTGGGTTATATTTCGTTGCAATAAAAAGTTCTCAAATTCAAACGATGTGAAACATGTTCCTCTATCAGAAACAATTCTTCTAGGACGACTGTAATAACAAAAGTATTTATCCAATGCGGCAGTTACTTCGCGCGTACTAGTGGTTTTGACTGGATAAATTTTCACATACTTAGTAAAAGCATCGATAACCACGAGAATATGCTTCCGTTTTGAATTGATGGATGGTAAAGGCCCAAAGTGATCAATATGCAGTGTGTCAAAAGGTAGTGGAACTTTCGGAATATTGTATAGATTTCGTTCGTTTGCACGAACTGGGGTAGCATACCACAGACATTTCAGACAGTTTTGTATAAATTTTTCAATCTTAACCCGCATTGAAGGGAACCAATAATAATATTCTATTTTGTGTTGAGTTTTGTCAACAGCCTGGTGGCCGATCATTTCGTGAATCAACCTAATTACATTGTCCTCCATTTCATGAGGCACATAAAGGAGTTTTCGTCCATCTCTAATTTTAAAAACAAGTCCGTCAGTTAATTCAAAACCGTCAATCGTCTCAGTTTCCAATCGGGTGCACAGATCTTTGATAGATGTATCTCGCCCCTGTGCAATTTGAATTTGAAAATCAACATCGTTTCCGCTTATTACCGTAGCAATTTGACATCGACTGAGTGCATCGGCATGGCCCATCGAGGAACCACCACGATGGTGAATTGAGTAGTTAAAATTTTCTAACTCTAAAGCCCAACGTGCAATCCTTGGATTAACCTGCTTTCGGTCAAGTGTCATCGTCAGAGAATTACAGTCCGTTATTATTCTAAATGGGATACCCTCCAGATAAACTCGCCAACGTCGCAGTGCGTAAATTATTGCTAAAGTTTCAAGCTCAAAACTATGATATTTAGCTTCCACTGCTGTTGTTGTCTTTGAGAAATATGAAACTGGATGGAACTTTCCATTAATCTGTTTTTGCATAAGGACAGCACCAAAACCAATTGAGCTGGCATCACAATGAAGCTCAGTCTCTTTCCCTGGACTATAAATAGCGAGAATGGGTGCACTTGACAATCTCGACTTTAATTCATTAAATGCCTCCACACATCTTTCATCAAAGTTATAGACAGATTTTGATTTAAGCAAGTCTTGCAAAGGCTTTACAATTTTGGAGAACGAAGAAACGAACCGCCGAAAATATGAGAAGAGTCCTATACATGAATGGAGTTCTTTTTGATTTTTCGGCATAGGATACTTTTCGATTGCGGAGATGTGCGTATTACTAAGAGAAATACCCTTACGCGTCACTGAATATCCCAAATATTCAATTGCTTCATATCCAAACTTGCACTTTTTTAAATTTAATTTCAAATTTCGATTTCTAATTCTAGTCAGGACAGTCGTCAACAATTTTGTATGTTCCTCAAATTCCTCAGTTGCAACAATAATGTCATCCATATATATAATGATTTTATTAGAATCAATCAAGTCTCTAAAAATGGCATTTATAAACCGCTGAAATACAGCAGGTGCGTTTTTAAGTCCAAAAGGCATTTTTATATACTCGTACTGTCCATTTGGGGTTACGAAAGCGGTGTAAGGAATTGAACTTTCGGCAATGCGTACCTGGTGAAAAGCACTTTTGAGATCAAGTGTACTAAAAAATTTCTTCCCTTCCAAATATTCAATGCAGTCCTCGATCAACGGTAGTGGATAATTGTCTCGCAACGTGAGTTTATTAAGTCCGCGATAATCAACACACATGCGTACTTCTCCGTTCTTTTTTTTTACCAATACGATCGCTGACGCGTAAGGAGAGTTACTTGGTCGCACTATTCCTTCATGCTGCAAGTCAAGAATAATCTTTTGAACCGTCGCTCGGTCGGCGTAAGAAAGGCGTCGCGGGGCACAATAGAAAGGCGCGTCAGTCGTCAGGCAAATTTTCATTTCATAGTCATATGGTTCGATTAAAACATTTTTTTCTGAAATATATGAATCAACGATCAAAGCATTAAGTTCAGCACGGCGATCTCTACTCAACCTGCAGTCAATGTCCACTTCGTCTTTAAATACTTCAACGTCTATTGCAAAGACGTTCATATTGTCACTGAATACATTAGGTAAATTTTCGACATGCATCTCAATTGACTCAGCATTACAAATATCGGCAGTTGTTTTACATGCATTATTTGTGCATGTGGTTTGCTTGAGAAGAGCGCATTTTTCAATAATCTTAAAACAATCACTTAGTGAGAAATCGTAGGAAAAGTTTTTGTTATTTAACGACAATAGTTTATTTTTAGTATAACGAAAAGTGCGTTTAGTTAAATGAATATTAAATGCACTGAGAAAATCTCGCCCCAAAATGAGTGGTACAAGCATCGCATCATCCGTCAACACATTTAATTTAATTTTTTTAGTTTGAGATCCAAATTTAACATAGCAACTGAGTTGGTCTAAAATCTGTAATTTCAATCCACCGACTCCACAGTAATGCGATTCTTTTGGAAAATTGACTAAATCAAATGGAACGCACGACTTTCTAACAAAGTTAGTTGGACTTCCGGTATCGAAAACAGAAAGAAACTTATGATATTTTCTACTTCTCACCAAATGATTGTCAAAGGCAACACTCACCATATTTACAACATCTATAACATCGCTTGAATCCTCCTGGCTTTCGTAGGAAGTCGGCACCAGGTTCGCTATCTGTCTGGTTAGGGCACTTGAGAGTGGTGTCTTCGCCAAGATTTTCCTCGGATTCGTGCATGACCGATGGTCATGTCCCATATTCCAGCATCGAAAACAAGAGCCATCAGGACGAAGTGGATGTGGACAGTTGGGCTTTATGTGTCCAGACTGTGAGCAATTGTAACAGATAACAGCATTTTGTCGGTTGGCGTTTCTGGCGTGCAATGTTTTTGTAGCGTCAATTGGTGCTTTAGGTACCTTTCCTTCAGTGCAACATGAAGAGGTCGCTATTGAAATTCGATTGAGATATCGTTGTTCATATCGTCTGACCAGCATTTTCAATTCGTCAACTGAACGAGCAGGTACCAATAAATTGATATTGGCTATACTTCCGCTGATACCATCGATTATGAAGTCAATCAACTCGCATTCTTGTAGATCCGATCGGCGTGCAATGGCTTGCATATTCAGAATATAGCAGTGCAACGATTCTTCATTTTTCTTCCACTTACGATTTCTAAGGATGGTGTAAATGTTTTGACGTGCAGCAGCAACACCAAATTCTTTGATCAGCTCGCTCTTCAAATCGCCATAGCTTAGGGCCGATGATGTTGTTAAAAAAACACGGGCTGTGCCAGTCAATGAACGGCGCAAACTCAAAAGCCTTAAGCGTTCGTCGACATTAGCTAATAACATGATATCTTCAAAATCGCGGAAAAAACGCTTTACATCATCAGCTTCGTCATCGCCCGAAAATTTGGGGACAGCATGCTCGACATCCCCAAAATCAAGTCTTCTTTCATTGGGAACAGCCAAAGTTCCTTCTAATTGTTGAATTTGCTGTCGAAGCTCGAGAACTTCAAGGCGCTTTTTTAATGCTTGCAGTTCTAAATCTTGAGCGTTGTTTTCAGCACGTTCGGCATATTCTAACATTGGTTGTCGATGCAGATCGATTGCACCAGCAGTAGCGTTGTTAGCTGAGTTATTGGCTACGTTATCGGCAAACATAATATTATCTGAGGTTGAACTCTGGGTAAAGCGCTCAGCAGAAGCAACAGGAACGGCAACTTCATTTTCGGCAACAGGCATGGGAATTATTGATGAAGAATTATCGGCATTACATATATTGGCATTAACAATTCCTGCATCGGGATTGGATTGGTCTTGACCAGAAAATTCGGCATATAATCGTTTAAGCTGCACGACGGTGGCAGAAGGTGGAAAGTCGATTCCAGCCTCCGACAATATGTCCATATAAAACTGCTTATTTTCGCGTGGCATTTCTATGCTGGCAAAATATTGGTAAAGAAACTGTATTTTTTATTAATCTTTTATATTTTATCTCTTTATAACGCACGGCGTGTGAATTTATTCACCCCACATCTGAGTTAAAAACACAACCGTTTTCATGAGCGATAATTTCGTAATAATTTTATTTTTACAAATATTTTTTCAACGACAATATAATTTTGAAAACTTATAACAAGAAAATCTAAGCGATAGAAATCAAAATATTTACAAGTAGAAAAGTATACAGTTAACACTAAATTTAATTTCTCTATGACAAACATAACCTTATTTATTGAGTTTTCAACTTTTTGGGCTATATGGGAGGTAGGCGTGTCCGTAGGCGGATGACGTCCATTTTTCAAAACCATCTTTGTCTTGTCATAAAAAACATATGTGCCAAATTTTAGCTCTTTAGGTTAAACACAGGCTTATATATTGCGTTTTCAATTTTTGTGTTGTATGGGAGGTGGGCGTGTCAGTGAAAGGATGACGTCCAGTTTTCGAAGACATCTTTGTGTTGACATAAAATACATGCACACCAAATTTTATTGTTGTAGGTAAATTATGAGCTGAGTTATGAAGTTTTCAATTTGTGCGTTGTATGGGAGGTAGGCGTGTCCGTGGGCGGATTCCAAAAATATTCAATAGTGCAGATCCTTGGGTGCATTTGACCATGTGTACCAAGTTTCATTCAATTATCTCTACTCCTTCTTCTTATCCTGTGTATACGGACAACACACAGACGGACAGACGGACGGACGGACGGACATGGATAGCTCGACTCAGGTGGTGACGCTGATCAAGAATATATATACTTTTCTATACCGGACTCGCTTCGTTCTATGCGTTACAAACGTTTGCACAAAGTTAATATACCCTGACCTTTCAGGTTTAGGGTATAAACAGTCAGAAATAATAAATATATAGAAGTTCTTCCAATTTGCATTAAGAAAACATAAAATTATTTCCGTGGGACCAATTATAACGCGGATTTTCATGACTATTTTAATATTATTTTCATTAAAATTCAACTAACTTTATTTTTTTTAATGTGGTTCTTGTTTTCAAAATACCATTGGATGCTTCTAATGCAGAATTGCTAAAATTGATAACCATTAAACTAATATATTTATAAAATCATAACTGCAACAAGTAAAAAACAAAAAAATGTTAAAAAAAACAAGCAAGCTGCATTAAAAATAATTAAATTATTTGAATTTCGGGAAAAATTATGAAACAGAGTTCAAAAAATTCATGAAAATCTACATTTTCCTTGTTCCTACCGAACAAATTTAATATATTTTGATGATAATTAGAAAAAAATTTTTACATCCATTATATCTGACCATTTTTTTTAATTCAAATCCCACACCAGCAAATATTTGCACAAAAAACTAGATTTTTAGAGGTTATTTCAAACCATTTCAGCCCACGGAGGGCTATCGCTCGAGTCGAAATATTTGGGGCACTTTCATAACATAAGCCAAGGATTATTTTGAGCAAATGTGTCGAACAAGTTTTTTTCGTGAGGCACTTTATTGTTTACATGTCTCATTTTTACACAAGCCCTGCGTAAGAAAATTGAATTCATATAAGAATTTATTTTAAAAACTTCTGCCCAGAAAGCTTGAAACTACACGAGCTTCTGTTATAAAAATGTCCGGGTAATGTTTGAATATCGGTTGCTTCAAGCTACTCTGTCATTTTTGAATTTGGAGTTCGAGTGCTGGGTGCCCAAGTTACCGTACAAGGTTCGGAAATAATCGAGAGCCTTATGTAAGAAAATTATATTTTAACATTTAAGTATTTCTTGAGTTCTTACTAACTGATAATCAAGTTTTTCAGTTTATTTTTTAAAAACAAAACAAAAATAAGAAAACAAAATAAATAATTTCAAATTAACATAGAATTTTATAAACTTTTTCTCTCAGTAATAATAAAGTATACCTCTTAAGGACAAATTTTATAAAAGTTTCTAAAAATGTTGATTAAACATTTCTTTAAACCACTTTTGCTAAATATAAATAAAAAAATATATTTAAAAATCTATCCAAGTATCTTTAATGGGTTGAATATTTAAAATTTTTATTATCTACGAATAATTCTTTGGTATAAATTTCTTCCTACACCTCAAAATATGAACGCTGTTACTCTCAAAAATGTTAATACAAAAGTTTTTTAAAGGATTTTGCAGATTTTTTAACACAAATGCAATCCAAACTTATGTCCAAAACATATTCTTAGCACATCTTACAGTACCACAAAATGTGTGCATTGCTATAAAAACCATATCGCAATCAATTTTCTAAGCATACGTAAACTTAGCAGCCAGTGAAAAATTGCGACCAGGTGGCAACATCATTGTGCAACACTCACGCTCAAGTCAGGCTCATAATAAATTGAATTTGTTTTGACCAGAGTACAGCGCATCAGCCAGCGTAGTTAATTTAATTTTCCACACTCGAACCCGGGGTCACACCCACCACTCGGACGAATGTAGCACGACAAAGTTGCACAGATTTGCGACACCTTTTAAAGTGCAGGATTTTGTGTGGGTTTGTTTTTCGCCAACTGAACTTTTGCTTCTTTCTGCTGTAAATGTTGACGTTATTGTTGTTGCTGTAGTTGTTTAGTTAAATGTAGCCATTTACACTGTGCTTGTGCTTGTTCTAGCCTGTGAGTGTATGTGTGTTTGTAAGTGTCTATTTGTATGTGTGTAATATAAATAAAGTTGACAGTTTGTTTACACTTTGTGACAGCTTTGATAAAATTTAGTATGTATTAGACAACAACAACAAAAATAACAACAACAATAGCGCACAGAAAAGTTAGAGAAAAAGTAGCAGGTTTGTTTAGTTGCGTGAAAGCATGAATAGCATCGCGGTCCTTTTAAAATATGCTGCTCAGCACTGGGAAAAACCGCTCGAGTGATCAATAAGCTGCTTTTAAATGAGTTTAAGGAAAAAGTTACTGAGCGGTAAAAAATAAATAACAAAACTTACTTTGATGATAGCGCACAGCTTGGATGCAATGCAAAAATTTTATTTTAAAGCTCATGTTAAGTGAAATTCTTTAACTTTAAACTTAACATAATGCAGACTTTAAATATGTATTCTGATCACAGAACTATAGTAACATTTTATGAGGATTACTAAATAAATACAAACAAATTTTCTGTGCATACCTTCAGGCTGAAGTAGTAGAATCTTCGGATATATATATTTAAAAAGTTTGAAAAGCCATGTAAAATCAAAAAAACAGTTTGAGCGATATTAGGTGCGGACCGTGATGCTTATCTTTTATACATTAACCCTTTCGACCCGGATGGTACATATATGTACCACTTAAAGTTTAAACGTCTCTAAAAGCTTTAGATTAAATGTTGCTGGGTTGTGAAACATACCACATTATCTTCGCACTTTGCTGAATACATTCTAAAAAGTCCCGTTAGTTTATTTAGTTTTTTATGTTTTCTGCATCATTTTTTGTGAGTTACGATGCAGCTAAAGTGAAATGCGTGGTTAGTTTATGTAAAGTTTTTGTGTGAAATTGACCTTGAAATTTCCAAAAATATTCAAAATAAAGTAGAATCGAAGTTTTTACAAGTATTTACAACTGAAGCATGTAAGTATTTATAAAAAATATATGCGTTTTATGGTTATTTTAGATTATGGTACGGTATGGTATGGTATGGTGGTACATATTTGTACCATTAGTCCGATGAGCAATAACATGAGACAGATGTCGTCCTCTGCTTCGATCAGTTTTTTACTTCTGTGAATTTATTGGACACTATTTCCTTTCCAGCCGTTGGCACCGTTATGGCAAATAGAAAAAATCTGCCTAAGTTTTCTGGCAACAAGTTGAAAAGGGGTGAAGCGGAGTTCAAGGGCACTTCATGTGGACTTCTTTGCGCGAAATGGCAAGACACCAAAGAAATTTTGGTACTAAGTAATTGTCACGACGCAACAGTAACAGCTGTTATAAAAACATTGAAAACAGGCGAAAAGATTGAAGTCCCATGTCCGGACCAAATTAAATTTTTCCCGAGATCATGGGAGGCGTCGACTTTTCTGATCAAATGTCTGGCCTTTACGAATACGATCGAAAATCGGATAAGTGGTGGAAAAAAATTTTTTATCGTTTGATCATGATGACAGCCGTAAATGCCTGGGTCATTTATAATGATCTCAATCGAAAAAAGATGTCAATGAAGTTGTTTTTAGTACCGTTAGCAGAGGCATTGATCCAGGAAGGCCTAAAAACTACAGCTGTTCGTCGATCACTAAAGCCAGGCCGAGCACCACAAACTGCCAATCGTAAGGCAATTCATCTTCCTGTTGAAGGAACTGCCCGACGTCGTTGTACCAACTGTAGCGCCCAAAAGAAACAGACACGCACTAAGACAATCTGCAAGGAATGCCATGTGGCACTTTGCAAAATGTTCTTTGCACCATAATTTCTTATAACATGTCATTACTTTTCTTTTTCAATAAAATAAAAAATCAATAAAATATGATATATTATTTGCTTTACTTCTTTTTGATTTAGTTTGTTTTAACGGACGGTTGGTACTTATTTGTACCACTTAACATCCCGAGTGTTACAATGGTTTACCACCACTTCCCCAGCCCCCCAATTATTGTTTCTCAGATTTTCATTCACCGATACCTTATTTTTACTTAAATAACCTGCTGCCACCAAAAATTTTATTGTAACATTGCTATTCGAAACTCGGGTCGAAAGGGTTAAGAACAGAGAATATGATTTCTAGAGAACTAGGATCCTTTTTGGACATTTTCACAAACAAAAATGTTTAAAAATACCTTTAAGAAAAGTTGACTGGCATGAAGAAATTAGCAAGTTTATGCCTAAAGTTTCTAAAAGTATGCAATGAACATTTTTACAAATGATGAACTTTTTACGTTAAGTAAATGTGGATTAGGATATGGATAATTATCTTCCTCATGGATTAAAGAATCCAAAAACGGTTTGTTCAGTTTGCTCTGAAGGGCTTTAGTGGAACTGACATTTTTAACCTTCCTCCATATGAGCATAGTTTGAAACTGTTAAGAATGCAGACGTACTCTTATAGATTGAACTATATGCTTGCTGCTACTATCAACCGGATGAGTACCTTTGTTAACAACTGAAGCGTTTTTATGTAAACTTGTCAAAAGGTCAAATCAAAAGTAGACTAAAAGCTATTGTGTAATTAGATATTTATATGCATGGCTAGCTGTTATGTCCTGTGTTTCCCTGAGCCCAATCAAAATTTTGCACTCAGAAAAATATACCTATCTTTCTGCCATAAAATTCTTTATTTTCGATATTAGCAATTTTTCTACTTCAAATAAAATTTTCTTTAATTAGAATAATTTTTCATATTTTCGAAGAAATATTTTTTCACTCGTGGGCGAGGGGTGCTTAATAGAAATATTTCAACTTCTCTAATACGAATAAGTATTTTTCTCGCACAAAAAACATTATCTTTAATTAATTGCAATTAATTGAAAATGAACAATTTTTTCTATATTTTGATAAAAAATTCACTATGCGAAGTATCAATAAAAATCATTCTTTTCTCAATAATATAACAGCTCTTCTTCTAAAAATATAAATATATTTTCTTATATTTATCTTTTTTGTGGAAGGAAGCTATTAATCATTTCTAGGAAATTTTTAGGATGAAATTTTGAGAAAAGCGTTCTCTCGAGCAAAGTCTATACCATTTTTCTCTAAATATGATGTCTTTTTATCATTGTATTTCGAGAAACTTTTTTCTGAGTATGGTGGGTAAATTTTTGCCACATTAACTTGTTTGGAGCCACTGGAAACCTTACATCAAATTTTTATGATGCTTTGGGTTGTGGCTTCAAATGGGTTAATGCTGAGAAAGTGCGAACAAGCGGTAGTTGTTCGAACAAAACAAACATACCTGCAGGCTAGTATTTACCATAAGGCAGGTAAAGCTCCTCTATTGCCTAGAGGCGCCAAATTTAGAATAAAATATAAGGTATTTCAGATATTGCAGAACCTTATTTTAAGCAAGCAACATTTTCTTGCGAAACAATATGATATTATATAATGGCTAAAAGCATAGGAATATTTTTTTTTAAATGCAGTTCATACCATTGTAAAGGGGCTCGAATTAAAGATAAAAGAAAGTTTTCTAAACAAATTTTGCTGAACTTTTTCCCTTAAACGATAACGCTGTTTAAATAAAATTGTGTTTTCAATGTTGAAAACAGTTATATTTATGACCAGTGAAATTATTCTTAAAGTGTCGGAGCTTAGATATTGGTGGACTTTGTACCCAATATATGGTGAAAATTTTCACGTTTGTTTAAACTTCAAAGAATTTAGTTTTAAATCGTACAAAACATCGTTTCTTGGGGCTTGAAGTCATACGACTGCACATCATTAGTCAATCCCACATTTATAATGAGGACTAAAAGTGATAAAAGTAACTTCTGATACCTTAAATCTATGCTTAGTTTTAAAATCTAGCCTTCAAAAGAACGAAATTATTTCTATGATTTCATATAAATAAGTTCATATTGGTATATATTTTTCTCTTTAACGTTACACTCGAAGGCATATTTCTGCAGCTATATCGAAAATATTTCATGAAACCAACAGAATCTTGTACGTGTGCTTAGTAGGTTATGACTTTTTGTAGGAACACGAAAACAGGCCTCAAGACTTGCATTTAATATCAAAATATTTTTCTTTTAACTTTTGTTGTTATAAAGATATAATGAAGGTCTTTAACGTTACATTTATTGGAAGTAAGATTCTAGCTAGGACTGCCTTTTTAAGAAAATTACTGAAATTAGCTATGAGAAAACTTAAATTAAAGAACTATATTAAAGAAGAGTTTGAAAAATCAAATTTTTTTTATGAAAGATGATGTTGGAGGTTTCTTCTGGTTCTTTATGAATTTTTTGGCATAAAACTCAAAATAAATTTGTTTGAAAAATATTTTTAAGATTATAGAAAAATGTATACCTACCTACCTCAAATTGTATAAAACACAAAACTTAAAAAACTAGAATAAGGATAATTTAGGCACGGCATGTTTTTTAAAATTTTGATTTGATATAAGTATTTTATGTTATGTAAAACAAGTAATTATTTTTGTTTTATAATCCGTCTGTACATCTTCATACAACAAAACCCGTTTTCTAAATGTTCTGTATGCTTTTTACTGCTCGACACCTTTGGCTACAAATCAAATTATATCACCGCGATGCGACGCTAAGGAAAATCTTAAAAATGGTTGAAACACATCTGTATTTATAAAGTATATACATAAATCGGTATATTTTGAGGTCATATGAATCAACACATAACAATCTGCTCTTTTTTTCCGCTGATAATAATTCACCATTAGCCACACTGCCCTCTACATCACCCCCTCTTTTCATTCCAATTCACTTTCGCACTCATGAACATGAACCTGCTGAACGCATTTGTAGTGCTATTCATACAATAACCAACCACGTCAAACACGTACTAAATTCAACCCCCACCCCCTCACCCACCACAACCACAACTTCAACCCCAACTCACACAACCCAGAAGTCACATTCACATGCTTTCAACTAAATTGATTTATAAATCACGTAACATAACGAGCGAAAAAAGGCCAAACTAGAACAGAACCAACACCTTGATGCCTAACACCAAAGAGCGCACCGCAGCACACAACGTTGAAAAAAGCCGCTTGGCTCGTAAAAAGGCGCAACATAACCTAAAAGCATGCATTATTAAGAAGCTGCTGCTACTGCTGCCATCTTGCAGACTTGTGACTCAGCCGAGACAGCGGGTTACCCTGTATCCGCACACACACACACACACACACTCACTCTACCAGCCGCAAAAAGTACGTCATACTAAATATTGACATACGACAACGTTAACACAGTCACTCAAACGGCCAATTCGTATTGCGCCCCAAACACGTAAGAATGGCAAGTAGAATAAAGTCAGAAAGTATGGCAACGCTATCGCTGCTACTGAAAAACTTTTGACGGTCTGCCTAATGTGAATGTGTTAGGCTCTGTTTTTGTGGATTTGAAGCTCCCTTGAGGCAGACGGTACCACCAACACACATGAGCACGCAGATTTCAGGTGAATGCAAAATATTTGTAAGTCAGTACTGTTGGCTTTAAATAATGTGCGGATTAATAATAAAGTAGTTACTAGTACGAGGCACAAATTTGTAGTGAATTATAAATCCATGGGGGGAAGCCCGACAAAATAAAAGAAAACATATAGAAACAAACAGGAGAAAAACAGCAAAAATTAAATAACACAGGGAAGTTAATTCTGCCTTCATGAACTCGAGCTGAGACTTTTAAAAATTAATTGTACACAGAAATTTCATTATTTTGACAATAAATAAAAAAAATTTAACGTTCTAATGGTTAAGTATTAAAATTATGGTTCCTTTCTTATTCGAAAACTTTCTTGCACAATTGTAACAGTTAACTAATATTTTAACATACCAGAATTCAAAATTGATCTGACATGTACAAAAAAACAAAAATTGAGATTGTGAAAAATCGTATCATTTCGCCTTCGTAATTTTTTTTTGGTGGCCAGTTAAATTTATTTTTAAAAAGACAAAAAAAAAATAAAAAAATTCACTTTTTGAGCAAATTGATATATGAACAAATTAATTTTTTTTTCAAAAAGCTGGCAACTCCAGCTTAAAAATTCCAAATATATATTTTTTTTTTTTTTCAAAATAGCTTTTCAATAGATTTCTAATTTAAAAAAATCATTTAAAAACTAGTAAGGTATATCTTCGACTTGGCCGAAGTTAAAATACCCCCACGACTGATTCTTAAGGGTTAAATAATCTTAAATTAGAGAGCTTTTTGTATGACATTTTAGAAGATTTTGTTATTTTTATGTGTCTAAAATACAAACATATCAAATTGTTTTTCTGAAGCATAAATATAAGCCTTTTTATAAAATATTAAATTTTGGGGTTGTATAGGAGGTGGGCGTGTTAGTGGATGGATAACGCCCATTTTTCTAACACACCTAAGTTTTGACATAGAACACACAAATACCGAGTTTCAGTTTTGTAACTTTAATATTAGTCTCTTTATAGAGTTTTCAATTTTGGGGTTGTATGGGAGGTGGGAGTGTTAGTGGGTGGATAACACCCATTTTTCTAACACACCTAAGTTTTGACATAGAACACACAAATACCGAGTTTCAGTTTTTTAACTTTGATATTAGCCTCTTTATAGAGTTTTCATTATTTGTGTTGTATGGGAGGTAGGCGTGGCCCATAAAACAAAAAGTGCATGACTTTGGGGAAAATTGGGAGACACGGGTCTTTTTTTTTAGTCTTTTATCACGTAGTGGTGTCCGTATATGGTTATTTTGCCGTGACTCAAAAAATTACACGCAGTGTAATAAACGACGATGGTGTATCGTATTTTGGATTTCTTCATCATTAAGTAAGTTTTTCAGAACATTTTATTTGTTTTGTGACGTCTTCACCTTTAAAACTAACAGTAATATTATTATACTATAATTTTATGGATATATTAGGCCTACCAATAACATATTTATTATGCCGGAAAAATCTTGATTTCATACTAATTTTTGAGGTTATGTTTCTTTGGACAATATGTTTGAAAGAGCTGGGTTGCGGTGGTATGAATAAGCGTAAAGGAAGTTTAAATTATTTTTGTCAAAAATGTTTTTAAGTGTTTTAAACCTCTTATTTTGTTTTTGGAATAGGTCTTATTATTATAGATTTTCTTCAAAGCGATTTAATTTTTTTGCTAAATATATTTTTTTAAGTTTTTTAACTATTTTTTGTTTTTAGTTTTGAATTTTTTTATTTATTGAATTTGTTTTTGTAAAAACAATACTTTTTATAATAACAATTAATATTTTTAATAAAATATTCGTTATTTTTCGTGTTAAGTCTTGTAATAAGAAGATGGCTTTTTCAAAACTTTGGTTGGCTCTTTCAATGCCCATGTGTTATGAAAGAGCCGAATTTCATGTTTTTTATAAATGGCTACAGGTCCAAGAATATTGTTGATTTTGGAAAATATTTCATGGTATTACGTTCATAAATGAATGAGAAAAAAATTTTGATACAAAAATTATAATTTTATTAATTATTTTTATATATTTTGTAACTTTTTTAAAACTGGCTCTTTCATGCCACTCTTCCCCTACAATACGAAAAAAAAAACAAATCTCCGTAACTTGAGAAAAATTTTTGACTTAAATGTTTTTGAAGTGAAACTTCTTTGGCGGCGAGTGAAATTTCAAGCTCCTTTTTCGTGACGCTAGGCTAACGTTTTCAATTCATATGAAAATTAAAAAAAAATTATTGCCGCTGCCGAGAATTGAACCCCGAACATCTATGCTTATGAGTCGGAATCTATACGTTTACGCCAAGTAGGCACATGATAAATTGCCAAACAAAATGTAATTAAAACTGAACGCGTAACATACTGAAAATAACATAATTAACATTAACATTAGATTAACATTACATTATTAACATAACCGTAACATTCATTTTCATCCTACAAGTATGCACGGAAAAAAAAATAGAAAAATAGCTAAAACAGGAGCATGCGTTCGTGAATATAGAGAGCGAATTAGAGCTCTTAAGAATACATCCGCAGCTGGGTCTGCAACTAATGATGAAGGTAAGGTGATTGCAATAACGTCTGAGTGTCAAAATGCATTTTTACGAAACATCAGTGTATTTTGGTGAATCTACAAAGAACCAATCCCCAAAAAACACACTGATGCATCTCAACAAAATTTTAAAGCCAACCAAGTTGATTCACTCAACATTTAACGTTCGCTGCTTTATGAGGCCCTCTATCAACATAGCAATTATTATTATCAGGAATGTTGAGAAGACATTCGAAAACAAGTACCGAAAATAACTGTTATTTTACAATTTTCAAATGAAAAAAATTGTCGAAAGACTTTTTCAAATATACCATTATGTTATAAATGTCCTTAGTCTCACGAATATTAAGTCGCTTTTAAATTTGAAACTGATTCTTTAGAAGTTAATTTCTTGCCTAGTATATTTCGAGGAAAAATAAAGGTTATTTTGTGACTTTTATTTTATCAGACAAAAATAGCAGTTATTTTGTGACTTTAATTTTTTCGGTCAAAAATATCAAGCAATTTGTGTTTTCTTGACACTGTTGACACCATGTGTAAAATGTCTCACCGATGAGATGAAAATAATAATATCAAAATTTTTTTATCGGTAAAATGACTTGAACATATATAATTTAACTGATATTTTTGACCGAAAAATAAACGGCAGAAAATAACTGTTATTTTTGCCCAAAAAAACTATAAGGCACAAAAAACTGTTATTTTTGTCGGAAAAAATAAAAATTAAGAGATAAAAGTTAATATGTGACACTTTCGACAAAAACCATATTCGGTACGGTCCCTGGATGCAAATATTGAATCAACAAATTATTATTCCATTTCGTAGTGATTGAATTTCTTTTCAGATACTTTCTCTCTCTATTTCACAATAAAATCTCTCTTATTTCTTATTGTTAAAGAAGTTGCACTTCTGCCACGTGTACGTTGCTACACGCGAGTTTTTTTTTTTTTAATTATTTTATTATTTTATGTTCAAATCGTATTAAATACATAATCTCTTTAAAAAGTCAGTTAACTGTATGTTTTTTTTTAATTTTCGAAAAGCAGGTTTTCAAATTTTTTCGTATAAATGACAAACTCTAATCCGATCTTGTATTGGTAAGAGTTGGGTGGACTGTGTCAATGTTGCCTCTGATCAATATTAGATTTTTCATTTGCATGTATGTGTCATCTAAAAAATGTGCCATTTTTCCATTGTTTCTTAACTCAAAACTAATCGTGCTTCCGTTTCCGTTTCCGTTTCCGTCCAGTGCATGGCTTGTGTCATAAAGTGCGCCCTAACCGCTAATTCTTTTAGGTGCTCAATTATTAAAACCGTGCATGACCCAAAGGGTTTTAAGTACTTTTTGTTATTGTTTTGGTTTTTTTTTTTTTTTACTTTCGGTTACAAAAAAAACATAAAAATGTCAAGGTAAAACTGTGCTAACGCTTCAGATTTTGTTTTGTTTTATATGTTTTTTTATGTTTTTATTGGTATTTTTTTATGTTTTTAATACTCTTCACTTTAATTCAGTTTTACTCAGTTTTATGCATACTGTTCAGTTACTAAACCGGCCAAAAAATGCAACTTTTTTGTTTGTTTTTTTTTTTTTGTTTTGGTATTTTGTGTTTTGGGTTTTAAAATTATTGCGGTTAGTTTTGTTGTGAGCGCACGCTAGCAGCCTCGAGGGAAGCATTTTCATTAAAAATTTATGCAATTTTTGTGAAAATTTTGTTTGTTGTTGTTTTTAGTTTTTGTTGTTTTTTCTTGTTGTTTGTCAACTGACATAAATCAGAGTTTTGCTGGCGGATTGTCACTCGTTGTCAGTTGGTTTGAGCTTGAATGTTGCCTTTGGGACTGAATGTGTTGCGAATTTGCAGGCGCTTAGTACTCAATTTTTTTCCATTTTGCCTGTTGTTATCCTTTTGTCATATTAAAGTGCGGTTTTTTTTTTTTTGCCACATACTGTAAATCTGTTTAAATTTCATTTTTAAATAAAGCACATTAGTGCAAATGTTTACCTTTCTTTTTATGTGGCTTGTATATAAAGTGCCTAAAAGTTACTCTCTACTACATATAAATCATGACATAATGCGTTTTGGTACTTACATCACATAAAGAAGATGATATATTTTTCAAACTCAAACGGAATACGCGATCCCTGCAAAAGAGAAAAATAAAACGTTAAGTTAACTAATGTTAAAAGTGTAGATAGTAGAAAAGGTTGGTGAAAAAAATATGATTTTATTAGAATTTATGGCCAAAACCTTTTATATGCATTAGAGTAAATCAATGAGTTTGGCTTTTGTTTTGATGTCTGTAATACTTACATGGAACCCACGTAGAGCGAATCACGTTCCTCGTCCATATGAAAGGTTCTGTAATACAGTTTGCCGCAACTGAACTCGCGAACATGATCTGTAAGTAGACAAAAAAAGATAGAAATAGATAAGATATAAACTTTATATAATCGGTAGATATAGATTGTATTTTAGGAGGGACATAACATTCGCGGCAGAGAAAACAGAACTTTTTTTAAAAACTCATAACTCAGTCCAGAACAAACATTTTTGCGAAATTTGATTTGCAATAATAATAATAATTTTTTTTTATTATTGTAGAGAATTGAACAAATTACAAGAAAAAAAAAAACGGGGTCTCGTGGTTGCAACGCTGGGAGTCGCAAAAATTGTCCGATCTGGACAAAAATTACTTTTTTAAGCCTTAACAAAATTGGTTATCATATGGCAGGAGCTTTTTTAATTTTTTTTTTAAATTTTTGTTGATGTTCCAAATTTGAAAATGTGTGTTTTTTCGAAAAAAATATTGACTTAAAAATTCATAAAAAATTGAAAAGAAATTTTAAAAAATACAAAAAAAAAAATTCGTGAAAAAATGAACCCGCTAGTGCCGCAAGCAGTACGAAAAACATGGTTTCGAGACAAACGCGTTCAAAGTTTGTGAACAAAGAATAAAACGGCGAAAATTAAAAATGCGCTCTCACTAATCCGGCTGTAACTTTTGAACACGTAGGAATTTTTCTATGAAATAATTTTTTCTTAGAATCTTAAGAATATTTACTAAAATACAAAATTATAAAAAAAAGTTGATTTAAAAAAACGGCCAATTTTACTAAGTAAGAGAAAAAAATTCCTCTTAGCTAAAATATCTTAATTTTTTAATCACAGTTTCGTTCTTTTTGACTCACTTATTCATCCAAACTGATCAAGTTTAAACTATATATCAAAATTATTGATGATACACTGTTCCAAAACAAGGCTACAACAATTTTGAATTTACATGATCTTATCTTCGTGAATAAAAGTGCAGTGATCAATGACATGAATCGCATGAATTATTCATGGTATCAATGTACAAAATACACAAAAGAAAAATCCCAAGATCATGAATATATCTAGTACTTAAAGTTCATAAAGTCTGTGTAAAAGATACATGAAGCAATCAAAAATTTTGTGTATGCCGTGAAAAAATGCAAGAGACACATGAACCTTTCATATTTTTTTGTGAAAAATGCATGTAAAAATACGAGGAGAATATAAGAAGTTTATGAAATAAGTGACAAAAATGCAAAAAACTCATGTGTTATTTTTTTTATCAGATATATATATAATTTTTACTTCACCATTTTCTTCACCAATATTGAAAAAATATCTTGAATAAAGAAAGCTTGTGAAGTCGATTTTTAATACCGTGAAAAGAAAAAAAATCCTAAAATGTATTATTATTAGTTCCTGAGCGATATAATAAAAATTAACAAATGAGTTTTATTTCTGACCAAAATTATAAAAATCCAAAAATTATTAGGGGTATTCACACTGCCTTCGGTAGTAGGGTACATTGGCAAATGCCATACATTTTGTTTTTGTAAAAGTGCCATTCTACCCAAGTACCCTTCTACCAATCTACTCCAGCTGACCCCCTGACTTGTTTGGGTAGATTGATTTCTTTTCAAGTTGAGAACTTTTTTCGTGGGTTACCACCTTTTCCAAAAGTAAGCAATAATTGAATTGCCAAAAACTGAAATAAAGTAAACAAATTATAAGTGAATAAAATAGACAAATGTGTAAAAATGAGTTATTTTAAAATTTTTGAGATAAAAATTATTAAATGCCGCAAAGTTCACGTTAAAAATGACTCCTATATAAAATAACTTTTTTACGCCCGTACAATGGCCTACATTTTGCGCTCATAAAATGATATGAATATTATGGTGGCAACTCTTTTCTAGCTGTCACTCATCCCTCGTCAGCTGTTATTCTATAAAGAACTCAAGTGCAGTTAAGGTTGCTCGCAGTAATCAAAAGTACTCAATCTACCCGTACCCAACTACCCAAATCAGTTTGAAGAGCCCTATGGGTTTGATTGACGAAAAAAAAATTAAAATAAAAAATGATTTTTTTTTTGTTTGATTAAACAAATTTAAATCAAAAAATTATTTTTATTTTTGATTTAAAAAATTAAAATCATAAAACGACTTCTTTATCTAAGCAAAAAATTAAGAATCATAAAATAATGATGATTTCTTAATTTTTTTGATATTCCTCACAATGATGACGGTATGTAAGCCATAATTGGCTAAATTAATAACATGTCTTCTTTGGAAATTGTACTCGTATAAAAACAATATATGTATGTGTTACATTTTTTGACTTTGTCCAACCTTCTGTATGATCTATTTGAAAGATTCAATAAAAAAAAGTCAAACAATCCAAGTCAACCCAAAAGATATTGTAGCTAAATAAAAGTTTGTCAGTTTTGAAAGTCATGAGCATTAAATTGTTATGCTATCCATTTCATCATTCCTGGCGCCAAATAAAAATGTTAAAATCTGAATAACTTCAAGCTGTTAATATCATGCAACATGATACTCTGTTCTTTCAGCCATATTGATCTATCTGTCTATCCGCAATTCGAACGAAGTCCAAGTACAAACGAAGCGCATAACCCTGCCGGGCGACGATTGCTGAACGAGGCTTAAAAAGCTCATTCCAATTGAAATCTCTGCATCAACTCAAAAACAAATAGAAACTAACCCTTGACACGGACAGCCAGGACTAAAATTCTCAATAGAATACAAGCACATATATTGTTTTTCTATATAAATAGACACTCAATACAATAAAAGCAACAAGAAAATACACGAGAATGACAAACAACCGAAAAATAACGAATGTAGCTGCTGAAAAAAACAAAAAAAAAAAAACCCAAAAACACAACTGATATTCCGGCAGTTCAGACAGTAATTGAAATTCTAATCAATTGTCATATTTGCTGCAGGATATGCGAAATGTACAAATATCCTGTATAGAAGAAAATAAAAAAAATACCAAAATATGTTCGTGCAGAAATATGAGCAAAAACAAAAAGTAGAGTAAAACTAACTTTACTTTGCTGCGGGCATATGAAGGCAAGTGTTTGAATGTATGTGTGTGTACCTTTTATTTTGCTATCTATGTGAACTTACAATGTGTGAATTAAAAGGATTAAATATATCAGTGAAAAAAGGAGTGTGTTTTAAGAAAAAAACCTTCAATTTCAATATTTTGAAAACATTTTTAAGCGTATTAATTGAATACAAATTTTTTTAACCCTTCGACTCCGCTCCTAAATCGGCTGTTCACATTTTTTTCATAACTCCTGCGGTATTTATTTTTTAAAAATTAAAAAAAAAATTTTCAAAAACTTTAATTTTTCCAAGAAAATCATAGCCTCGATTTTTTGATGACACGAAGAGTTTAAAAATTTATTGTCAAAACGAAATTAGTGCACCTAAAATGCGCTAAAGATTTTGAAAAAATAATCTAAAATGCAAATTTTAGTTTTTCTTTTTTTTATGCCAAAAATCATTTTTATCTCATATTTTGAGAAATGATAAAATTTTGTGGTCCCTTTTCAAAACAAATAATTTAAATATAAACAAAAACTATCCTTAAATTTTTTATTAATTTTTTTCAGTTATTGATAAGACTGAATATAAAAAAAAATTAAATTTATTTAATAATGGCGGAGTTATTGATTTCCCAATTTAGAACATACAATTTGAAAGTTTTTTCTCTCTCTTGGCATTTCGTTCAAAATTTCAACTTGAAATACACGCTAAATAACATTATTAAGAAAATTCATTATAATACTTTTGATTAGAAATTTACAGCATTAGAAAGAAATTTTAACAAACTTTCAGAAATAATTAGAAAAATTTGAAAAACCGTTAAAATTCGACCAAGATATTGAAGATAGTCATTGAAATGTAAAGTCGAATTTTTGAATTAAAAACCAGGGACCGTAACTGACATGAGTTTTATTAAAAAAATCCTTTTTTAACAATTATTTTTTTTTTTTTTTTTTTTTGCTCAGCAAATAATACTTATTTACGAGTTTTATTTTTTTACTCAGAAAATAACACTTATTTTTGAGTTTTATTATTGCGGTCTAAAATAAAACTCATTTTTTTAGTTTTATTTTTGTACTCAGAAAATAACACTTATTTCGCTACAAAATTAAACTTAAGTTTTGAGTTACTTTTTTTTTGCTCAGTAGAAATCACTTAATTTAGAGTTTTATGTTTTCTTTCTAAAATAAAACTTATTTTATGAATTTTATTTTTTTAACTTTGTACTTATTATTTATTAACTTATTTCTGAGTTTTATTTTTTTTACTTAGAAAATAACATTTATTTCGCTACAAAATTAAACTTAAGTTACTTTTTTTTTACTCTGTAGATAACACTTTATTTTGAGTTTTATGTTTTCTTTCTAATATAAAACTTATATTTGAGTTTTATTTTTTCGTTATTAAATAAAACTTGAGTTCGAGTTCTATTTTGTTTTTAGTAAATAACAATTAATTTTGAGATTTATTTTTTCGCTCTGAAATAAAACTTATTTTGGGAGTTTTAATTTATTATTCAGAAAATAAAATTTATTTTTGCATTATATTGTTTCACTCTGAAATAAAACTTAATTGTTGAGTGTTTTTTTTTTACTCACAAAATAAAACTCATTTTTGAGTTTTATTTTTTCGCTCTGAGTATTATTTAGCTAACGCAAAGTGTTATTTATTGTTTAAGTTTTATTTTTTTAATCAGAAAATAACACTTATTTTTCAGTTTTATTTTTTCGCTTTAAAATAAAACTCATTTTTTGAATTTTATATTCTGACTTGCAAAATAAAACTTATTTTTGAGTTTAATTTTTTCACTCTGAAGTGAAACTTATATACTGAGATTATTTGCACTCAAAAAATAACACTTATTTTTGAGTTTTATTTCTTAGCTCTGAACTAAAATTTATTATTAGAGGTATATTTTTTTACTCAGAAAATAAAACTTTATTTCTTAATCATATTTTTTCGCTCAAAAAAAAAACTTATTTTATGAGTTTTAATTTTTACTCAGAAAATAATACGTATTTTTATGTTCTCCTTTTTTACTCACAAAATAAGGATCTTGGAAATTTTATATCAACTTAAATTTGACTCTCTTTTAATTATGGCTCGTTTTGTATGCCATATTTTTTAAAAATATATTTAATTTTCCGAGTAAAAATAAAAAACTAACAACATAAGTTTTATTTTTTGAGCAAAAAAATAAAACTCAAAAATTAGTGTTATTTTCTGAGTAAAAAAATCTCAATTTCTAAGTTTCATTTCAGAGTAAAAAAATAAAACAAGTTTTATTTTGTAAGTAAAAATATAAAACTCAAAACATGAGTTTTATTTTTGAGCGAAAAAATACAACTGGAAAATAAAACTAATAAAAATTAGTGTTATTTTCTGAGTAAAAAAATCTCAATTTGTAAGTTTTATTTCAGAGTGAAAAAATAAAACTCAAAATTAAGTTTTATTTTGTAAGTAAAAATATGCAACTCAAACGTGAGTTTTATATATGAGCGAAAAAATAAAACTGAAAAGAAAGTGTTATTTTCTGATTGAAAAAAATATAAAACTTAAAAAATAAATAAAATTTTGCGTTGGATATGTGAAACTCACAGCAAAAAAGTAAAACTCAAAAATAATTTTTATTTTTTGAGCAAAAAAAAAAATAAAACTCAACATATAAGTTTTATTTCGGAGTGAAACAATATAATGCAAAAATGAGTTTTATTTTCTGATTAATAAAATAAAACTTAAAATAATAAGTGTTATTTTGAGCGAAAAAATTGTAATTTAACAATAACAGTTATTTATGATTTTTAGTATAAAATCTAAAGAAATTAAGATCTTAATATTTTTGAACAGCGAATGAAAGAAGGAGCAATTTGTTATAAGTGACATTCTTGTCCAGTGCCTATCACATAATGATTTTTTCCTTCAAAATTTTCAAAATGGCAGTTATTTTTGGTCCCTGTTCAAAACACATTATTTTACAAATTTCGGAATTGATGAATGAATAAAATTAAACTTTTTTAAAGAATTTGTTGCTTTAAAAAAAAAACTCAAATTCGATCAAAACTCGAAAGAGTAGGTTTTTCTCAAAAATGTAATTTCTCTCTTAGAAGGTTGGAAACCTCCTCCATTAGAAGTATCATTTATATATATTAGGCTCGGTCGATTTGTATGGAGGCAAAAAATCTGATGTTGCGTGGGCGATTTTCGGTTCGGGCATGAAAAGTTATTAACACACACACACACACACACACACACAAAAAGTAATTAAACAAAAACAAAAAAAAGGGGTTGGAGGTACACTTTACCCCATCGCACCCTCAATTTTGTGAATTTTTTCTATAGGAATTTAAAAATTTTTTTTTTAAAAACGTGCACAGCTAGGCCAAAACTAATGCAAGATATCGAATCCTCACACCCGATTGGATTTTTTATCGGGTGTTAATTGTAAAAAATTTTATTTATAAGAACATACCTGAACTGTTATTTAAGGAATGTTCTTTTAAATACATTTTTTTAAAGTTTTTCTCGTCTTTTTCAAGTATAATCGCATAATTGAAACATATCTTGTTTATTACTTGTTCGAATTTTATAATCAGGCCTATCAAATTAAGCCTGATTATAAAAAAAAATTATAATCGGATAAGTAGTATACGAGATATATTTTAATATATGCGACTATATTTGAAAAAAGCGAGGAAAATTTTTAAAAAATTTTCAAAAAAGCTTAACCATAAAAAATTTTTTTTTTCAATTTTCGTGCTAAGAGACCCCAAAACTATTAGAAAAAATCAGGGACCGTACCGGTTATGGTTTTTATCGAAAAAGTCACATATTAACTGTTATATTTTCACTTTTATTTTTTCCGACAAAAATAAAAGTTATTTTGTGCCTTATATTTTTTTGGGCAAATATAGCAGTTACTTTTGACTTTTATGTTATCGGTCAAAATTAACAGGCAATTTGTATTTTTTCAAAGGCCGTTTTACCGACTAAAAATCTATTCATACCATTATTTTCGTCTCGTCGGTGTACACATTTTACACATGGTATCAATAGTTTTTTAACAGGCCAAGCGGTCTTTAAAAAACCACAATTTGCCTGATATTTTTGACCGAAAAAATAAAAGTCACAAAATAACTTTTATTTTTGACCGATTGAATAAAAGTCAAAAGTAACCGTTTTTTTTGCCCGAAAAAATAAAAGGCAAAAAATAACAGTTTAATTTTAACTTTTATAGAATCAGTCGAAAATTTAAAAGGCACTTAATATTCGTGAAGCTGAGGCCATTTTGATCATAATGGTATATATGAAGAAGTCCTTCTACAATTTTTTCATTATGTCTTTTTCATTTGAAATTTGTAAAATAACAGTTATTTTTGGTCCCTGGAAAAAATAGTGAGATACCGTGTACAAAAATTTTTTGTGATTTTGGCACATAATGTAATTTTTTTTCAATATCCTACAAAATAAACACTGAATAATTCAGCGCAGTTATATTGTTAGCACCATAACTTTAAATTTTTTTTTTATTTTTAGAACAGCAATTACCATTCCGATGTTTCTCTGGTGAATTAGGCTGCGATTATAGTGAGCGCTGAGTCAGACAGGCATTCAGGCAGGCAGGCTGAAATTTGTGTAAAAAAACGAGATGCAGATAGCTATCTATATCGCTTGTTCACATTGCCTGCCTGCCTGCCTGTCTGACTCGGCGCTCACTATAACCGCAACCTTAGTTCCGTGTGTTACAATTTGTAACTTACAAATTAAATGATGCTAAAAACTCAAAGTTGCTTGTAAGCAACGTTGGCTCGAAAGGGTTAAATAAAAACTTAAATATAATTAATATAATAAATTATTTTTAAGTTATGACTTCTACGATAAGAACGTCTTTGCAAAGAATGAATAAACTTGTCTTGAATTCACTAAAGAATTCTAAAAAACATTTCTTAGAAAGAAGATTGAAAAGTTTTTAAAAAAAAGGAAATATTTTTAAAAAAGCATGTATACAAAATATTTTTTTTATTTTATTTATGATGATTCATATGAGAATATCAAAAAATCATCAAACCTTACTAAGAATCAATAAATTTTTATTTCAATATGCTAAAAATATAGCATATACAGTAAAAAATAATTAAAGCTGCTGTTTTTAATACAATTTTACCAAAAACAAACACACCACAATTAACCCTCATCCTCCTCCATTTTTAATTAGGAAAATTGTTTAGAGTAGCCAGCATACATATGAAGGCGACAATAAATTCTTTTGTTATGCTGTAAAAATCAATCACATTAGAGAATTTAATTAATTTAGTTAATATACATGCATGCATGTATATGTTGGAAATGTCCACCAACATACACAAACACACACACACACGCACACGCAAGCATGCTTACGTCAAATAGCTAGAAAACAAATTAAATATCGTCGCCAGAACGTCTTAGCAATTTATATGATTTGTACATATTAGAATGAATACTTTCTACAAAGCCAGCTCAAATCAACTTTGCCACTCTGGCTACAAAGTCGTCCTTTATTTCAATTTCGTGTTGGTCAACAACAAACACGTTGTCAAACAATGTTGTTTCTTAATGGTTTGTCAGCTATTTATAAATGGCTACCACTTACTACAACAACCAATACAAATATGTACAAACCAATAGAAAGGAAATATGAAGTGACCGAAAGCGAACAAAAACAACATTGCTGGCAAGCCATAAACAACAAAAATAACAACAACAACCATAATGGTGGATGGCATGGCATATAACATGAACAATATTAATTTCATTGTTACTCTCTAATCAATTCGAAATCAATGTGAATTTGTATATTGCAAATATTGTGCTTAATTGGCAACGCGGCATTTTTGCGAACAATTGTAATTGGCAGCACTTGGTGGTGAAGTGGGTCTGTTTGTTTGTTTGTGTGTGTGTCCTTTACTAATGCCATATTGATTTCTGCCATCGTCGCCATTGATTTGTGGCTGATTTGAGCTGTATTTGATGCTGTATCTGTTTACATGAAGAAGGTCAAGAGGTCAAATCGTTGTATTAAAAGCGTTGCGGCACATAAACATACATAATTAAATTATCTATTAGATTTCATATAAAAAAAAATAAATTCTGAAATGTAATAAATGGATCTACGTTACATTTTACTATAAATAAATTTAAGCAAAATTTACTTACTGCTTACAATTAAAGACAACAATATAAAGTTTCTGAAGAAGAATTCTTTAAAGAATACTGTTTTCTTCAGTTTCTTGTTTATTTTTTATCTTGTTTAAAGAGTGAAAAAGAGTTATGTGAAAAAATTTCTAAATTATATACAGGGTGTCAAAGACCTAGGGGACAAAAATGCAGGAGTTGAATCCCCATCATGAATCGAGCAAAAAATTGTATGGGTGGGGGTGGTCGCAAACGTCCCCCCAGAGAGCTAGGAGGAAAAAAACAAAAAGCATAGGCGCCATTACGTTTTAATGCATAACTAACATATCTCTACAACAATTACCAAACATGATTATTTTTTAAAAAGAAAATTAAATTACCTTCAAGTTATCGGATTAAAGTTTTTCCATTGAGTCACAACTTAAAAAGTTACGAGCATCTTAAGTCAAAAAATTAGTTTTTTAAAAAAAAAAATGCAACTTTCAATGCAATTTTCTCGAAAAAACATCAAAGTTTTAACTATTTTTTATGATGCAGTTTCTTACTTTAGAACTTGTACTTTCATTCAAAATTTTATTTTGATCAAAGCAGCTTATTTTCGTAAAAAATCAATAATCTGAATTGATAATGAGAATGTACAAACAAATAAACTTGTTTTTAAAACAAATTCCGTTAAATCTAACTGTTTTACTGTTGTTGAAATATAAATAAACCAAGCTTTGCTTCGAAAAATCGATTTTTTCATTTTAAAAAATTTAATTTATTTATTTTTTGTATTTAAATGCAATCAATTGACTTAAAAAATTTGTTAACATTTTTACCGTTAATGTATTATTTATATATTAATCATTGCCTTTAAAAAAAATCCACTTAATTGAATGTTTTCTCAAAAAATGGTATAAAAATTGTTTTTGTTGTAAAAATAAAAAAAATTCAAATTTGCATTTTTGATTTTATTTTATTATATAAAATAAATACTATGCGTCATCGAAAAAACAAGGCTACCACCCCCTATGATTTTTTGCACGAAATTTCATTTTTTGAAAATGTTGTTTTTATATTTTTAAAATCTTCAACAAGTTTCAAGAACATTATATTTGAAGAAAATTTTATTATAGCTTCACCAATAAAAATTTATAGCCACAAATCTGTTTCAATCATCCTGCTTATCTATATAATTAATAGGCTAAGGTTTTTTTTGTGACTTCAACTCCACCCAGACCAATAGACCGATTTTATCGATTAAGATGTCATTAAATCCGGTTAAGGCTGTAGATGTGCAAACCCTTTTTTTAAAATTGTGATTTTGCTTCAGGGGTTCCCAACCTTTAAAAAAAAAAAAAAACACAGATTTTTACAAAAATCCGCTATTTAATCAATTTGAAATTTAGTTTGAGAAGAGCTTATTAATTGATCGAATTTGAGTTTTTTTCAAAACTAAAAATTTTTAACCGAAATTATCTTTAATGCAATCCTCAAATGTCAATTGTCCGAAAAATACAGTTCCAAAATAAAAATTTCCACTTTCCCAGCAAACAACTCAGTCAAATTTTAGAAAAAAAATTTTTTTTTCGGTTTTTTTGGCGTTTTTTTATCGAAATATGTTATATATATATATCGATGTTGTAGGTGTTCTGGAAGTATTTTTTATTAATTTCTGAACTATATCATAGCATTAGTATACCCTAAACCTGAAAGGTCAGGGTATATTAACTTTGTGCAAACGTTTGTAACGCATAGAACGAAGCGAGTCCGGTATAGAAAAGCATATATATTCTTGATCAGCGTCACCTCGTGAGTCGAGCTATTCATGTCTGTCCGTCCGTCTGTGTGTTGTCCGTAAACACAGGATAAGAAGAAGAAGTTGAGATAATGGAATGAAACTTGGTACACATGGTCACATAGACCCAAGGATCTGCACAATTGAATATTTTTGGAATCCGCCCACGGACACGCCTACCTCCTCTACAACGCGAAAATTGAAAACTGCATAACTCAGCTCATAATTAGCCTACAACAACAAATTTTGATATGTAGGGGAGCTCGGGGTATTCTTGGACACACTTTTATTTTGGCCAAAAACTGACAAAAAACATAATTTTTTCTGAAAACTTCCAAAGTCAAAGTTTAAGTACGATACATAACCTTTCTTTTTAGTTTTGACAGTTTGATATTTTTTTTCAAATTTAACACTTTATCTCAGTTTTTGCACAAAGTGTGAGTTTGAGTTTTTGAAAAATCTCGGGGTATTGTTGGACAGCTAAAACAATCGATTAAAAAATGAAAATTATTGATTCAAAATGTTTAGTTATGAATGAAAACGAATGAAAATTTATTTTTTTTAAGAATATTCAAAATTTAAACTAATCCGAATCGCAGTGAACACAAGTGAAAGTATTTGGGCTTGGTCCAGCGCATCTCAAGTGAACACCTCGAGCACAAACGATGCAATGGGCCGTAATTTGCTGAGTGTCCTTCTTCGGCATGTTTTTCATGCAAATTATGCAGAAATCGATGTCAGTTTCCGGTTTCTTTGGCGTAGTGTACGATTTCGGACGGCCTTTTTGTTTCTTCGCTGGTGGTCAATTGTCTTTTTTCGACAATCTTTTTCGCTTCTGCTCAGCCTTATTTCGTAAGGCAGCTACAACTTCTGGCGATGTCAAAACGGCTGATTTTATTGGCTTACGGCCACGGTTTGACTTCTTGGCAGGCGTACCAAATTTCAGCGGTCCAACCGATTTCAATGTGTCGTGAAGACTTTCGGTCGAACCAAAAAAGATTGACGAAGCCGCGCCGCTTGTCGAAGGCTCGGATGTTGACACTTCTTCAATTGCAGCTTTTGAAATCGCGTCTCCAGACACAATGATGCGACGTTGATTGTCGGGATCTTGTTCCTCAACGTCGCATTCATTTTCACCACTCAATTGCGAAGCGATGAAGTCGATTTCCGTAAAGGCTTGTGGATCGAATGGGAAGATGCCTGTCGTCTTAAATCCCGCCTTGATGTTCTTTGGCGTCGCGGCAGCATCTAGGCATTGGTCGACGATCAGTGGCACATGATGTAAACCAAAAGCCACACCGACGTTTGATTTCTTCCAAGCATCATGTTTTATGGTGAACATGGTTTTGAAAGGGCCAAAGACAGATACATCAAGAGGCTGCATACGGTGTGTGCAGTGTGGAGAAAATGACAACATTGTAATGCCGTACTGCAATGCCAATTCAATGGACGTATCATTAACACAATGCAAAAATTCACCGATTTTTTTTTTCTTTTTCTTAAGTTTAAGGTCCAAAGAACGTATAAAAAATATTTACCTGACTTGATTCGTTGAAATGTGTTCTCAAAATTAACAAAATACTGAGCAAAGATTTTTTTTTGAATACGAAAATTTGGGCTCCTTTTCGCAGAGAGGTAAACAGTGCGTGTAAACAGGTTGACTGCACAGTAGAAAATGAGCTTGGTATGAGACGAAACAATGACAGTTGAATGCAACCCCGAATACCCAAGAATACCCCGAGCTCCCCTATGTATTATATATCAAAATATAGATGTCTGCAAAAAATCGAGATCATACGCTAACGGACACGCCCACCTCCCATACAACCCAAAAATTGAAAACACAATTAAAGAGCGTCTGCTTAACTCACAGAGATAAACTTAAGCGCGTATGTTTTTTATAACGAAACAAAAATGCTTTTGAAAAATGGAGATCATCCACCCACGGACACGCCTACCTCCCATACAACCCAAAAATTGAAAACGCAATAAATAAGCCCCTGGTAAGCCTACAGATATAAAATTTGGAACGCGTTTTTTGTTATAAAAGAACATATATGGTTTGGAAAAATGAACATCATCCGCCCACGGACACGCCTACCTCCCATAAAACGCAAAAATTTAAATCTGCATAAATAAGCTCATAATTAACCTACAACAATAAAATTTGGTGTGTATGTGTTCTGTTTAAACACAAAAATGTTTTCGAAAACTGGGTGTCATCCGTTCACGGACACGCCTACCTCCCATACAACCCAAAAATTGAAAACGGAATAAATAAGCCGCTGTTTAACCTACAGAGATAAAATTTGGGACGTATGTTTTTTATGACAAAAACAAAGATGGTTTTGGAAAATGGATGTCATTCGCCCACGGACACGCCTACCTCCCATACAACTCAAAAAGTTTCAAACTCAATAATTAAAGTTATGTTTGTCATAGAGAGATGAAATTTGGTATGTATGTATTTTATACCAAAACTAAGGTGTGTTAAAAAATTGGGAGTTATCCGTCCATGAACACGCCCACCTCCCATAGTGAAAGCACACTAGAAGCATTAACAGTGCTACAGGATTAAAACTTGGTATGCGTAAATTTTTCATCAACACTTAAATGCATATAAAATATAGGCTTCATCTGCCCGCGGACACACCCATTTTCAATAAAATTTTTTTTTTTTTTTTTTTTTTTTTGGGAAAGTAGGTTTAAGGTATTTCATAGTCGGCCTAGACCGACTTTAGACTTTCTTTACTTGTTTTTAAATAAGGTTGAGAATTTTATTCCACATCTATAGCCTCAGTCAGATTAGATGATACATTAGTTATCAAATTTTGCTAATTTCCTGAATCATAGTTTCAAAATTGTATAAAATTTGAAGAAAATAATGAATTTTTTGACATCTTGTTGAATATTAAAAAAAATCAAACAATTTGTTTTGCCTGTATGCTTAGAAGTATGTTTATTTTATTTCACAAAAGTCACAAACTCTTTTGTGTTACATGATTGAGATGAGATGATTTAAACTATTATAATTTAAAATCCAAATCCAACCTACGTTAATATAAATTGAAAATTAAACAAACATTTTTTTCTTAGCTTTTAATTTTTTCTTTACAACTGTAAAGCAATAGAAACATGTTCCCATCCGTTTTTTCGAATACTCAAACTTATTCACTTGCTAAACTACTCACTTAAGCATTCTTGCTCGCTGTTGGTTTTATAGAAAAAAAAAACCATTACGCCCTTTATTTTGCGCCAATAGCAAATAGTTGTATTTGTCGGAAAATTTTGTATATTGTTTGCACAGAACTTGTCGCCAACGGAAATCACAAAATGCTAATTTAAAAGATTCTATTTTGTTTGTTTATTGTCATCGTTGCTGTTGTTGCTGCTGTTGTTGTTGTTGTTGTTGTTGTTGTTGTTGTTGTTGTTGTTGCTGCTGTTGTTGTTGTTGTTGTTTTTTGTTATATGTATGTGTTTCTGTTTATGTTTTGCTTGTTGTTATTGTTAAGAGTCATTGTTCACAAAATAATTTCTTACTCAATACAAAATTACAAACAGTACACATGCACAAAAAAACCCTTTGTAGCAATAATATTGTTACAACAACAACAACAAAAACAACCAGTGAAATCATTTCAAGTACATACAAACAAACTTCCGGTTTGACCAAAAAAACTAAAAATAAAAAATATCATGTTGGGGTTGAAAATTTTCTTTAAATCGGAAATCAAAAAAAGCTTTTGTATGCTATACAAGGACACACTAAGGACACAAATACTAGCCAGGCACGAATGTGCGTGTGTGTGTGCATGAAAAAAGCAAACAATTATATTGTTTACAATATAACCGACTATATATATACCTTTAGATATGCAATTGTATGTCTTTAGATGTGTGTGCTTGTATCAATGGAAAAGTGTTTGTCGGTGTGTGTGTGTGTGTGTGAGCGTTTTTATTTGCAAATGTATTGAAGCTTGCAAATAAACTGACAAATAAACGTAAAGGTTACAAAAGCAAACAAAGCACATTATTTTTTCTTTAGCTGTATTGCTTTGTATTTACAAAGGATTCACGTTTTTTGAGCCAAATCCAGCAAAAAAGATCGAGAAAGTGCAGCATAGCCCAAGGCTTGTCTTAAGGTTGGCAGGGATTTATATGTTCCTCCCCCGAAAATGTCTTTTGTAAACTTTAATGCTCTTTAAGCTTAAGAAAAGCCAAAAGAATTACAAACAGATTTTTAATAACCAGAGGTAGAGGTAGATAAGTATGTGTAGAAACGAAAAAGAAGCTTAAATTTAAATAGCTACAGAGTGTTAAGGATTCTTCGAAAAAATACAAGCAACCTTGAGAAGGGTAACAAATAACAAAATCTTGCCAATCAAATCACGTGTCTAAACTGACCTTTTCGGATTGTTAAAGAAACTATTACGTTTTATTGTTGTGACTTAAAAACAAAAAAAAAAAAAAAAAAATAAAAACATTTGCTTTGCTAATGCTAATACTTTGCGACCTTTTTGAATTCATTTAAATATATGGCATAGATTTTTTCAAATTTTTTTGTAGTTAACACGGTTTCTTTTGAAAAGTTTATAAATCGAATAAAATACTGATTTAAAACAAATATTAGTTATTCTTGTAAAAATTAAAATCTCAAGATAATGTTAAATTTGTACTGTCATAAACTGATTATCTACTTTTACTCTATTCCTGCAGCAATCCATTTTTTTCAGGCCGTTTCTCATGAATTGCAAGAACCATACAAATCGAGCAATATTTGTATATTCTTAGCTCTCCACTTTTCTTAATTAACTCAACGTTTACAACGAGTGCCACTTTTTTTCTCTTCGCTGTTGTTTTTGCTTATTCTATTTGCTATTTACAATATTTTTTCTTTTTCATCTTTAAGCTGCTGTTGATGAGCTTGATTTCTGTATTTAATATATTTTCAAGAAAAATGGCTGCTGCTTCTAAGTTTTAGTTGCATTAAATTTTTTTTTTGTCTTTTTTAAGTTGGCTGCATTGAAATGTTGCGCGTTTATTTTTATTAATTCATTTTTGCCTTTTTGCTGCGGTAATGTTGTCAACTTATTACTAACAGCGTTGCCAACTACACAACAATACCCTAGTATTAGTGAATTATGTTTAAGCAGCAAATATAGAAAAATAAAAACAGTAGAAAAAATAAATCTTGATTTACTTTCTTTTTATAAAAGCGAAATAAATAAAGTTGTTAGATTCAGAAAAGAATACCTATCTTTCTCCAATTAAAAATTTCTCTATTTTCGATAACAGGAATTTTCTGTTTTTGAAATAAAATTTTCGATAGCAGGAATTTTCTGTTTTTGAAATAAAATTTTCCAATATTTTGATAAAAAATGCACTATGCGAAGTATTTTCTTTAACAAAAAGAAATCTTTTCTCAAAAAAATAAAATTTTCTTCTCTAATAAAGATATATTTTTATATATTTCTCTTTTTCATAGAAGCTTTTTATCAATTTTTAGGGAATTTTTAGTATCAAATTTAGAGAAAAGCTTTATCTCGAGCAACCTCTATACCATTTTTCTCTAAATATGATACCTTTTTTATAATATTCCGAAAAACTTTTTTCTGAGTGTATGTTTTTTTCTATATTTTCTGTTTTTTTTTAATATTTCAAGATTAATTTTATTCATTTTACAACCTAGGACTCCGAAGCCCAACTTGGGCTGCGGATCTGTTGGCTACTGGCATACCATGAATATAGGTTTGTCAAATTAAATCCAGCTGCTGAAAAGCAACAAGCTCTTCCAATAAAAAGTATCTCCCGGTAAATAAACCAATTTAAGCAATAAAGTCTCAACAAAGCACTGCAACAATTTACCAACCGGCTGTCAGTCAGTCAGCCTCTCCTATAAGTAGGCAATAAAATGTTATTTTATGACTTAATCACAAGTATGTACTTTATTTGATTTCCTTTAACTGCACAACTCAACTCATATCGATGGATTTAATATTATGGCAGATGTGTATAAAATATAAAAAATTATGACCAATTTCTGGGAAAAGGTTTTCCCTCATAAAAGTACTCCATATTTAGCAGCCTTGAGTGCCATACCACCTGTTTCTTTCAAATAAACGCATTCAAGCATATGCTGATGGCTACTCACATCAACATACTTAAACATAGGTATCTGCATCAGCATCAGCATCGGAGCAGATCCATCGGTAACGACAACTTATTCAAGTATTTGTCTTAAATTATATTTATGTACTACGTGGAAAAGCAGAGCATAACAGAGGAAGATGAAGAAGCAATTTCAATTTCATTTCAAGAATTTTACGAACTTTTAATCTAACTTCAATCAAAAACAAATTGCATTTAGTACGCTTTTAGGAGCATAAGCATATTTATTTTATTATCTTTGCAAGAATAACAAATGGCAAGAACAGCAACAAATATCATCATTATCATGTTCAACATCATCATCATCGTACACATGACTTCATACACTGAAAATGTCTATAATTTTTATGAAGTTGAAGTCCATCATATATCTGCGTATATTTGTGTTGCTTTTTAGAGCCTTATTTTGTACTTATAAGAGTAGGCTTGTATGAGTGATAATATTTGTTTGTTTGTCTTTAAATGCGCACATAAGAGCTTCATAAACTTAGCTAATAAACGGAAAATTTTGATTTTACACAGTAAACCACAAATGAATGGTAACAGCAACAAAAATTTATTTAAAAAATAATAAAATAAAAAAATATATTTTAGTATTATGTACAATTGTGCAGAGCAGCAGAATATATATACAGAGCAGAATATATGTGTCTTTGGTGGATCTACTGCTTTATTTGAAGAGAAAACGATAAACGATATGAAATTTCCTGTAAACGAATGTTTTGACATAACCAACGTTTTGATAAAGTTTGCTGTAAATTGGTGAACGAGCGCTCATACCTCTCATACAAATGTACCTCCGGTCACTTTCATTCGATATCAAATATACAGCATCTAATAAATATATGAACATGTGAAGCGAGAGAACTGACAAGAGCTTATTTCATAAACTAAAACACTGATATTAACTAATTTCTACCTAAAAACAACAAAAAAAAAATTGGCCATTTCAGCCCTTGAAAGGACTTTAACCGAGCTTCTTGTGAACAATTATGTTGTATGTGTTATTAAATGTTTGCACACAATTAACCGAGAACTGGACGTACTTGTTTTATGCAGACTCCGAACGGCTAAAGTTCATGTTCTCAAGAAGCCTTACATTGCGTTATTTACTCTCTAAGGTTTGCCATTTTCTTGGCAGAGAGGTGGTGACCGATCAGAAAAATTTTTTATTGAAAAAACTTTTCACCGCGACTGGGGATCGAACTCGGGCTCCGAGCATGCTAAGCCACACACTTAACTTGCATGCCACGGTCACCATTAGGTTTCTACCTAATGGGTATTTAAATACCCGAGTAAGTGTTGACCTGCACAAAATAATAGTGCGGCCCTGGTGAGAGATCTTGCGGTAATTTTTATACCCTAAACCTGAAAGGTCAGGGTATATTAACTTTGTGCAAACGTTTGTAACGCATAGAACGAAGCGAGTCCGGTATAGAAGAGTATATATATTCTTGATCAGCGTCACCACGTGAGTCGAGCTATCCATGTCCGTCCGTCCGTCCGTCTGTGTGTTGTCCGTATACACAGGATAAAAAGAAGGAGTTAAGATAGTTGGATGAAACTTGGTACACATGGTCACATGTATTCAAGGATCTGTACTATTGAATATTTTTGGAATCCGCCCACGGACACGCCTACCTCCCATACAACGCAAAAATTTAAAACTGCATAACTCAGCTCATAATAAGCTTACAACAATAAAATTTGGTGTGTATGTGTTTTATACCAACACAAAGATGTCTTTGAAAAGTGGACATCATCCGCCCACGGACACGCCTACCTCCCATACAACGCAAAAATTTAAAACTGCATAACTCAGCTCATAATTAGCCTACAACAATAAAATTTGATATGTATGTGTTTTATATAAACACAAAGATGTCTTCGAAAAATGGACGTCATCCGCTCACGTACACGTCCACCTTCCATACAACCCAAAAATTGAAAACGCAATTAATAAGCCTCTGTTTAACCTACAGAGCTAAAATTTGGCACGAATTTTTTTTGTGAAAATACAAAGATAGTTTTGAAAAATGGACGTCATCCGCCTACAGACACGCCTATTTCCCATACAACCCAAAAAGTTGTAAACTTAATAAATAAGGTTATGTTTGTCATAGAGAAATTAAATTTGGTGTGCATGTTTTTTATACCAGAACTAAGGTGTATTCAAAATTGGAAGTAATCCGTCCATGAACACGCCCACCTCCCATAGGGAAAGCACAATAAAGGCATTAACTGTGAGCTGCAGGAATAAAACTTGGTATGTGTAAATATTTCATCAACATTTAAATGCATATAAAATATAGGCTTCATCCGCCCTTGGAGACGCCAATAAAAATTTTTTGTTTTTGAAAAGTGGGTTTAGGGTATTTCATAGTCGGCCTAGAGCGACTTTAGACTTTCTTTACTTGTTTTTTTATAGTTTAGAGGAAGGATGTGTCCGAACAAAACAAAATGGAGCATTCTTATTTTTCGAGATGTATTTGTTTACAGGTAAACATTGGGTTTTGTTTTAGAAAGTGCTTAAAAAATGTGTTGCCAAAGAGAGAAAAAAGAAAAACGGAAAAGGCGCATCCTATCCAGATCAGGTGTCTTCTAAGGTATCCTCTATGCTAGGGACGGGCAGCAGAGCTGCACTTTTGCAGCTGCGAGGGCAACGCTATTTTAAGTACCCCTTGTCAACAAACTTACAAGAAAGGCGGGTTTTTTATTATCACTCTCCGGCATCAAAAAAAGAACCCCACTAGGAAAATAGCTCTAACTAATAGCGAAATTGGATGCTGGTAATGATTATATTTTTTATTGTGAGGGCTAAATTTAGTAAATCAATATAAAAATACATATTTTTAATTCATTATTCTTAAATAAGCTTTTATATCTTTTTCTTTTTCTCTCTCTTCGCTCAATTTTTCTCTCCTTTACCCGTGCTATGACAACCCCCCTCACCCAGCACGCTTAGCACGCAGTCAGCACGCTCTGTCGCACTGTGCAAATGTGCGACTTTTGCCCATCTCTACTCTATGCAATCAGGAAAAACAGCGCCATCTCAACACACCTGTAAGCCACAACTGGTTTAAGTAAAATGCATATTTTAACATCAGACAGTCTATGGTGTGTATCTATTAAGAGATATTCAGAAAAATTTCGTATGAATCGAATAACAACTGAATTAAAGATTTAAAAAACATAAAGTTCATAAGATAGTTTATTTAACAAAACAAATTATTATTTTTTTTTTCTATTAACTTCTATGTTGCCCTGAGGCCATATTTCAAAATAGTCTGATCCGATCAATGGTCAGTCGTTAATGTGCTAAAATTAAGGCTAGTTATGAAGTGTACGGAATGTTACTAAGCATACTGAACAAGAAAATTACACAATAATTATGAATATTTACATGATCTTCTTAAATTGCATTCATGAATTTTTGTCAAGTAATCAATTAAGCAAGTTACATGAACTATTCATGACATCAATGTACAAAATACTCAAAAGAGAAAAACACCAGAAGATGAATATTTCATAAGACCAGTTAGTGTTTAAAGTTCATAAAGTGTGTGTAGAAGATACATGAACCAATAACAAATTTCGTGAATTCTATGAAAAATACAAGAGGAACATGAATCTTTTATAATTTTTGTGAATAAAATTCACAAAACTCGTGTTACAAAACAGATACGAGGAGAATAAGAACAGTTTATGAGATAAGTGACAAACATCCATGAATCTCATGTACAACTACAAGTGACTTTATCAGTTTAAATACAAAATCTTATAATTCATGTATAAATTCAAGGGCAGCAAGAATAGTTCATAAGATAAGAGTCAAAAATGCATGAAACTCAACTTCTTATGCAATGGATCATGTTCTTACTCGTATTTATCCTTACTTTAACCATTTATCGACCAAAATTCATACATTTTATGTACATTAGGGCGGTTTGGTCTTCACACAAAACAAAAAAAACTGATAAACTGTGTTAAGTTATTCCATTGTTCATCTGTATAAACTCATTATTACTTCCACTCAGAAAATTATCCACTGTAATATTAACACTCGGCCACTGTTTTTTTAAAACACTGTTCGATTAAATGATTTGCGTTTAAGTAAATAATTTTCTTTGTTGAATGAACGTTTCAAAGTATTTTTGTGCTGTTAAAATCATCTGTTGAAATATTTTTTTCTGTTAAGCTCTGAGCTCTGCACTGCATTCGTGCTGTGGTTTATTACATAGGCTTTTTATAACTTTTCTTTTTAATACATACTTAGGCTTTTTGGGCTTTTTTAAGAAACATCCTTTATTATTTTTTATGGTTAAGATGATTTTATGGTTATGATATGGTTTTTATGGTTAAGCTGCGTGCTCGCACTATTGTCAACTAGAGTCAACAATGTTTCCAATAAATGTGAATATTTACAATGAATCGTGTGGTTATTTATGACCTACGTATAATTGGACTGAGATCATGTACAGTTCCATGAAAACAGTAGTTCTCTATACACAGACTCATATATGAGTACACACAGCTTATGAACAAAAACACAAGACCAGTTTAAGACACTCTTAAACTTATAATAATTTTATACTTATAATACAATATACTTATATACTTATAAACTTATAATACAAATTTCGATTTGTAATTATTGTTGTAATTTGCCGAATTGGACTGACAACTTCAAGCATATTTCGTTTAAATTTATGGTATGGATGCTTGATGCTATTTTTTAGCCGCTGACAATATGCGTGTTGTTGTTGCTGTCATTTTAAATGCAATGAGTTGGCATACAACACACATATAAAAAATTAAATTTTTCGCTGCAGGTTTCCAACAATTTGCTCTGATTTTTTTTCAATTGTTGTAGCACTCTCAAATACACTTCAGTTAACCCGTGAGCCAAATAAAAAAGTTGTTGTCAATTGATTCTATGTAGTTAAAAGTCTTTTTTCGATTATCGAAAGAATTTTATGATTAGAAAATATTTATGATTTTTTTTATGATAATTTGTCAAAAAAAAAATTACCGATTTTTTTAGAAAATTGTTCAATAGATGATTCATCGCAACAAATATGAATTTTCAAACAATTTTTTAAAAAATCTGTCATTTTTTTTTCTAATTTTTAATTTTTTTTTGACAAAGTTATCATTAAAAAAAAAACCTTAAATATTTTCTGATCATAAAATTCTTTCGATAATCGCAAAACAACTTTTAACTTAAAAGAATCAATTGACAACAACTTTTTTATTTGGCTCACAGCTTAAATCTTAAAGTTTATCTTAATAGATTACTTTGGTAAAACTGAACAGAAAAACCAGTGCATTAAATATACGTGAAAACATTGAACCTACAAATATTTTTCATGAACTAAGCTGAAAGGAAATTAAAATTACAAGAGAAGAAAAAATACTTTTAAATTAAACAAACAATTTTAAAATAGAAATTTAATGTAAGCTAAACTGTTTTTGAAGTTAAATTTAAAACAAAAGTTTTTGTTTTTACAACAATTTTTTTTAAATCTTAAAATCTTTTTTGTTATTCCAAAGAAATAATAAAAGAAAATTATAAAAAAAAAACTTTATTATAGAAAATAAAACACGCTTGATTTGAATTTTGTTTTAGAGAAAAGCAAAAAACACGTTAAATTTGTGTTTTAAAATTTTTTGTTTAATTTTTAAGTGTGTTTTTTTTTTCCTCACTCAAATTGACTTAAATTTTTAATAACCCTTTTTAAGTTTGAGCTTTTCACAAACCATAACCGACAAGATAAGAGCAAAAGTGAGAACCAAAAAATCTTTACCGAAAAATTTTACATGAAAACTTGTGTAGTCGTTGCATGCGTTTCATGGGAGTGCTGAGTTATTTTTAGGGTAAAACTCAAAAGCGACCATATTGAGTTTATTTTTAGTACCCAATCCCTACGAAAGTTCGCAGAGAGCAAAAAACAATTGTCACTTTTCAAATTCCATACACTTCATGGGTACTCTTACAGGAATGTCTGTACTTAACGTATAACAGGCTTTTATTTTTTTTGCACCCCTCCCAGAACCAAAAGCTATCCACGCCACTGAAATTGACGAAGACAGTGTTCGCGTTCAGAAATATTGTGTGCAATAGATTTGTTAACGTTAACATAATCAATTCTAAGAAAGTTTAAGCAAAGAATGCAGGATAAGCTGGAACCTAAATATATTTTTTTTTTTTTTTTTGCTTATAATTTTGTTCAGAAATATTCGAAGTAATTTTTTAAAAATGTATATTTTCTAAGTTTTCTTACTGTAAATAGAGTATTCAACCATTTTATAGGTTATAAAAAAGTTTTCTATAGTATTTTACTAAAAACTTTTCTAATGACAAAAAAAATTAAGCGGATTAATATAATATCCAAATTACAATAAGCAATTTAGAAGCATACTTTTAAGTGCTAAAGAAATTAATTTTCTTCGCTTGACTTAAGCTTAATTTTCTTTTTTTAAATATTGCCAATAATAATAATATTAGCTTCATTAAATTGCTTAACGTTTATGCCCAAAAGCAATGCAATAAATATAAAAACAACAAAAACAAGTACTGAAATATAAGCAAAATAAAAAAAAAAATAATGATATATTTGCACATGCCAGAAAATATGCAATAGTTTTATTGATAGACACAAAAACTTTGCGCACTGTTGTCGAACTTATGTTGCTACATGTTGTTATCGTTGTTGTTGTTGTTGTTGTTGTTGTTGTTGTTGTTGTTGTTGTTGTTGTTGTTGTTGTTGTTGTTATAGTAGCTGCTTCTTCATGGGTCATATACCAGCAAAGCCGGCGACATAATCCTATTGTTGTTGTTGTTGTTGTTGTTGCTGTTGCTGTTGCTGTTGACAGACAATATGCTTCATTTCCTTCCGTTTCATTTGTTATTTATTGTTATTGTTGTGATTTTCCAAAGAAAAGTCAAGCAGGAAAAATCTTGGCTTATGCATATGCATGAATGAATGTATGAATGTGTGTATAATTTTATACATGATGTGTATGTATGTTTGTATTTTTGCAAAAATATAACTGCTGTTTATGAATGCATGAATGTTAAGACTCGATTATATTGAATTGCAATGCAAACCGATTGAAATGGAAGTCGGAGGTTGTGTGAAAAGCTTAACAGTTCTTGTGTATGAGTGTATACATGTGTTTGTGTGAGTACGTATAAAGTTTATCGCAATGTTTATGGCATTATAATATTTTTATTGACTTAACCCCATGTCTTGTAAGGGTCGAAATGTCATGATATTAGAATATTCTGTTAAGCGTTCAGCAGTCAGTGGATTAGAGTCGTTAAATTAACAATAGCAAAATAAAACACACACCAACAACAACAACAACAGCTACAAGCAACAATCGAGCAGTATAAAACATAATAAAGCAATTGAATGCGATGCATGAAATTATTTGTAGTTATTTATAGATATAGCAATAAATATATTTGTACATCGCATGCAAAGAAAATACAAATTGTCGTTGGGTGGAGGGGGGTTTGCTTTAGTTGATATCGCATTTCATTGCATGTCTTAGGGCGCATTTTATATTCGCATTGTTTTGTTTACAGTCAATTATTTACGTGACGAGTTGTAGCAATTGTTGCTTCGAGTGTTATTTTATTAGATTTTAAACGTGCGTTCACAGCACGTTTGTCATTAGTTGCTAATGTCAGATTTGCATGGGTTAAAGACTGTTAAAATTATTCTTATATATTGTGTGCTAAGAACTTAATTAATTTGCATATGCTATATGTGAATTCACTAACCAAATTTTAATGTTGAAGTAAAACATCTCAAACGTCGTTGTAATTTGAAACTCGATGAAACGAAAACATACATATCGTAATATAGAAAGGACAACTCATAATTTTCAAGGAAGATAAAAAAATCTTAAAAACTCTTTGAAATGTTATGTAATTAAAAATTATTTAATGCAGATTGTTATGAAAATCGTCATTTCATTCAGTATTTAAAACCATATTTCAGTTTTTTTTTGGTTTCATGGAGGACATTCTAACAGATAATGCAAAAAACACGATTTCGAAAAATTATGGCTTACATTCTTTCTATATTAAGGTTATGATATACAACTGTAAGACATTTATTAAGATCTTATTTACTAGATCAAAATGAAGAAGATATGAAAATTTTTTGTAATTCAATATAATATAAATCAGTGGAACTACTTTAAATTGTCTGAATTTGTAATAAAACCTTAATATTAACTTTTTAAAAGATTAAACTTTATACCTGCGTTAGCAAATTTCAATTTCAGTGCTGGGTTTGTACGTTAATATACGTGTTTTCGCATTTACTTGAACGCACTCTTCAACAAAAAAGTGTGTGATAAAAAAAATCACGCATGAGTGAGATATCACTCGCTTTATTTCAGAAATCACACATTGTAACACGGCCCTCAAAAAATCACGAAAAGTGATTTATCACACGAAACTGGCATGGTTCTGTACCCAAGCGGGTACAGTGGGAGTAAAGGGGTTAACCCTTTCAATGGCTTGGCTAGAATAATCGTAATAAAATTTGTTTTGAGTACTATTCCCATCATTTAGGCCATAAAGATTAAAAAACATCCCCCTGATTTCTACATGCGCTGCTTAGATTTTGACAGGCTGTCTAATATAATGGACAAATCCATTCCAACGTTGTATTATTGTATTTAAAATCAACTAAAACAATCGGAGACCAATGCAAATGCATTATTTATAATGTTACTAAAAAAAATAAATGTTATGCTTTGCACACCAATCACAATTACCACATTTTTATGTAACAAAAAACTTTCAGGCTTCTGTTGGGCAGAAAAAAATCCAACTAAATTGTGGTGACCGTGGCATGCAGGTTAAGTGTGTGGCCTAGCATGCTCGGAGCCCGGGTTCGATCCCCAGCCGTGGCGAAAAATTTTTTCAATAAAAAATTTTTCTGATCGGTCACCACCTCTCTGCAGACAATGGCAAACCTCAGAGAGTAAAATAATGCCATGTAAAGCTTCTTGAGAACATAAACTTTAGCCGTTCGGAGTCGGCATAAAACATGTAGGTCCATTTCTCGGTCAATTGTGTGCAAAATTTAATAACACACACAACACAATCGATCCTAAGATGCTCGGTCAAAGTCCTTTCAAGGGCTGAAATGGCCAATTTGTTTTTTTTTTAAATTAAACGTTATATATCTCTTTAAATTTGTTTTTGTCATGTTGGTACAACTTCATTTCATAGTACCAACCTTTTAAATTTTAAAAAAGACGTTGAAAAATAAAGAAAAAATTTTCTGATGTGTCCAATATAATGGACAAATCCAATAAAAGGGTTAATAAGTGGCTTCTTGGGCTTGATCATAAAAATTAGTTCTTTCTGTTGATGTTTTTGAATATTAAAATAATGAGCAACCGAAGGACATTATTCTGAGTTGGTTTTTGTTGCTGTTAGTATTAAGGTGGGACATAACATTCGCGGCAGAGAAAACAGACCTTTATTTAAAAATTCATAAATCAGCCAAAAACAAACATTTTTCCAAAAAATTTTTTTTAATATTGTATAGAATTGAACAAATTACAAGAAAAATAAATTCAAAAAAATATATTTTTTACTCCAACATGGTTTCATAGTGCTCCAAACTGGCGGCAGAGAAAAAAAACGGGGCCTCGTGGTTGTAGCGCTGGGAGTCGCAAAAATTGTCCGATAAAAAAAAAATGACTTTTTTAAATCTTAACAAAATAAGTTATCGTATGACAGAAGCCTTTTTTAAAAAATTTTTTTCAATTTTTGGTGATGTTGCAAATTTGAAAGTGTATTTTTCGAAAAAAATATTGACTTTAAAAATTCATAAAAAAACGAAGAAAAATTTTAAAAAAAGCTCGTGTCATACGATAGCGAGTCAAGTTTAAAAAAATACAAAAAAAATATAAAAAAATTTCGTCAATAAATCAACAAGCTAGTGCCGCAACCAGTACGAAAACATGCGAACATGCGCGAAAATTATAAATGCGCTCTCACTAATCCGGCTGTAACTTTTGAACCCGAAGGAATTTCCATGAAATTTTTTTCTTAGAATCTTAAGAATATTTACTTAACCCTCTGCAACTGACGTGTGGTCTGACAGACCCCGCAAAGAAAACAATCGTGCAATTAAACAATTAAAGAATTAAATTAAATAAACCATACCTTGAAAAAAAAGTCTTTTATATGAAATTTTTAACCTCTGTTAGATTGAAAACTATTTACTGTTGTACATAAATAAGGAAAAGAAGGTGCCAGTCAAAAACTTCAACATGAGAAATCGGTTTAAAATGAGGTCTGCCAGACCCCATGTCAGTCACATTGTTACAATTAGAGCACGTCAGTTGCAGAGGGTTAAATACAAAATTATTTATTTAAAAAAACGGCCAATGTCATGTCCCCACTTAAAGTGTAAAGAAGTGCAGAACATAAATTAAAAATGATATTTTCCTATCCGAATTGGAAGAAATCTGTGTCGACAAGGAATAACCGCTTAAGTCAAGTTAAGACAAAATTAAGTTATTACTTTCATTGCGTTTTTTTTGCAACGAAAAACACAACTACGCAAATTTTTATGGTTGTACCTTGAAAATTAAAGGTTTAGGACTACGAATCTTAACAACAAATGTCAGAGTACCCTGATATAATCCTCTTCTGAAATTTTTAAAACAAGTATAGCTGTTATTCCTTGTCGACACAGAAATATCTAATTTGAACAAAGAAAATATAATTTTGAATTTGCGTCTGATCATCGTTTTTTTTAGGTTCTTTTGATGCCTGAGCCCCTTACATTTTGTCATCTTTTGCCTTGTATTATTAAAATTCATTAAATGTCACATCTCAAAATTTCTTTGATAAGACATATGAGAGAATGTTAACTTGTTTTAATCAAAATCCATAAATGACATGCATTGGACACGAATGAGCATGTTTTTTTTTTAAGTATAATTTCATAAATTATGCCCAAGTGAGCATATTAGTTTTTTTGCCGAATAATTCAAAAACACATACATTATGCACAAATGAGCGTGTTATTTTTTTTTATAAACGATCTCATTATGGTTTGATATCAAGAATATTATGGCTTAGCTCAAAATCACTCCCAAAATAAATTTATTTGGTATTATTTGCAGCTCAAACTTCTCTCCGTGTACATGAAATTCATGCATTTTTGTCACTTATCTCATGAATGGTTATTGCTCTCCTCGTATTTGTTCATGAATTTATGAATTTTAGTAACAAAAACTATCCATGATTCATGTTCTCTTTTTATTTTTTCAAGACATTTACAAAATTTTCTATTGGTTCATGCATCGTTTGCACACACTTTATGAACTTTAAACACAAGTCTTATGAAATATACTTGCTACCGTTTTTTGTGTGTTTATTTTCCACATTGATATCATAAATAGTTCATTTGACTCATGTGACTAGTTACTGGATCGAAATTTATGAATGCGATTCATGGAAGTCATGTAAAAATGTACATTTTTGATTCAGTGTATTGAATGTATGACTTTCATCGATGTGTAAACGTTATCTGTAGTGAGTGCATTGCACGTGTACTATGCTGTCGAACAAGTGAAAAATGAACTGAGTCTTAATTTGAAGTGTGGAGTATTTGTCTTGTAAAATATTAAAACAAATATTGCTTGAGAACAAGTACTAGTTGCATTTATAGAAGTTTGCAATGTATTGCACTCATAATTCATTGCATTGATTATGAAACAAAAAGAGCAAGCAGTTAGTTGTCTGTCTTCTCTGAGCAATAGTTTTTAAATGTGTTTAGCTTTATTTATTTTATTGCTACCATATCTCAATGGAAGTGTGCTTGACTGTCAGGCGGAGGAAATGGGTTCGTATCTTAGCTATGCAAGTCTAAAAAAAATTTTAATTTAATAATTCCAATTTGAATTCGCTTTTATGAACAGTTTGGTCTAAAATAAACTTAAAAATAAAACAAATAAAATTTTTTTATTTAAAAAAAAATATACTTTCATTAAAAAAAAATTCTTTGTTGGTCTTGTCGGTGATTGCACCTAAGCCAGTCGAGTATTAGATACAATTGTGAGCATACTGGGCTAAACTTGAACTTGCAAAACAGTGTTCAAATTTCAAGAAGTAGTATTCCAGTTTATATAAACAAATAAATTATCGACGAATGTCATTCAAAGTAATATTCAAAATTTTATTTCTCTGTTTATCCATTCACAGAACTTTCAAAAAATAATCTACAAAATTAACGTATGCTCAATTTTTGAAAAGTTTCAAGTGTATTTGCGCTTTGTTTAAAGCATGATATTACTTTTTATTTTGTAAATTCATTGTTCATAACTCTTAATTCTATCGAAATAACAAGCGGACAATCAATTTTAAGCCATCACCGCACACCAACTCTAAGCTGAAAATAAAAAATGGTTGAACAAAAACACACATTCACACACATACACTTAAATATATTGTAAACAATGCAGAAACACCTTTGTAAAAAGCACAGAGACTACGACATACGACACACTCACAAAATTCATTCATTTTCCCAAAAATTCTCGCTGTTAAAAAATATTTATTGACAAAAGTTGAAAATAAAAGAAAAAAAAAAAAATGCACAAAAAAAAACTATAGAAAATAAATCGACTACGAATAAATGTAATTCCCGTGTTTGTGCGGTTTTTATTTTCAACACAGAACAAGAGCAACAACAAAACAATTGTATGGCATAACAATGACATTGGCAGCATTGGCAGCCACAGCAGTGACATTGCCAGTGTTGCCAATGCATATTATTTTTTATTTTGTTTTTTGAATTTGATTGTTTTTTTTTGCGTTTTATACGTTTTTGTCTTATTTTATGTATTGCTATTTTGTGGCCAGTGTGCAAGACCAATGCATAACGTAGAGAAGCTATACACACACGCACACACACACACACACTTTGGAAAACCACCAAATCACCAGCACCCATCTATGAGGTATTTTTCCATTTCAGCTATTGTTTGAACGAGCGTGTGAGCTTAATCTGAAAATCGTCTAGAGATTAAAATTGTGCTTTATTTCCGGTGTTGTTGTTCTTGTTGTTATTGAGTTTTTGCTGCCGTAGAGTAGCCACTTTTCACTGTCATGTATATGCGTGAGTGTGCGCTGTGGGTGTGGGTTTGTGTTGGCTTAAGCCAGGATTGCTGTTAATAATATGAGTGCATACTTTTTGGCGTTGAGCCTGCTGCATTGAAGTTTCATTGCAAAGTGCTGCGAGGCAAACATTTAATTTTATTGTTTTTAAAATAAGCTCCACTCGATGTCCTTGGACGCATTATTCCCACAGTGATTTAGCCACTTTTTTTGAGACATGAACTTTTTCATGGTTCTTTTTTTTTGTTTGTTTTAATATCAGCACATTTCAGTGTTGCCAACATAATCTTTAGATCAATGTAATGAACTTCTTGCAATGAGTTATTAAAAATATACTATTTTTCTCAATAAAAGTACACTATAAACAAATCTTGCGCAAAGTGCTTATAAGAAGAGTGAAAAGAGAAAATAGTGAATTGAACATTTGGTGTGCTGTTCAAAATTCTTAAATATTTATAGCATTTTTCGAATTTTTTTTCAAGTTGAATGCTATTGCATAGTTGAAGCCACAATTCTGCCATTGCCGAAAAACCATTAAAATATTTCAACCCAATCCATTCAAAATTTCGAATACAACAATTTATTTCCTTCTCACACACTCACAAAGAATATCAACGACGTTGTGCTTTATGTGTCGATTGTTCTCAAGCAATTGTTGTAAATTTCCTTTGTTAGTTTGCTTACCGCAAAAATGTCCCTTTGGACAAAGTGTACCCACAATTCTGGCCTGAAAGAGTGTTTATTTTTTTTTTTTGTTTTTTTTGTGTACAAATTTTGTCCCTTCTGTGAATTCCTTTTGCCCCAAAATATCACAAATTTTACAAAATTTCAACCAAAAAGCGAAACTTTTTGTATAGGAAAAATTCCAGCTCTTAAGGATTGCATTGGTCGATTGTACCAATTGTCACATTGCGACGAGCAATTCATGACTATTTGAAGCTTTTGTTTGTTGGTCGTCGTTCTTCGGTTGAATTGTTTGTTTGTTTATTTTTAACTACTGCAACAGCAGCAGCAGCATCCAAAAAACGTTGGAAAACAATGCAAACAAACGAGTGAACGACCAAATGACAAAAATTCCTTTGGGTTCAGAGAGAAAATGCAAATTTCTGGCAACACTGTTCAATGCGCAAATTACTACAAAATCGTTTGTTTTATCTATGCTCTATAGGTGGGCGGTGGGTGGTAAAAAGCATGTAATGTAGGTTCATGCGGTGGGCAGTTAATGATAATTGCATGTACCAAAAGCTGAGAACAGGCATTTCGATAATTTAAGGTTGCTGTGTTGGGCCTGGGGCAGATTTTGGAGTGCAACTAATTTTTGTCTATTCAGAATTTGTAAACTTTTTGGTCGATTGTTGTGTCGTACATTCAGAAAACTTATGTAGTTTTAAGGAATTTTGTGGTGAAGTTAGCTTAAAACCGACTTTGAGTGCTTTACGTTGTTTGTTTTGCATATTTCAAAACAGAAATCGTTTAGAAAGACTTGATAAATATTGCTTAAGACCGCTTTAATTTTTTTTAAGAACTAACTGCATGACTGAAGCATCTTATGCATCAGCAAAATTCCTGAAAAAACTTTACAATGTATTCCATGAGCTTTAAAATATGTGAGTTCGCACTTTGAAAAAGTCAGAACCTGAACCAGTTATTGACAAAAAACTACTTTTTTAAATAGTCAATTGTTGGGATTCGAATTTGTTTTGAGAAGTTTATATATTTGACTTTTAGAAAAATTTGTTTGTAAAAACGAATTTAATTTGTTCAAAATTAATTTCAAAATCTAGTTTTCTTTGAATAATTTAGAGCAATTTCTAGTAAACTAAATATTATTTTTATACACATCCTTAAAAATGATAAATTTATAGTAAATTTACGGTCTTGTAAAATTTTTTTTAATTCATACATGAAATAAAAAGTTAATATGAAAATGTATTATTTTTGATACTTTTTTTCGTTTGTTCGTTTAATGACATTTTTCTTGAAGTGTTTTACTGAAATCGTAAACATTTGTTTTATTTGTTAAATAATAAAATTAAATTTTTTTTGTTTTGTATATCTTTGTTTTTTAATATATAATTTTATTGCAAAAATATTTAATTAATTTGTTCATCGAACTTGGATTTTGTTCTAATAAGTTTTTGTTTTCATTAATTTAATTTCTTAATCCAATGAGAAATTCCTAAGATTTTAAAAAGAAAGATTTGAAAAGAAAATAACTAAAATTTTTATTTTTTTTTATTTTTAGAAGAAAAAGAGGTTTTTTTCAAAAAATTTAGCATTACTAAAGTAATTCCTACAAAAATAATCTTTTTTTTTCGTAAAAAAAATTAAACTACGAATAAAAAACAAAATATTTGAAAAAATTCTACTTGTGGAATATTGCATCTAATGAAGTTTTTTGAAGGATTTACCAGAAGTACCCGACCTTGCAAAAGTTTGGAAAAAACCAAGCAATGTTTGTAAAAAGGTATTTTTATTTGTCAATATATTTCTTTAAGGTCTGTGTATGCTAAACCTTTGAGCTTGATTGATTTACTCCGGTCAGAGGCGTTCCTGGACTTGGTGTCACTCGAGGTGGGTACTCATGGTGTCACCCCTATAGATAAGAAATTTTTATATGCAATAAGAAACCAGTTCGATGTGATTTAGTGCTTTTATTATTATCTCTATGTTTTTCGAAAAAAAGGTTAAATAAAGAAAACATATTAAGGGCAGGGTAAAGTTTTGAACATCTCAAGAATATTGTATTGAATTTTGAGGACAATCGCCTTCAACTCAGCTATACCAGTGAACAAAACTTTAAATCGATTTAAACAAACATCTAATTTTTAAAGTCAGTGACCACGATTCGGAGAAAACTACTGAACCGATCGTTTTAAAAATTTCTCCATATATTGTACATTCAAACAACTCTCAAATGACGTTTAAATTTTACAATTAGTATCTATCTTACAGTAAAAATAAAAAATTTTTAACAAAAAAAAAAACCTACTTCAAAATCACTACAAAGTAGAAAATAATTTTAAATTACTTTTACTATTTATTTCTTGGTCAAATTTGATAATTTATTTATATATATTATTATATTGGAAATCTTATGATATCAATTATTCTGAATTTTTTTATTTTTATCATAAAAGCTTCTAGTCAGCGCTAATCATTGCCTAAAATCATGATAATTTTGCCATCCCTACTCTATTTAAGACTTTTTTATTTGTGAATATCCTGCTAAGGTGACGCTGTATTAATTTGTAATCATAATTTTTCTTAAATCTTAATTAAAATGCTATATGTGTGTAGCAGCTGCACAAAAAATCTGATTATATTAGCGCCGACTTCGAAGCTTTAATTATCATAAAAAGTTTATATATTTATGATAAAAATAAAAAAAATTCATAATAATTGATATCATAAGATTTCCAATATAGTAATGAATATAAATAAATTATCAAATTTGACCAAGAAATAAATAGTAAAAGTAATTTAAAATTATTTTCTACTTTGTAGTGATTTTGAAGTAGTTTTTTTTTTGTTAAAAAGTTTTTATTTCTTTCTTTTTAGAGAAAATGAGATATTTTCAAAAAGTGTATAAATTAATTAAACACCAATTATTTATGCTCATAATATGGAAAATGCTTTTCTGTCGTATCTTATTCTGTTCTTTGTCAGTATCTTTATCAGTACCTGCTCTTGTATTTTTATCAGTACCCCAATGTCAATATTGACTGAAATATAGTGTGTTTATAATAGTGACACGCCTCTTTGTCGAGAATATCACACTCTTTGTCATAGTGTTTTCAATAGTTCTTCCCATTCTAACAATGAATTTTATTAAGTCAATATTATGCAGTTTTTTTACACACTGCCACACCCCTTAGTCGAATAATGCCCAATTCCTCGGTAGTAATTTGTAATAATTGTGCCTAAGCCTGTACTTTTTCAGTTAGTAGTGTCAGTATTCGATTTAGTGTTTTCTAATATTGCCACTCCCCTTTGTCGAATGACGCCCACTTTATTGACAATAACTTGTTATTAGTGTGCCTACCTCTGTACTAAATATCAGTACTCTAGTGTCAACATTATTCGAGATACAGTGTGTTTTAAATATTGCCACACCCCTTTATCAAACAACGCCCACGTTATTGAAATTAATATTTTATAATTGTGCCTACCTCTGTAATAAACTGTAGTACTCTAGTGTCAATATTATTCGAGATACAGTGTGTTTCATATATTGCCACACCCATTTATTAAACAACGCCCACTTTATTGAAATTAATTGTTTTATAACTGTGCCTACCCCTGTAGTTAACTTTAGTACTCTAGTGTCAATATTATTCGAGATACAGAGTTTTTCTAATATTGCCACACCTCTTTGTCGACTAACGCCCACTTAATTGACCGTTATTTTTTATAATTGTACCTACCCTTGCATTTTTGCTGTGAATTTTATTGACTCTAGTGCTCTAGTGTCAATATTTACTGGGATATAGTGTTTTTCTTATAGTGACACGCCCCTTTATCGAATACGGCCCACACTACTGGCAGTTATTTGTTATATTTGAACCTACCTTTGTACTAAATTTTAGTATCGTAGTGTCAATATTAATCGAGATAATGTGTTTTTTTTAATATTGCCACTCCCTTTCTCGAATAACGCCCATTTTTTTTTTTACAAAAATTTGTAGTAATTTTTCCTACCCTTGTAATAAATTTCTGTACCCTAGTATCAATAATATTCGAGACACAGTAATTCTCTTATATTGCCACACCCCTTTGTGGAATTACACCCACTTTTTTATAGTAATTTTCAATAATTGTGCTTACCTCTGTACTTAATTTCAGTACTCTAGTGTCAATTTTCTTTGAGATACAGAGTTTTTTTAATATTGCCACACCCTTTTTTAGAATTACGCCCACTAAAGTGATCGTCATTTTTAATATTTGTGCGTGCCCTTGTAATTGTACTTTGAATTTTATTACTGTTGTGTCAATATTTACTGATAAACAGTGTTTTTCTTATATAGACACGCCCCTTTGCCGAATACCGCCCACTTTCATAGACGGGCGCCTTCGCGTTAATAGTCTCTATATGTTGACAAAAAATTACGGCAATCGGGCAAGTACTTTAGGAGTAATCGATGTACATACATTCACAAAAAAAAAAAAAAACACAGAAACCAACCAACTTGAGAACCTCCTCCTTTTTGAAGTCGGTTAAAAAGGTCAATTTTGTAGTAAAAAACCTCAAGATTTCATCGCGTTTTTTGCAAAAACAAATTTTTTTGAGGCACCAGCGGATAACTGCAATATTTCTGTTTTTACTTTATATTTTTGTACCAAACTTTTTTAAATAATCTTCAAATCTTGTATTATAATATACTAATTTTCACAATAAATCTGTAATAACAATATGCAAAAAAAAATTTTTTTAAAGTATGCTTTTTAATGGCGCTGCACAGTGTATTCATTCTATACAAAATTTGTACAAAAATAGAAAGAGTGCTCCGATGATTATTAAATTTTATATCGTTGAATAATTTAAGCTAAATAAGCAAAATTGCAAAAATCGGTTAGTTCCTAGGGGTAGCTTCCTTGGACCTTTATTAATTTTTTACATTATTATGTTTGCGAGTGCTTACAAAAGTTGGCCGATCTTAACAAAATTTGGTTAAAAGGCTAGGCAATTACAGAAATAGTTTTGCACTGAAAACAGTAGAAATTGATGAGAACTTAGGGGGCACCTTTATTGGATCTATATTAAATTTATATATGGTTTTGTATGGGAGGTATATAAAAAAGTAGCCCTATCCTATCAAAAGTCAGTGAGAATGCTAGACAAGAAGAATAATAGATGTGAAGTGAAAATGATAGAAAATGGTCAAATCTTAAGGGTACTACTTTTGCACCTATATTATTTGATTTTTAAAAATCCAATTTAAGACACATTTTATGTTATTTGTAATAGAAAAATAAATATGGTAACTTTTTTTTATCACTCATTTCACTACTGACTTTCATCACTATAACTTCTTAGTAAGATTCACTCGAAAATAAAAGAATCCTTTTTTTTTTGTAATTCCCTTTTGAAATTTCCTAAATTATTTTTCTATGCAAAAATTATAAGTTTTCACAAGAAGTCACTTTATTAAACCTGGATAACTTTCTTGTTTATAAAAAGGTGCAGTTAATATTTTGGAAATAAAAAGTTAATACTTCAAATCAAATTATGAAAAAGTTTCGCTAAAATCGAAAAATTTTTTTGTAATTCAATTATGAAATTTGATAAATTTTTAATATTTTTCTGTGAAAAATTTACATTTTTTTGTAAAAAATCACTTTTTAAATTTCCACATCTTTCTTGTTTATAAAAAAGTGCAAATAATATTTTGAAAATAAATAATAAATACTTTAAATAAAATTACAGAAATCTTTTGCTAAAATCCAGTAATCTTCTTTTTTTGTTAAAAACAAAACAACAAAATTTTTTTCTATTTTTGTAACATTTCGATGCATTGTGCGTTAACCAAATAAATAACTTTCGAAATAACCTCATTGAAACCAATATTACTTGCAAGCTCGTTTTCAATGGATAAACTAGCAAGATCGGAAACTCTTGCCTCTCTCTTGGAAGACCTTGAATAAGTTTTAATTAATTTTAGTTTTGAAAATGTTTCTACAATGTTTTACCCTCATTGTTTCGACTTGCAAGCGAATTTTAAAACAGCTATTTATCAAATGAGACATACATTTTTTAACGTTAAGTATTTTTTCACGTTTTCTGATTGTTTGAAAATGGAAAAAAGTGGACCTCCCCCTCCTCGCCCCTTCTAGGAACGCCTCTGGCCTCTGGCCTCTGGCTTCGCACACGATCTTCAAAAGTGACTCAACTCAAAATTTTAAAATTTTCAGGAGAGCCAAAAAAGTATTTCTTTTTCAAAGCAACATCATACAAAAGAAGAATACAAAATCATTTTTTAAAAATTAAAGAGCGATCAGATAAAAACAAAATTTTGACAGTTGATGGAGATGTGCATTACGAATTGGTTTATCTTAAAAAATCAAAATTGAAAATTTTTGAGTTGTGTCACTTTTGAAGAAGGTGTGCGATGTGTGAATTGATGCATTTTCTTGGTAAAACAAACTTTATTTTAGGCCAAAGAGGTTGGGGGGGGGGGGGGGTTTACAAACTACACAACAAATTTAACAAAAACACAAATTACTCTTGTTTTTCACGAAAAATTTTTAAGTATTTGTCTTGAAGCATTAACTTTTGATTAACAAGGATAGTTATTTATTATAAGAAGAGGCTTAAAGGATTTTTTTTCTCTCTCTAGCAATTTTCCGATACCATCTCGAAAAAATGATACGTCTTTTGATTCGATCTACGCATCGATCTAATTTTGGAGTTCTTCAAAAGAGCGAAAGTACTGATCCTCAAAAGCATATGTCATCAACGAAAACAATAATCACGAACAGATCAATTTTGTCGCGATTACATTAATGTAATTATCGAAGAAATTTTCCTTTTTTTGTAATTTATACTCCCTTTAGGTATTCTGCAAACACACGTTACCGTTGTTATCATCTCTTTAGGTGGTAACAAGCAAGACAGCTGACTTTATATTGCTTAAAATAAGACAATTGGCGCGAAAACTGATAAAAACTGATAAAAAACCGTAGCTGCGCCGACGTAGTGCATGCATATTTCATGCTAAGTAAAAAAAAAAATACATAAAAAGTTTATAGAGATGAAAGCGTCACCGAGTGCACAGAATACCATTTTCTAAAATCAGTAACGAGTTTTGGTAACACACATAATCGATCTGTACATGTGTAGTTCTTCTCCAAGCAGATAAGATGAACCTTAGTAGCGAAGTAGTCTTGATAGCACTACTTGCTAACCTTTACATCAAAAATGTATTTTTTTTCTAAAAAAATCTGAATCTGAGTTGTAAGGAAAAGTAGGCCTGATACAAGAGGCCTCACAAGAAGCCGCAACGTCAGAGCGGTCATAGAGCTCCATAAACCATCTCTATTTTAGCTCGGGTTGGTCTTCATTAAAACAAAATTTTTTTATGAACTCGATCTAAAATGTTCTTTTGCTCATTTCAATACCCTCGACAAAACGATTTTGCTTTATAACGCTTTCTATATAACGCCTTTTGGCAAAAAAACACATTTTATTTTGGAAAGCTGTTTTGTTTTTCAGAATTTTTTATCTTGAGAGTAATTATGTCAATACGGTACAACGGCTAAAAAAGCTCAAGAGGAACAATTCTGGTTTTTGACAATTCAAAGAAAAAAAAAAAAAACACTTGAGCGTACAAAAAGAGTCTTTTTATCCGAAAAGGCAAATTTTTCAAAATATTGCAGGAAACATTAGGATTCCCTACAACAAACCAAAACATCTTTAAATCGATTCGTGGAGGGTACTACAATGAGCCAAGAAATTTGCAGTGAATTTAACTTAATATATAGTAATATAGTGTCTAAATTTTGAGATAATGAATGCAAGAAGTTCATCCTTAAATATATACATATTTTCTGATTATTTTCTTATATTTTTGACGGGAAACAGCCTGTTATAAGCAAAGGTAGAGTTATAATGAAAAAGTAATCATGAAACGCTGTCTTCCCATGAATGAAGTACTGCGTTTTACTTTCAAGCCACTGGTTTTTTACATAACTTATACACTGTGTTATATTTAAGACTATCGAAGCTGACCTTTCGTTAATCGAAAAAAATGTACTATAGAGAACTGGAATTAAAATAGTTTTAATCGACTTTATTAAACCTAACTACATTCGTGGAGTAGATCCCTAAAGCATAAAAGCTCAAGTTTTTCACGTGATTGCTTTAAGAAGTGCTTTTAAGAAAAGCCAATTCAATTCACAAAATTAAATATTTCTAACCAAGAAATTTTTTCTTAATTAAGATTTGGTCAGTTGGTTTTAATTCACATCTTAAGCTTTTTTGTCTTGCAAACTATATTGAAATTATGATTGGAATAAAAACCTACTCCACAATTATATATAAATTATAATTTTTATAATAGAGTTGATCAGGGTTTGAACTCATATATTCATGATCTTCGGATTGTTGTATACATTATGCTTTGCTCAAAGAGTTCTTTAGAAATAACTTTAAAAAAAAATGAAAGCAAAAGTTTCTGTCTGGAAAAACAAAAAAATCTCGTTTCTAACTTCGAATGGAGTAAAATAGTAAGACTCGTCTATTCCAAAATTTGTTTGATAATTGCTTAAAGTTTAATTGAGTATGAAAGCTTGAAATATTGGGTCATTTTTAATATTTTTTTGTTAAAAACTTTTTTTACTTTTGTTTTTAAATCGTAAATTTAATCAGCACACAACATATATGTATGGTTTTTGTGAGTTATAAAATTGTGGCAATTTAATTTGTTAAATTTATTTTATAATTCTTAAAGAACGTCTTCTTCGTTATAATTCTTAAAGAAATCTTCGCAGAAGCAATGCAGTCAACTTTTTGAAATTTCGCGACCAGCAAAAGAGAAGAAAAACACTGCTTTGTTAAAGTGAAAAGTGCATTGGGTAATTCCATTCTGGTTTTGCAGCAGTTGCACTTATTAGCTACTCAAAGTAAGTGGACTGCATGAATCACAGAGACTACTGATGAGTCGGAGTAGCGTCCGACGAAACAATGGTCTAGTCTGATCGGCTCTTCTGAGTAAGATTTTATTGTTGTAGCAAGCAACCTGTTACTTCATAAACAATTTTTGGCATTAAGCTCAAAATATAATTCTTAAAGAAGACGTTCTTTAAGAATTATAAAATAAATGTATGGTTTTTGGTTAAGTGAAGTTATGACTTTAAAATTAAATAACACATGAACCACAAATATTTTTACACTTTCACTCGAAAAACTATAAAATATTATATTTTTTTTCATTAGCAAAAGCAACAAAAACATCAACAGAGGGTGTATTCAACAGTCTAGACACGTGAAAACTTTATGTTCGATAGCCTGCGGCATAATGAAAACTTATAGCTAACCAGAACTCAAAAGCGATCACGCACACACATACACACATTCAGCCAGAGGGCGCCAACAATACAGCTGCAATTGTAGGAAAGTAATTAATAAAATAATTAAACAACAAAAAAATTGAGAATGGATATGCAATAAAATAATTTATATGCAATACATAGCATGAATACAATTTCACCTGAGCACGGCGAAGGAACAAACGATGACGACTCAGAGCTACAAACAAGGATAAAACTTGAAAGCAAAAAAAAAAAAAATGAATGCCATAAAAAAGTAACGCCATTTTAACATTTGCAATGATGCTAGAGCTACAACTGAGCATGAACAAGTGTGCGTGTGTGTGTGTGTGTGTGTGTGTGTGTGTGTGTGTGAGTATGTAATTGTGTTGGTAAGTGAGTATATTGCACATGTTTGCAGCAGCACAAAATATCCTTAAAAATAAATTAACAACAAAATAAAAATACAAAAAATTGCTGGTAAACGCGTGTGTTGCATGGCAGAAGCATAACGTGGCGTTTAAGAAGAAGCAAAACAGTGGGTCAAATGAACTAGTTTGGTATAAAAAATGTAAACAAGAAACTTCACATAAATACACAACATATTAACCAAAGTCTTAGCTTATTTTATGCCACTGTGCAAGCAGAGTACCACTCATGTCCCAGCAGAGTTGTAGTAAAAAAATACTTTATGAACATATGAGCTGAGCCAACGAGGCGCAAAAATGGTATCCAGCACCAGGCAAAAATAAAAAATAACCGAATTTTAAACCTAACGAAAAACACCAAAAACCGCCGAATGCATTGAAATTTATGACAATCATAAAAATTCATTCCACCTAGAAATTGGCGGGCGAACATGAACTGAAACTTGCCACACACAACTGGGGCTGGCTTCAGAGTGGAACTGAACTGTTATGCCGCTGCTTATTTATATAAATGTAGGCGCTCAGAATGCTATACAGACTGGCAGCAGCAGTCTATAAAAATAAGAAGAAAAAAATAAAAACAAAACGAAGTTATTTGAAGTTGTCAGAAACAAAAACTGGCAACTGTAGGCAACTTCACTTTATAAAATTCAACTGCTACATTTTTGGCGTTTCTTTCTCTAGAGTTTGCCAAAACGTCTCGTTTTTATTTTTGCACAAAACTTAATTTAATATCCAGTCCGGAAATTGTGGTATTTGACTTATAAATTATGACAGCGTGAGATACTTTGCTTAACCAGCAATTAATTCTACAGCCAATATTTTTTTGTTTGAGCAGCTTTTTAGCTTAATTAAAACAAATTTTAAATTTTAAACGAAGCTAGTAGGTAAAATTTCAATGCCAAATTGTGCCATATTTAACTGTTTTTACTTTTAAACATATATTTCATGCAAACTAATTCCCTACCTACTAGTTAAATTTTTTACTACATGACAAGCTCTAAAAATTTATTTCCAAATAAACTCCACCTCGTACTGCCGCAAACTTTATGGTTTATAATAAAAACCAAAAATGAAAAAAAATCAAAAATAAACAAAAATTGCTCTAAAATTGCATTTAAAAGTATTTTCGTGTATTTTGTGTGGACCATGTTGCTGTCGTTGTTGTCGTCTTCGTCCTGTTGCATGTTGTTAAAGGCTTTGCTGACGCAGCAAGTCGTAAAAACTGATCAAATTCTTAATATTTTTTTTTTCCTCTACGGTTGCATCTATGTATGTTCTCGTATATCTCTGCTGTTTGGTAGGTAGCTAGTACTTTTAAGCTTTGTAGTTCATTTTGCTTTATCTGCTATTGAAGGTAGATATTTTGTTGTATACTTTTAGGAGTGATAAAAGCTTTCTTATACAACGACAGCGACGTTAATGTGCATTAAAAATAAACTTAAATTTTATGCTTAACATATGGGTTTTTCTTATCATAAAAAAAATAAATGAAAACATTTTTTAAGCTAAGAGAAGGCATCGTGTTTTTTTAAAGCATCGAAGTTTTATAAATCAACAAATTCAGTTCAATTCAAGTGCACTCAGAAAAATATCAACTGTAATATTAACAGTCGGCCGCTTTTATTTAAAAACACTGTTGAATTGAATGATTTGCGTGTAAGTAAACAATTTTCTTTATTTAATGAACGTTACAAAGTATTTTTGTGCTGTTAAAATCATCAGTAGAAATATTATTGTGTTTATGTTGAAATGTCTATTTTCTCTAAGCAATATTTTTGAAATGTGTTTTGCTTTATGTACATATATCTGTGTCGACAAGGAATAATGTCGTTTTTTCGGAAGGAAAAACACTAATACGCAAATTTTTATGGGTGTTCCTTCAAAATTGAATGTTTAAGGACATCAAATCCAAACAGCAAAAGTCAGGGTACCTTGAAATAAGATAGCAATTTTAAGCTAAAAAATGCTCTTCTGAAATTTTGAAAATGAGTTTAGCTGTTATTCCTTGTCGACACAGATATTATCGTTGCCAATAACTCAGTGGAAGTGTGCTAGACTGTCATGCGGGGGACGTGCGTTCGAACACTAGCTGCGTAAGTATCAAAAATTAATAGTTAATAATTAAAATAATAATTCTGTTTCATTAATTGTTTGGTCAAAATTTACCTTAAAAGTTGCTTATAATTTTGAAAAAAATTTAAAATTTCATTATTTATTTAAAAAAGAAAATATTTTAAATAAAAAAATCTTTGTTGGCCTTGTCGGTATTTGAACCTAGGACAGTCGAGTACTAGACGCACACGTCAGCACACTTGGCCAAACATAAACTGTCAAAATAGCGATAAAATTTCAATAAGTACGTATTTATATGGGTTTCGTGTTCTATAGATCAACAGTCAACCGACTGTTGATTTGAAAGTTTCATTTGTTGGATGGTATTCAACAGTGAAATCTCTTATTTCAACCTAAGATTTGTTTGATATAACAGATTTTTCCACTGATTCCTGTGGTCCCGGGTACGAATTAAAGCTTCATTAATTTCTTTTCTATTTTGCAATCAAATTTCATTATATTAAATCAACCAATTTGTCTTGTAAATAAAAACAAGCAAAGAAAGTTTAAAGTTGGTCTTGGCCGCCTATGAAATACACTAAACCTACTTTAAAAAAAAAAAAAATTTTATTGAAAATGGGCGTGTCCATGGGCGGATGAAGCCTACATTTTATTTGAATTTAAATGTTGAGGAAAAATGTACACATACCAAGTTTTATTCCTGTAGCTCGCAGTTAATGTCTTTATTGTGCTTTCACTATGGAAGGTGGGCGTGTTCAAGGACGGATAAATCCCAGTTTTTGAACACACCTTAGTTTTGGTATAAAATACATACATACCAAATTTGATCTCTCTATAACAAACATAATCTTATATATTTAGCTTTAAACTTTTTGGATTGTATGCGAGGTAGGCGTGTTCGTGGCTGGATGGCGTCAATTTTTCGAAACCATATTTGCTTTGTCATAGAAAACATACGTGAAAAATTATATCTCTGTAGGTAAAATAGAGGATTATTTATTGCGTTTTCAATTATTGGGTTGTATGGGAGGTGAACGTGTCCATGAGCGGATAACACCCATTTTTCGAAAACATCTTTGTACTGATATAAAACACATACACGCCAAATTTTATTGTTGTACGTTAATTATGCGACTTTTTAAGCAGTTTTCAATGTTTGCGTTGTATGGGAGGTAGGCGCGTCCGTGGGCGGATGATGTTCATTTTTCAAAAATATCTTTATTTTGTTATAAAAAACATATGTGTCTAATTTTAAGTCTGTGGGTAAAGCAGAGGCTTATTTGTTGTGTTTTAAATTTTTGGGTTGTACCTGAGGTGGCCGTGTCCGTAGAAGGATGACACCCATTTTTCGAAAACATCTTTGTGTTGATACAAAATTAATACATATCAAATTTTATAGTTGTAGGTTAACTATTAACTGAGTTATGCAGTTTTCAATTTTTGCATTGTATGGTAGGTAGGCGTGTCCGTGAGCGGATTCATAATAATATTCAATAGGGCAGATCCTTGGGTTCATGTGACCATGTGTACCAAGTTTCATCCAATAATCTCAACTCCTTCTTCTTATCCTGTGTATACGAAGAACACACAGGCGAACGAACGGACATGAATAACTCGAATCACGTGGTGACCCTGATCAAGAATATATATACTTTTATATACCGGACTCCATTCGTTCAATGCGTTACAAACGTTTGCACAAAGTTAATGTTCCTACTTTGACCTCTCAGGTTTAGGGTATAAAAACACATTTCTTTCTCCGGTAAAAAATTTCTCTATTTTCGATAATAGCAATTTTCACTTTTTAAAATAAGACTTTCTATAATTAAAATAATTATTCAAATTTTCGAAGAATTTTATGTATAAAGAAAATTTTTTTGAAAATTAAACATTTTTCTATAGATTGATAGAAAATTCACTTTCCGAAGTATTTTCTTCAATAAAAACAAATCTTATCTCAAAAATAAAAAGTCTTTTTCTCCAAAAACGATATATTTTTATATATATTTCTCTTTTTCATAGAAGCTTTTTATCATTTTTAGAGAATTTTGAGGATCGCATTTAGAGAAAAGAATTCTCTGGATCAGGGGTCCCAAACTACGGCCCGAGGGCCAAATCTGGCCCGCGAGCATCCGGCCTGTGACAGTGTTTCTGATTTTCCTTGCATTTGGCTCACCCTTAAATTTATTTTAATAAATCAAATCAAAGAAATTATCATACAAAATAATGAGATTTTTTATTTTTTTATATCTTTTACGACTAAAAGTACAGTAATCCATATAACTTAGTTATTAAAATGTTTGTATAGTTGATGAGATTTATGCAGCTGTGCCTTTCCAATGACAATCAATTGTCATAAGTTAACTCGGATCTGTGAATTTGGATTTTTGCGTTTCATTTTGGAAAATGTTTTTTAAAAAGGTAAATCGTATCAAAAGTAGAAAAATATCCACAAGCAGATTTATCCATCTGACGAAACTGTGTGAGTTTTATAAACTTTTTAAATTCCACCATGATTGACATTTTATTTTAAAAATATCGCTTAATTGAAAATCAATCATGTCCACTTGAAGTCCTGAGTCGAGGGTGTTTACGTGATATGAAGTCTCTGTTTGTTGAATGAATATTTCAAATTTTAATGCATTTCTCAATAGAAAATTAATGTTCTAGACCCACAGTCGCGTTGAGTTGTATTTGGAGTTATTTAGGTTCTATTAGTTTGATGACTTCATTTTTATGAGAGATAAGCGTAACTGTCATCCAATTTTTGCAAAATTTAAACGCAGAGTACATTTAAAAAAAAGTACGTCTTAAAATCAAAGTTAATGTGTGCAATATATCATTTTCAATAAAATCAAGGCAATACATAAGTTCTTGCCAAATTTGTGAAAGATTTGATGACGTCACTTTATAGGAGACGTAAGAGTGATTTTTATTTGAATTTTCAAATTTCATACCAAGCGTGTACATTTTGAATCAAAACTTATATGTAAATGTAAAGTTATTATTTATAAAGTCATAATGAATAGGCTGGCTTTCATTTGATTTCATCCATTTTCGAACTTGATCTTAATTTAAAAAAAAAATTCTTATATACCGATTTTCATGTCGATAAATTAAATATTACGATTCAAAATACGGTTGCAATCGTGACGACGGACGGGCACACAAACGAAGAGAGAGACTCATATACAAGACAGATATGACTAAATCGACTTGGATGAATTCTGATTTCGAATATATATTCTTTCCTATACTTACTGCGCCTCCCTATACTTTTTAAATTATGTAGTTAGCCGTCGTCAATGTGTTCGAGCACATGTGTTCGAGGACTCGCATACTGATTAAAAATACGTCGTAATACCATACTCATAGACCTTGTCCCGAAGCGTAAATTTGCTCAATTTTCAATACTCGATAAATTTGTTTCAGTTCTCAAAGTTATAAGGTATGTTAATCTGATGTGCTACTAGATCTTGGCCTTTGAGGCTTTGTGGAGTATTCAGTCTGGCCCTTAGGCTTAAAAGTTTGAAGACCCCTGCTCTGGAGCAAGGTCTATACCATTTTTCTTGGACTAAATTTTAAACATTTTTGGATTACATATAGGACACGACCCAAAAAAGATTATTTTTTAATCCAATGAAAAGTTTAAAATTTTTCAATCCAAAAATGATTTATTTTTAATCCGCAAAAAGTTTAAAATTTCTTAATACAAAAAGGAATAATTGTTAATCCACAGAAATTTTAAAATATAATAATCCAAAAAGGATTAGATTTTAGTCCAAAAAAGTTTAAAATATTGTAATCCGAAAAGGATTACTATTTAATCCACAAAGATTTAAGCACTGTTTACAGTAATAATGTATATAATAATATTTTGGTTCAGATTTTAATAAACAATTGGTTTTATTTAATTAAAAATAAAATTCGGTAGCTTTAAAAACATTTAGAATTATATTTAGCTTAAATTTCTTAGTAGTAGTAGTTTTCAATCTTATACCTGAACTAAAATGCGGCAGTGGCAGCGTTAGTGGCAGTGGCATTGATCAGCTGATATTTAAGGAATACTGTTGTTCAATGGTGAAACTTACATAGCAGCAGTGGCAGTTAGCAGTATGGCCGAGGTTAGCCCTATTTCTAAATTCACTGCCAACATGCAAATAATTAAACTACTAGAAAAATTTCACATTCACTGCTTTTGATGCTGACGCTGCCACTGCTAAATTGTTATTTGCAGGCAGTAAAATACGAAACAGCTGAACACTTCCGCTGCCACTGCCACTGCTGCATTGTAATTTAGCTATTAAATAACATAAATATTTTTCCTGAAAATACTACCTTAAAGCAAATTTGTAGTCTAAAAATAGTCTTAAGCTTAAACTTTTTCGAATTAAAAAAAATTAAACTAAAATATGGAATAAAAAAAATAGTACTTTTAGGATTAAAAATTACTTTAACCAAAGTTTGGATTAACAACTAGTCCAACATTTTTAACCGTGCGAGAAACTTTTTTCTGAGTGTGCTTAAAAAGAAAATAAATTAAATGGTAATAAATGTTTTTATGTGGGTACTTCAAAATTTCAACATTTCAAAAAATTTCAACATGTGATTAAAGGAATTTACATTAAAGGAATAAAGCCTTAATTTATGATCTTTATTTATGCAATTAGTTTTACTGTGTATCTTAATACTAAATATTATCAGCATAATTATAATGTGTGTTTAAATAAATGCTTTCCTGACCTGCATTTTCTTACATAAGATTTTTTTTTTATTTCTCGTATAAAATGCTGATAATTTTTTGAAGCATGTGGTTTCGATTCCATGCGTTCTTCATGACTTAATTTTGATAAAACAACTACATTTTTTCATTCATAAAGTTTATCAGTAGTTGAACAAAAAAAAAAACACTCTTTAAATCAGAACTTTTTTTAAATTGAGGCCTAAAAAAGAATTTTCTTAATACAAAACTTGATTTAGTTTTTTAAGTAAAATATAAAATAAGAGTTTAAACAATAATTTGTTGAGTGCAGTCGAAAGTTGTTAAATTGTCTAAATAATCTTAGACGTGACTTGTGTAATATGTTAACTTAACTGCTCCAACGAACTCTTTTAATTTTCACCCTCGATTTGTAACCATTCTCAGCATCATTAAAATGTTTGATAAAAAAGAGTTTTGCAAACTTTTAAAACACTACAGATTTCAGTTAAGAAAATATAAAAATAAATAGAAAAAAAGTATCTCATAACTACAGTCAACTTGGCTAAAACGCGCTGCGTACCTACCGTTTGTCCCAGTACAAGTTATGGCAAAGTTTTGGCAAGCAGGGAAAACGTGAGAAAAATCGTTTTAAAATATGGCAACATTTAAAAAGTAAAAAGTTAGCGAAAAATGCATTTAGTAGAAACGACAAAGCAAAAAATGCAATAATAAGAAATGATAGCATATTTCAAGGAGCGCTAAAAGCAATGCATCCAAGGTGCTGGCAAAAGAAAGCAACAACATCAGAGCAAAACTAATGTGCGCTAGAAAAAAAATGCATGATCTTTCATTGTTGCCAACCTGCACAAACTGCACATCGAAGCGAAAGTTTAAAAGGATTTCTTAACACTTAAAAGTTTTGCTTCTCTTCACTCAAGTTTAATAATTCAGGCTGGCTGTAAGAAACGGTGAAATAGGCAAGAAATAAATTTTGCAACTATTTTGTTCATTATTTATTCGCAAATCATTTAACTTGAAAACAATCAGGCTACGCAAAGAAATCAAAAGAAATTGGAATTGTGTCAATTTAAAAAAAAAAAAAAAATAATCGGTTCAATTAATTAAACAGTTTTTCCAGCAATCAACAGCCTGCGTTTAATTATGTCACTCGTTGACTAGAAAACCTTAACAACCAAGTGCTTAGCACAGCTCTAGCTAAACTGTGCTTATTTCGTTTCATACAAACGTTTTCGCCAGCGAAACAACAAAAACTTCTCCATAGCCGCCGTTCTTATGTTGTTCTCTATCGCTACTACAAACTTCCGAACAACAAAATCAATATTGACACTAATATGTTCCAGTTAAGACCTTCCAAGAACGCATTTACAACGCATGCAATTTCATTGTGCAGCACACCAGGATATGGGCAGCAGTATTTTGAAAGGATAACAACAACTCTTGCTTGTAATTGACATCAGCGCGCAAAGCCATGAAATTGTTGCAAAACACTTTTGTATCGCCTTCTGTCACCATTTGCCGTATCGAGTCCTTCTATCGGGTTATGTTCTGACTTGACTTGGCCACGTTGTCGACTAAGAATTCTGCTAAATTGGGTGTCAGCAGCAGCATGTGGTCAAGTTGCCACGTTATTGCAGCATGTTATTGTTGTTGACGCTGCTGCTGCTGTTGCTGTAGTTGTTGATTTTTCCGATTGCTGTCCACAGTGCGTTCTGTGTCAATATGTCAAGTCAGTCAGTCATGCAGTCAAGCAGTAAGTCAGCGAGTCACAGCAAGCAATCCTGCGTCATTATGGAGCGCTACTTTAATGATGTTCAACATCTTATTTTTAGATTTTATTTTTAGAGCATTCCTTTTGTTGTTTCTTCAATGCGTGTTTAGATATATTTATTGTGAGGCCATTAAAAAAATTTGACCCACATTTAGTTTGAGTAATTCGAACAGTACACTTTTATAACATACTTTGAGGATTGACAAATTCATAGACTGAGTTGATCAATTTTTTGTCTATAAAGAAGTTTTTTCTTTGAGTGTACTTATAGGAGTGGTAAGGAAAGTCTAATAAAAAAAAAATTCTAATTGAATTTGTAAATATATGTATATAATCTGATTATAAAAAAATACGCTTCAGACTTAACAACATTTTCTGCTTCCTCTTTGGTTTAGCTCTGCTCTTCGTTGTATTTATTTCAACCACTTTGTGTAAATCTCTACAATGTAATTAACAAGCAACTAGCTAGCTTATCCTACATTATATAGAATATTCAACACTAACAGAAAAAGAACACTAAAAAAAAAATTTTATTCAACTCTTAATTTAAAATGAATGCTTCAGATACACACACAAAATGTGAAAAGGACATAGAAGTGCTTTTAGTTATAATAAGTTTGTTAACTTATTAATATTATCCCATATTTTTTTTTTTTTAAATATTTAACACTCCGTGATAATCTTCCTACAACTAGACTAATTTATTTTTGAAAAGTGTATTTGTAAAATAGTAACAACACAGCAGTTGCACAAATTGCCTTGAGAATTCAGGACCACAGCCATTTAAGCCGAATATACCAAAATTTGTGGTTTGGTTGGTATTCAACAACATTTTAAGTTCAATTAGCAACAACAAAAACAAAAGCAAAAACAACGTTAGCAACAGCAGCAACATTAGCAACATTCTCATCATCATCATCATTATCATCATCATCATTATCAACATCAGCATTTGCAATAGTATCATTTGAACAGACCCAACGTCATTACTAAAAACATCTAGAAATTATCCTTAAAGGATTCTAATGAATAAACCATAATTTGGTGGTAAATTTGTAAGATAGATTGTATTTAGATAAATATTTCAATATATTTTGCTTCTTATATGCAAATAACTGGCATCATTCAAATACACACACACACACGCACACCTACACACATTCTCATTCTTAAATACACACTATAAATTATGTTCTAAATTAAGTATTTATTTAATATCTTTAGAGTGGTTGTCGAATTGAATTTAAATTTGAATTTCTATAAAGAACTCTGGGGAGAACTTAATTGCAGCACTTTATCAACATTGGAATAAATTGATTTTATGCCGGAAGTAGCCACTTTAAAACAACAAGAAAAACTACCTATGTATGTGCAAATTTAAACGTTAGAAAGCACTTTGTTTTATATAATAATTGAAATATATAAAATAATGTTAGCATGATTAGAGCTTTAAATACGCACAAATATTTGACATAATGTAAATTGAAATAATAAATTACTTATCAAGAGAAAACTAAAAACTAAAATTCTTTGGCATGCATGTTTAATTTGAGAAAATTTTATCAGCATAACTTATCAATGGATTTCTAAGAATTTATATCAAATATTTTTCAATGATTAAGAGATTTTTTTCTATAGTAAAGAAAATAATTTCTTAAGAGCTTAAAAAACATTTATAAACATATTTTCGCTATATTCTGGATCAGCGTCACCACCTGAGCCGAGCTATCCGTGTCCGTCCGTCCGTCTATCCGTCTGTGTGTTGTCCGTATACACAGGATAAGAAGAAGGAGTTGAGATAATTGGATGAAACTTGGTACACATGGTTCTCATGGACCCAAGGATCTGCACTATTGAATATTTTTGTAACCCGCACACGGACACGCCTACCTCCCATACAACCCAAAAATTGAAAACGCAATTCATAAGCTCATAACTAACGTACAACAATAAAACTCGGTGTGTATGTGTTCTGTATTAACACAAAAATGTCTTCGAAAAATGGATGTTATCCGATGACGGACACGCCCACCTCCCATACAACCCAAAAATTGAAAACGAAATAAATAAGCCCTATGTTACCTACAGAGAGAAAATTTTGGGATATTTGTTTTTTATGACAAAACAAAGAACTTTTAAAAAAAATGGACATCATTCGCCCACGGACACGCCTACCTCCCATACAACCCAATAATTGAAAACGCAATAAATAAGCTTCTGTTTAACCTACAGAGATGAAATTTGGCACGTGTATTTTTCTATGACAAGACAAAGATGGTTTTGAAAAATTGACATCATCCGCCTACGGACACGTCTACCTCCCATACAACGCAAAAATTGAAAACTGCATAAATAAGCTCATAATTAACCTACAACAATAAAACTAGGTGTGCATGTGTTCTGTACTAAAACAAAAATGTCTTCGAAAAATGGATGTTATCCAATCACGGACACGCCCACCTCCCATACAACCCAAAAATTGAAAACGCAATAAATAAGATTATGTTAGTCACAGAGAGATCAAATTTGGTATGTATGTATTTTATACCAAAATTAAGGTGTGTTCAAAAATTGGGAGTAATCCGTACATGAAGACGCTCATCTCCCATAGCGAAAGCATTATAAAAGCATCAACTGTGAACTACAGGAATAAAACTTGGTATGAAAACTTGGTATGTTTAAATTTTTCTTCAACATTTAAATGCATATAAAATATAGGCTTCATCCACCCACGAATGCAAAAAAAAACAATATTATTGAAAATGGGCGTATGTCAATAATATTATTTTTTTTTTTAAAGTAGGTTTAGGGCATTTCATAGTCGGCCTATACCGACTTTAGACTTTCTTTACTTGTTTAATTTTTGTATTGTTTTGATACACAACAACTACAAGATATGATCAATGATTTCTTTGATCAATGAATTTTTAATGAAGTCAAAACTTATGCCCTGTTAATTTTTCTCACTTTCCACCTCAGGCATTCTTGCATTTGCCTGAATATCCATAAAATGGGTTATTTATGAAAAATAAACTTAAAACTGGCAATTAACTGAATGGATTAAAACCCATTTCACACTCAACTTATCAGAATGCAGAACAAATTTTCAATTCCGAAATTACTGACAATATTGATGACTCGAAGTGAAGTATCGAAATTCAGAAGATCTAGTATAGGAATTAGTTCCTATTGCGATAAAACATAGTCGTGCCCTTCTGTTCAAGTTCTGTTACAAACTAAAATCTGTGTTTAAATGTTGAAGAACTGAGTTTTTAAATTATTTTGCAATTTTTATTTTTTAGCTTAAAGATAATATTTCTAAGAATAAAAAAAAAAATTTTCAAAATTATTGCTTTTGGCTTTGATACAGGCTTTTGCTTAGACGGCCTGACCATTGTGCTATAGCGGCACATATGATATACATTGGTATTGATGACGATGCTGCAAGTAGCGCATCCAAATTTCGATGACGAACTTTGCAAACCATACTCTATAGCTCTGTGGTAACCGTGGCATGCAAATTAAGTGTGTGGCTATGCTCGGAGCCCCAGTTCGATCCCCAGTCGCGGCGAAAAGTTTTTTCCATAAAAAAATTGTTCTGATCGGTCACCACCTCTCTGCAGACAATGGCAATCCTCAGAAAGTAAATAATGCCATGTAAAGCTTCTTGAGAACATGAACTTTAGCCATTAGGAGACGGCAGAAAACATGTAGGTCCACTTCTCGGCCAATTGTGCGCAAACATTTAATAACACACACAACACAATTTATCATAAAAAGCTAGGTCAAAGTCCTTTCAAGGGATGAAATGGCCAATTTGTTATTTTTTGTTTTTTTTACTCTCCAGCTCTGATCATAATTTGTCATCAAGAGGATTCAAGTCTGGGCTTCCTGAAATATTCTGGTGCAACCACTCTTGCGTTGGTTTAGCTTTATGTGCTGGTGCAGAGCCTTGTTGAACGAGCCTCTGTTCTCCATTGAAGAGCACAGTTGGTAAATTTTTTACAATGCCTTCCAAAACATCTTGTTGGTACACTTTTGCTACAGTTTTACACCTTTTTCACAAAAATGCAGGGATGTGACGCCTTTGTGCGATACACCTCAACAAAGCATGGTGGATGATGCAGTATGGTGACCTCTTTGAACCCTACGTACAGTATGTTTTGCCTCCTGAGATGTTCTAGTATGTGATTTGCCATTTTGTTTATTAAATTGTTTTTTTTTGTTTGTTTGTACAAAATCCCTCATACAAAAAATTTTTTTATCAGTAAAAAGGATATTTTTATGCCCATTCCTTGCATGCCACTGCAAAAGCTTATTGCGTTTTTCCAACCTTATTTACTTTAACCTAGGAGTTAAAAGATGATAGTGCTCCTTCGAAAAGCTTTCATATGGAGGTCATCACGGATTAGTTCGGACATGGTAGACATGTTCATCTCTCTAGCCATAATTGTCTGCTTCATTTTCGGCGAATTCACTCACGTACTATTTTTATGACTCCAGTCGTACGAATAACACGCAGACGTCCACTTCTGACTCTGTCCTCTACTTGATATGATTCTAAAAAAATTATTATGGTACGATACACAAACATTTCTGATAAACTAAGATGTTCATTAAAAATGGGCGTGATCTGCCCACAAACACTCCTATCTCCATTACAACCCACAATATTGAAAACTGTGTAATGAGGTTGATATTTGAGATACAGAACTAAAACATGGCTTATGAGTATTTTATGTCAAAAATAAGGAATAAACCAAAAATGAGAGTCATCAACTCACGAACACGCCCATCAACCATACAAGCCATACTATAATCAAACCTGTATAAACCTAAAGATATAAAGATAAACATAAATTTAGTGCATACAAATTTTACATTTGTTATTTAGTATTTAAATGTAAAGGTATGCAAATATAAAAGGAGATTTAGGATATCACATAGTCGGGCTGGACCGGTTTATTTTCATGGTGTATCTTAGGAAATTAATATTGCCATAAGAAAAAAACAAATAAATAAAGTCTAAAGTCGGTCTAGCACGACTATGAAATTCCCTAAACCAACTTCTCCAAAAAATAATAATAGTATTGAAAATGGGTGTGTCCGTGGGCGCATGAAGCCCATATTTTATATGTATTTAAATTTTGATGAAAAATCTACACATACCAAGTTTTATGCCCGTAGCTCACATGTTAATGCCCTTATAGAGCTTTTAGTATTGTGGGTTGTATGGGAGGTGGGTGTATTCGTGAAAGGAATACGCCCAATTTTTGAACACACATTAGTTTTAGCATAAAATACATACCTACTAAATTTAATCTCTATAAGACAAACATAAGCTTATTAATGCATTTTTAAATTTTTTGGTTTATGTGGGATGTAGGCGTGTCCGTGGGCGGATGACGTTTATTTTTCAAAAACATTTTCGTTTTGTTAAAAAAAACACACGTACCAAATTTTATCTCTTATCGCTTATATATTGAGTTCTCAATTTTTGGGTTGTATGGGAGATGGGCGTGTCCGTGGGCGGATGATAAAAGTTTTTCGAAAACATGTTTGTTTTTATATAAAGTATACATGCACTACATTTAATGCTGTAAGTTAATTATGAGCTTAGTTATGCAGTTTTCAATTTTTACGTTGCATGTGAGGTAGGCGTGTCCGTGGGTGGATTCCAAAAGTATTCAATGCTGCAGATCTTTGAATTCATATGACTATGTGTACCGAGTTTCATCTAATTATCTCAACTCCTTTTTCCGGACATGGATTGCTCGACTCAGTGGTGACCCCGATCAAGAATATATATACTTTTCTATACCGGACACGCTTCGTTCTATGCGTTACAAACGTTTGCACAAAGTTAATACACCCTGACCTTTCAGGTTTAGGGTATAAAAATTATTCGAAATAGAAGTGGGCAAGAAAGTAGGTAAAGAACATCCAACATGATAGGTTGTTTTCAATAACCGTGATCATTTTGTTTTTGGAAAGACATTTTGAAAGAGCTGATAAATATTACGCGATCACTACTTTCTGATCGAATGGTCGGTTTTGCTTTTTTCAATAACTTTTTTTTCAATGACGGAATTATAACTTCTCACGACAAGATATAGTTTAAAAATTTGTTGATCCAAGATGATCGTGCAAACACTTAGTTTTTTATATAAAAATATTTATTTATTTTTTTTTTTATTCTACGGTTAAATTGACATAATGTTATATAGTTGAGACAATAAAAATTCCCTTCAAACATTTTATGAGGCTCTCCAAAAAATGACTCTAAAAAGAGTGTTTTCTATGAGTGTTTTATGATGACTCATTAAATTGACTCATGAAAGAGTCTTTAATATGATTGTTAAATGATTACTCAAAAAAAAGACTCATAAAAGAGTCATTATTGTATCTGATTTATGAGTACTCATAAAAGAGACTCATTAAAGAGTCCCAAATAAGACGGTGATATGATTGTTCATAAAATAGACTCATAAAAGAATCATATATTGATTGATATATGCGTAATCATAAAAAAGACTCATAAAAGAGTCTTATATACGAGTGTTTCATGAGAAAATGGAATCGGATGATTGTAAAAGCACCATTTCTAATTAATAAATAAGAACTTAATAGAGCATATTCTTTTTTAATTTGTATAAAACTTTGTAACTGTCCGTTATGAGCATATGTTATATGCATTAAAATTGAACTACAACAAATGTTCGTTGCAAAAAGACTTCTTATATGAGTCTTACAAGTATTAAATATGAGTATTAAAAGAGTACTTAATATGAGTCTTAAAAGAGTATCAAATATGAGTCTTAAAACCGTCATTACTATGAGTCCAAAAAGACACATAAAACAATCATTTTTATGAATCATATTTTGAGGCCCACAACATACGAAAATGTACTCATGAAAGTCTTTTTTGAGCGAATTATGACGAAAAAACCTCATTGATATGAGGCTTAAAAGAGTCTTTTAAGAGTCATAATGTTTGTTGGGAAATTAGTTTTTATTTTTTCTTAATATGTATTTGAAGAATTTGAATTTTTCTATATTTCTACCCAGCAAACATTATGACTCTTAAAAGACTCCTTCAAGACTCATATAAATGAGGGTTTATCATCATAATGCGCTCAAAAATGACTCTTTTATGAGCACATTTTCGTATGTTGTCGGCCCCAAAATATGATTCATAAAAATGATTGTTTTATGAGTCTTTTTGGACTCATAGTAATGACGGTTTTAAGACTAATATTTGATACTCTTTTAAGACTCATATTACGTACTCTTTGAAGACTCATATTTAGTACTCTTTTAATACTCATATTTAATACTCTTTTAAGACTCATATAAAAAGTCTTTTTTACAATGAACATTTATTGTAGTTCAATTTTAATGCATGTTTATCGCCACAAACAAAAAATTCTCTGAAAAGCGACGCCAGGATAGGATGTGCGCATAACGGACAGTTACAAAATTTTATACAATTAAAAAAAGAATATGCTATATTAAGTTCTTATTTAATTATAAGATATGGTGCTTTTGCAATAATTCGATTCTATTTTCTCATGCAATACTCGTATATAAGACTCTTTTATGAGTCTTTTTTATGTTTACGCATATATCAATCAATATATGATCCTTTTATGCGTCTTTTTTATGAACAATCATATTACCGTCATATTTAGGACTCTTTAATGAGTCTCTTTTATGAGTACTCATAAATCAGATACAATAATGACTCTTGTATGAGTCTTATTTTTGAGCAATCATTTAACAATCATATTAAAGACTCTTTGATGAGTCAATTTAATGAGTCATCATAAAACACGCAAAAAACACTCTTTTTAGAGTCATTTTTTGGAGAGCCTCAGAAAATGTTTGCAGGGTTATATTTTTCCAGTTTCCTCTAAAAAGATTGTTTTAAATATCTAACTCACTCAAAGCTCCACTTAACTGAAACTTACCTCAAGCCGGCAAAAAATTTGAAATTATCAACGTTAACTTTAGAAACTCACCTGAAATGAAAAAGAAAAGTTTATAATGAAATAACCTTTTGTTATATTGTGTTTATTTAAACGCTTATGCTAGAAAACTACTATAAAAATTAAAAAAAAAGTTTAACAATTCTTAGTTTTGTTGTTATATAAACTCGGTAAAATTTACACAACTCCATTCAACCAAATCGAAAACTTTTGCAATCAAATATCAATCACGAAAGAACAAACTAGTGCCAACACGAAAGAGGCGTTTGTCTACGTGGTCCATATAACAAGTTCATTGAACAAGTCTAAATCACCTTTTCTTCGACAGTTAAAGGCGGTTTTCTAGCCCACAAAAGTGTAGCGCAGCAAACATTCGCAAAAGAACATCAGCGGTAACAGCAACAACATCATCACCAACCAACACCAACGTCAACACAAACACTTGATAAAACATTGACAAGAACAACATGGAAGCTATTGCGTTGTTCCACTTTGCGACAAGGACGGAGACACGTACAAAATGTCAAAGTGAATTCCGGCTATTGTTGTTTTTTGATGTCAATTCAATTTTAACGCATCCCCAACAATTTCTGTGTCATTTGTGAGTTGATGTTGTTAATGCAGTAAGAAAAAAAAAAAAATAGAAAAAAAAGGAGGGCAAAAAAGTTGATAAACATAAAGGACCTTCGTTTTTGTTAATATTGTGTAGCCTGTGTGCTTTCAGGCAAGTGTGTGAAGTATATAAAATGAAAACATGTCAGTGGGTTTTAATTGTTGACACTGTGTCAGTCATGCAGTTAGTCGCTTGGGATGGATGGACGGACGTATGGATGGAGGAATGAATGGGTGAGTAAGTTTGTTCTTTTTGCTGATAGGCGGCTGTGGGTGCGTAAAAAGTGCGTTACTGACACGCCCCGCTTGTTTGTCGGCCAACAGTTGTTGATGTTCATTTGAGTGATGCTGCATATAGCTAAGGGCCAAAGAAGTGCTTATAAAAGCTTAAATAAAAGCGTCTGAATGAAGTAAAAGTTGGTGGGAAAATTTTTTTTATGACATGTTTGCAGATATTTAAAGAAAACGAAAACGTTACATGTACTACTCCGTTACATTAGTTTTTAAAGAACTCTCTTTTGAGAGGCCATTTTGGGTCTGCTGGAAACCCCTCTAATAGAACCTGTGTTTCCTCTTTTTTATACGAGTATCGTTTAGTTTTTCTTTATAATATTAATTTGAAAAAATTTGTCTACTTAAAGCCTTAATAATAGACAGAAGTATAAAGATCTTAATAGAGAAATATATTAACCCTATGTTGCATACTAATTCATATATGAATTACAACGATTAGTACAGAATTGCATCTAAGACCTTTTGGCGTCACTGTACTCAACTGAGTAAGACAAAACAATCTTTTAAATTATAAAAGATTTTTTGGTTTAACCATTTAGTTTTGCAAGTAACAAATTTTCATATGGTGAAAAATGGGTTAAAATGCATATAATAATTTTATTACATTTTAAATGTCATGCACCATCTGTACAGTTTTTACAGTTTCGCTATATTACTGCATATGAAACAAAGCCCTGCTTAATGGTTTCATGGTTATGTTTACTGCTTTTTCCCAAAAATTTCTCTTTCCTATTTTTAGTTACTAGTGCAATCGCAAAAACCGATTTTTGCCAATGACTCATTCTTGGCATTTTCCAGCTGTATGTTTTATTTTTGGCTTTTTTTAGCATTTTCTGTTTCAACATTTTATGTGGCTCATCGACGACATCCAAGCATAAATCAATAGCTGCATCGCACTACATCGAAATGCCGCGCACACAACAGATGTTTTTGCTACGGTTCTGAAGAGTATTTTTAAAATATTTACCACTCCCCTTAGGCTTCAGTTTATTGCATTTCTGTGATGAAAATTTATTTTTATATTCTAGTGTTCGTCTCATCATTTGTGGCTTTGCGGCATTTATTGTGTGCTGTTCTTTTATAATCATATTGTTCTTCTTCATTATGGTTATTTGAAACCTTTTGTTTGATGGCTTTTATTTTATTTTTTTTTTCAGGTTGTGTATTTTAAAATGTTGCGATGTCTTTATTAAGGTTCGCTGCTGTGAGGCTAACAAACGACATTAACGAGCTGATTATTTGTTGTGTGCCTGTTCAGAAGGTGCAACCGTGAGATTAAAGGGCGCTCATAAAAAAATACAGACATACATATATTTAGGTGAACAACAAGTTAAACAGGTAGCTGCTGAACCCGGTTACTGATGCATGAATCAGTAACAACTTCAAGCTGAAAGACTAGTTTACAAATTTTAGTGTGAACATAAAGTGAGTATTTTTTTATTGTCTAATGCTTTCGAAATGTACAGCTAAATTTAAGAAATCATGCATATATTGAGTTATTTCAATTTAACAATAGGAAAGCATTACTTAAGGCCGCTGTTAACGGGGGACATGACAATGGCCTTTTTTTAAATCGACTTTTTATACCCTAAACCTGAAAGGTCAGGGTATATTAACTTTGTGCAAACGTTTGTAACGCAGAGAACGAAGCGAGTCCGGTATAGAAAAGAATATATATTCTTGATCAGCGTTACCTCGTGAGTCGAGCTATTCATGTCCGTCCGTCCGTCCGTCTGTGTGTTGTCCGTATACACAGGATAAAAAGGAGGAGTAGAGATAATTGCAATAAAGTTGGTACACATGGTCACACGCACCCAAGAATTTGCACTATGAATATTTTTGGAATCCGACCACGGATACGCCTACCTCCCATACAACGCAAAAATTTAAAACTGCATAACTCAGCTCATAATAAGTGTACAACAATAAAATTTGGTATGTGTGTGTTTTATATCAACACAAAGATGTCTTCGAAAAATGGACGTCATCCGCTCACTGACACGCCCACCTCCCATACAACCCAAAAATTGAAAATGCAATAAATAAGCGTCTGTTTAACCTACAGAGCTAAAATTTGGCACATATGTTTTTTATGACAAGAAAAAGATGGTTTTGAAAAATGGACATCATCTGTCTACGGACACGCCTACCTCCCATACAACCCAAAAAGTTTAAATTTCAATAAATAAGGTTATGTTTGTCATAGAGAAATTAAATTTGGTATGTATGTATTTTATACCAAAACTAAGGTGTGTTCAAAAATTGGGAGTAATCCGTCCATGAGCACGCCCATCTCCCATAGCGAAAGCACAATAAAGGCATTAACTGTGAGTTACAGGAATAAAACTTGGTATTTTTTGGGTAAATTTTTCATCAACATTTAAATGCATATCAAATATAGGCTCCATCCGGACACGCCCATTTCCAATAATATTATTTTTTTTTTGGTAAATTAGGTTTAGGGTATTTCATAGTCGGCCTAGACCGACTTTAGACTTTCTTTACTTGTTTTTTTATATAATTTTGTATTTTAGTACATATTCTTAAGATTCTAAAAAAAATTTCATGGAAAAATTCATACGGGTTCAGAAGTTACAGTCGGATTAAAAAAAAAAAAACAAAACAAATTGGCCATTTCAGCCCTTGAAAGGACTTTGACCGAGCTTCTTATGATCAATTGTGTTGTGTGTGTTATTAAATTTTTGCACACAATTGACCGAGAACTGGACCTACATGTTTTATGCCGACTCCAAACGGCTAAAGTTCATGTTCTCAAAAAGCTTTACATGCCATTATTTACTCTCTGAGGATTGCCATTGTCTGCAGAGAGGTGGTGACCGATCAGAAAAATTTTTCATTGAAAAAACTTTTCGCCGCGGCTGGGGATAGAACCCGGGCTCCGAGCATGCTAAGCCACACATTTAACCTGTATGCCACGGTCACCACAGTCGGATTGGTGAGAGTTCATTTCTATTTTTCTTTGTTCACAAACTTTGAACGCGTTCATCTCGAAACCATGTTTTTCGTACTGGTTGCGGCACTAGCGGGTTAATTTTTTGACGAAAATTTTTTTTTTTTTGTATTTTTTTAAACTTAATTCGCTATCGTATGACTCGAACTTTTTTTTGTTTAAATTTTTTTCGATTCTCTATCAATTTTTAAAGTCAATATTTTTTTGAAACAAAAAAACACTTTCAAATTTGGAACATCACCCAAGATGTATTTAAATAAGGTGGCAGAAGTAGATTGACGCCTATCATATCCACACGGTAGTGCTGTCAAACTTAATTGCAGTGCTGCCACTTTTACTTTTTCTTTTTATATGTGGGACAAACACTTTGAGAGGGTGTTTTGCTATAGGAAAAAGAAGAGATTAATCTACAAATAGCGTTTTCTCTTCTCGAAAAATTCTGCATTTTTCAAAACATATTTTTTGCAAAAAACAACAAACAAGACAAATCACAAGCAAAGTAAAAAAAAGTCGCTTAAAACGCGTGTAGTTCACTCGAAACCGTAAGAACAAGTAACGAAACAGCATTCTTTCCAACATATTTAATATAGATTTCGTATTAATCACAACAAAAAAATTACATAAGAAAAATCACAAGAAATATACAAAAAACTCGAAGCTGTTAGACAAAGTGACAAGGCATCGGATTTTTCATAGGATTATTGTTCAAAATACGGCATCACTACGTTTTTTCGATTTTGACATTGCAGCGGTGTTGACTTCTGAGACGTCAACCTACTTCTGCCAACTTCCTTAATACATCTTGACATCACCAAAAATTGAAAAAAATTTAAAAAAGCTGCTGTCATACGATAAACAATTTTGTTAAGATTTAAAAAAGTCTTTTTTTTCCAGATAGGACAATTCTTGCGACTCCCAGCGCTGCAACCACGAGGCCCCGTTTTTTTCTCTGCCGCCAGTTTGGAGCTCTATAAAACCATCTTGGAGTGAAAAATATAATATTTTGAATTTTTATACCCCCACGCGAACTGCGTAAGAGGTATATTAATTTTGTCACGACGTGTGTAACGCCCATAAGGAAGCGTGGTAGGTATAGAAAAGTATATATATTCTCATGCTGTGGTGATGCTGACCACCTGAGTTGATTAAGCCATGTCCGTCTGTCTGTCCGTCTGTCTGTCCGTCTGTCTGTCCGCCTGTCTGTCCGTCTGTCTGTCCGTCTGTCTGTCCGTCTGTCTGTGAACACGATTACAGCCCTAATTTTGAAGCTATCGTGCTGAAATTCGATATTTAAGCTGTTTTCTAAAAAACTAAGATCAAGTTCGGTAACGGGCTAAATCGGATGAAAACCACGCCTACCTCCCATACACTGCCAACAATGAAAACTCCATTAAGAAGCAAATATTAAAGCTACAAAACTTTACTTCGGTATTTATATAGTCTATGACAAAACTCAGGTGTGTTAGAAAAATGGGCGTCATCCACCCACTAACACGCCCACCTCCCATACAATCCTATTATGGAAACCTATATTTATAGAAGCTTGTGTCGAAGCTATAAAAGTTAAATTAAATATTTATTATTTTTATGTAAAAATTGAGACGTGACAGAAAATAGAGCGTAATCCATCCACGAACACGCCCACCTCCCATACAACCCCAAAATTGAAAACTATATAAATAGGCTTCTGTCGAAGCTACAAAAGCAAAATTAGATATTTATTCTTTTTATACCACCTCCCACTCAGCCCCTTATTGAAAACTTAATAAAATGGCTTGTCTTTTCTTTGCAGGATAATAATTTGATATGAATGTATTCTAGACGTCATCAAAATAGTAAAATTTTTTAAAATCTCATATAAAAAGAGCTGCAATTTACGATTTTGTACCATTGTGAATCGCCCGTGGGGGAATTTTAACTTGGGCCAAGTCGAAGATATGCCTTACTTGTTTTTTTTACAATTTGTTTGGAAAAAAAAAATTTGGAAAATGATTGTTTTTGACTGAGTTATGAATTTTTAAAAAAAAGGTCTGTTTTCTCTGCCGCGAGTGTTATGTCCCACCTTAAACTTTAAGAAGTAGTACATTTATTGACTTTCCTTCTAGCGTTTGTGCTCATAACTACAACAATTAGTATTCAATTGACTTCAGACTTTCTGAGAACATTGTTTCAATGTTATGCATTCGAAAAAACATAAAAAAAATAAAATGTAGTTTCGGGCGTCAAAAAAACTTCACCGGGCCTTAAAAGAACCAAAGGTGGTCTACGAAAAGCATTTGCCATACAGCGCAACAAGTTTGACTAAACCTGAACTTAGAAAGTTAAAAAAAAAACTGATTTGCCGTAGGAGAGATCAAATAAAATGACATACTTAATCGTAAGCCATGATAGAACATTAAACGTCCTCCATTAAAACTTCTGCAGAAACTACAGAGGCGTAGAAGTCTAAAAAGCCACAACACATATTTTTTAGGTATATCCAGCGCTGGCCAGATATCAGCACTTTTTCTTAGGGAACTGGTGTTACAGTGCCTTGACAGTCCCTTTAAAATTTTGATCTACAGAATTTTCAACGTCGTGAATTGCTCAAACTGGTTCAAATAGAGAAGGCAAAAAAAATTGCCCATTAAACTACAATTTTTGGCCGGAGTATGTCTGACATGTGAGGGAATCGCTCCAATGCACTTAACCTACACGGTCAAAAATTCGAGTTTATATAAGACCTGCACAGTTTTTGTTTTTTAGTTTCTGACTAGTTTTTCAAACTTAAAAGTTTACTTTTAAAACTAATCAAGTATGCTTTCGCAGATTAAAATTTAAGGTTTGAAAAGCTTTTAAAATAAACTTTTGGTTTCAAAATAAGTCTGATGAAGTTTTAATTGCAGACGCAGAGGCTTTTAAAAACAAGCATTAGGGATAAAAAAACATGAAAGTTAAAAATTGAATCCACAATTTTTGACAGAGTGGTTAAAACAATGATATATGAAACAATGTCTTGACACATTTTAAAAATTTTCTTTTTATCTTCTGATCAAATAATAATACTTTCATTGGGGGTTGAAAAATTTTTGCGTATTAAGCATTTTTTGAACAATATAACTTCTTATCCTGTCTTGCATTTTAAGAAAATGTATTTTATCTGGTCGAAATAAAGCTGCAATTTTGAAAATATATATAGTTTTTAATTTATTTAATATTTTTAATTGCATTGTGAAAAACATAAAACTATTGTTGCTTATTTTAAAAAAATGTTATGCATTAAATTGTAAGTGGGAGTTGGGCATGTTGTTTCTTGCTTATAAAAAAAAAAGAAAAAATGAAACACTCACCTCGGACAGAAAATTTTCAACTAAAGGTTCTCGTCTGTTCATAATATGGTACAATGAAATCGACGCCAAAAAAAAGCTAAGAGATTTGATAACCAATCTTACATAATTGAAGGATGATAAGCAAAATGGCTCTCTGAGACTTTTTTCATGTGTCTTAATTTGGTGAAAATCCACTTTGAATATAAATAATGTTCAAACATTTTAGTTTCAAAAAGATTGTATATCTTTTTAGAATACATAAGTATTTATTTTTATTTTAGTATTTGAAAATATTCAATTTTCAACTGGGTATAACTGAAAATTTTTATGTGATAGCTAAATACCAAGACTGTCACCTTGTTTGGTGTAGTCTTTTTATATGGAAAGCAAAATTATAACAAAATGTATGTAACTTTTTCACATTCAAAGTCGGTGATGGAAAAAATCTGAGTACGCCATCATGTTTACCATCCTTAAATTATGTACTTAAGAACTTTTAAACTTCTTGACCTGTTTTAGCTGTTGCACCGTGGAATTAATTTCAATAAAAATTGCAAGTTTTGGAAAAAATGTCTGAGCTCTTATTCTGATGAGAAATTTCACCACAAAAATATTGAAATGAGTAGCGTTACTCATGGATATATGATCAAAAATAACTTAAATTCAATTATTTATAACAAAAAAAAAAAAAAAAACAACAACAAACAAAAAACCCATAAACCGGTTTTTGTAGGTAACTGTTAAGCACATTGTTTTTGAACTTTATCCACAAAAGATCTGCCTGCACCAGATATTCCTGCAGATATCTGCATAAAAACATTTAACGTATTTATTTATTAACACCCAAAAATGTAAGCAAAACAAAACAAAACTCTCACCCACTCGTGTTATGCCGCCCCGCTGCCTAGCTGGCTCTAACAACTTAAGCGCTTTCTTAATCGCATCACGTCCCTTCCAAGTACTTTGCCAGGATATTGCAGTAAATTTATAAGAATGCTTAGAATTGCATGCATGTTGTGTGGAATGTACCATCGACAAACCAATTTCTGATGTTGGCTTCAAAGAAGCTGGAGAAAAGAGCAAGAGTTAAGCTGTGGGAAAGGATGCTCAACAGCATGCTTGAACGTGAACGTGAACTCGTAAAATTTTGCAAAAACTGGACATGAGCATAACAACGGCAGCAACAAAACAACAGCAACAGTCAAACAAACAAACAAACAACCACAACAGCACGATATCAACATCAACATATCCTTAAATAACAACAGCGACAAGAACAAGAACAAGAAAAACACCAACACCAACAAGCATTGAGCGAATGACACTAAAAAATGTGCTGCAAAATGTTAACATGCATTTCTTGGGCAGCAAACAACAAACATTCGACAAATGCAAACTGTGGCAACGCCAGCCAGCAGCAACACCAGCCATTCAGCTAGACTAGAAACGCATAAATTATTCAACACTCTGCCAGCATGCAGAAAATAAAAATGTCGGTAATTTTTTGCCATTTTATTTCTTATTTTTTTTTTATTTTTTTTGTTTTTTTTTTTATCTTCTCCTTTTATGGCTCTTGTTAGTTACAGTTTCTTCTGCTAGGAGACTCAATGAAAATGCCAAAAATGTTGTCTATGTCGATTTCGTGCGAATGTTTTTCAAAATTCATACAAAAGGCACTCACTAAGTTCACAAAATTGTTGTCCTTTGAGAATGTTGCAGTAGTTTTATAATAGTTTGCGTACGTGTGTGAGTGTTTTAGAAATGGGCAAGTTTTTCTTTATTTGTTTTTTTTTTTTTTATAAAAATACTTAAAAGGCACCAACGTATGTATATTTTTCAATTTTCAGTTGCTTTGAATAGCACGAAAATAACTTTTATTCAACTGTCTAATGTCTTGTCTCGTCGACTGGACATGAAATATTCAACGTATGTTAAGTTTAAGTTAAGCCAGACAGTTGACAGTGACTTCTTAAAGGCATAAAGCGTTAAAATAATGCTCCAGCTTGAATTATTTAACAACTTTTATTTTTTGCCCTGCAAATATTTGCAATCGGCACAGAATCGCCATCGAATCGCTTGGAAGATGAGACAATTGTCGTCGAGTTCTTTTGAGAGTCATCCAGGTATCATCGAATGCAAGCCGCTGAGGCCATTCAGGCGATTCACCGGGAAGATTGCCTAGAGGGGTCTTAAGTGATTTGCCAGAAAGATTCACCAACGAATCGCCGAGACGAGTCTTAAGCCGTTCGCTGAGAAGAATCACGAACGAATCACCGAGAGGTGTCTTAACCCTACGTGTGGCTAGTGTAACGATATCGTCACCGTTCTTTTTACAACATAGCTGTATCTCAGACATGTGCAATGAGCGACGGTTGATATCTCCTCCTAAAAAAACTTTGAAACTTTGTATGAACACCTGCCAAGCCGCGTCAGTTTTGGTTTAGCCGTCTGTCAGTATTGTGAGTGTTAAGTTGGACCGGCCACAGGATATGATTATTTTTTTAATATTTTTGTTAAGTAAAGAATGTTGTTATTTTTACTTTAAATGAAGAAATTTTCTCATATTTTTATTTTTTTTAAAGTACAAATGAATGCAACATAAAAAACACGTGTTTGTGATCAAAAAAATTATCCGAAATGTACTTTTTTTTTCAAATAAACATTTTTTTTTGCCCACAAATAATGTCAAGAAACATGTTTGTGTGTTTATAACAAACAATTATTACAAAAAAGCATGTGTTTTTTAGTTTGACATTTATTTAAAAAAAAAAATAATAAAAAATATAAGGAAATTACTTCATATATTTTTTTGTAAAAATTGTATGCTGTCATAAAAATTTTGTTTTTCAAACAAGAAAAGAATGAAAAAAACATTTGATACTTATAATAAATAAAAAAAAAAAAATCAAAACCGTGTAAAAAAATTATTGTTTTTTGAAATTTTTTAAAAAAATAATATATTTTACTGTTAATTAAAAAATTTAATTTTTTGGTTTTGCAAAATTTTTTTTAATTATTTTATTTAAGTTTGAGAAAAGGAAAACTTAATCTCCAAATAACTTTTTTGAACATTAAATGCCCCAGGGGGGTGTTTATCCAATCCTTAAAACTTTAAATTTTTGAAAAGTTTTTACTTGAGAAATGCCAATTTTTAGGTTACAAAAAAATAATGGTTTTTGGAAGGTAGCCAAATCTTGGTAAATGGTTTTTTTGAAGGAACATATATAAAGCGTTAATACCTAGAATATTTTTTCTTAATACCAATTAGGGTCGGAGATATGAGTTTTGGACTAAAAGTTGAAAAAATGCTAATTTTCGGCTATTCCGAAATTTTTGGCGCAAAACTGAGAGGACATTTTGGCCAAAACACTTTTTTTTCCTTTAATTGTAATAGTTATGTTAAACCTTACAAAAAATGTTGACCAAAAATTATTTTTGAAGGGATTAAAAAATGACTTTGGCCATGAGGAGGGTTAAACATTTTTCTTTTTGAATCATTTTAAAGCAGGGACCGAAAATAACTGCTATTTTACAATTTTCCATTATGGTATATTTTCCAAATATACCATTATGATACAAATGGCCTCAGTTTGACGAATATTTAGAACCTTTTCGACTGATTCTATAAAAGTTAAAAATTAAGTGTTATTTTTTGCCTTTTATTTTTTCAGACAAAAATAACGGTTACCTTCGACTTTTATTTTATTGGTCAAAAATAGAAGTTATTGTGTGACTTTAATTTTTTCGGTCAAAAATATCAGGCAATCTGTGTTTTTTTAAAGGCTGCTTGTCCGATTAAAAAAACTAGTGATACCATATGTAAAACGTGATCACCGATGAGACCAAAATAATGGTATCGATAGTTTTTTATTCAGTAAAATGGCCTTTGAAAAAACACAAAAAATAAAAGGCACAAAATAACTGTTATTTTTGAACGATAAAATAAAAGTCAAAAGTAACTGTTATGTTTGCCCGAAAAAATATAAGGCACAAAATAACTTTTATTTCTGTCGGAAAAAAAAGAAGTAAATTAAAAAAATATTAAAAAATAACAGTTAATATTTGACTTTTTTGATAAAAACCATAACCGGTACGATGTTACCTGTTTTAAAGATTTTTGAGAACCTATTTTATTATTATGAGAGATTTTAAAAATATTTCAAAAAGAGCGAACGATCGCCGGAATGGGCGAAGGAAGATTTTGAAAAGCTGTTTGAACCGCGCATTCATCCAGTGGGCGATCGAAAGGCAATCCATCTTTCAACGATAGCCGGAATGAGCGAAAAAAGATTTTGAAAATTTTGCGAGAATCGCGCATTCATCGCTGTGGTGATCCATCTTCTAAAGTACCCTTGGGCAAATCGCTAGTGTATCGCCAAATCAACCAACCTCTCTTCCAATCATCTTTCAAATGTTTGCAGGGTAATATTAATTTAAGTTTAACCCTTTAGTTCATAGATTTTTAATTTAGTTTAAAAAAATTTTACAAACCTAATTTAACCCCAAAGCTTGAATCTGACGTCATTTTACATTTTTTTGCCTTCAAATTTCATTTTATCTCGATCGCATCCACTATTTTCATTAAATCATTTATTGTAGGAAGCTGTTCAACAATATCATAAAAAAATATTGTAAAATTTTAATATCATATAAAAAATAAATCATAAAAAATAAATATTATAATACCAATACGACATTTGTTACTCATAACCAGAAAATTAAACGTGTTTTTCAGTATTTGGTAGCGTACCTAACGACACGATGTCGATCGAATGATGATTAATGGTAAGACATTTCTCTTTTGTTCGCTTTTAATTATTTTCTTGAAAATATTTTTATACGCAATGACTCATTAAAATATTTTCAGGTTTATATACGAAGACAGTGTTGAACAAACTGGTGTCCATGATTGTGGAATTTCTATATATATTCTTGCAAATATTATTATTATTTTGTTAAATATATCAATTTATTAACATTTTTGGTTACATAATTTAAATATTTTTATAAAAAAAAAGCTTTCAAGAATCTATGCAATACCTTTTTATCACTAAAATATTATACAAGCCTTACCGAAATATCTACCAATGTATTTTTGACCCTTGGACTCATCACAAATGGAGGAGTTTCAGAAGCGGTTTAAAAACGAAACCAAGAAAGCTTTTTTTCTCTCGATAACAACTGCCTCAAAATTGCACTCAGAGCCAAAAATAAATACTTTTCTCTTGCGGTTGCATCATCAAAAATCCTCAGCACACACTTGCGTAAAACATATTTTAAACTTTTAAGCCACTCACCATTCCCCATTGATTTTCATTATTAATTTCTGCATATTTTGGCTATAGTTCAAAAGCTTAAGCGAAAGATTGCATAAAAACCATGCTGAGTTCTGAGTGTTTGCTGAGTGCTGAGCGTGTGAACGCACGCTTGTAATGAGCTATTGTAAGCGCTGAACAATAAATTTAAATCGCTGCCAACGATTATAGTTGATTAAATTCTGTTTTTATATGCATACATTTCGTGCATTAAAAATCAATAAAAATAAAATTAAAAATAAAAGAAAAACCATTTTGCATTATTTTCAATATTATGCGGAATAATCAATAAATTATGAAAAATTAATAACGACCTATAAGCACAGAGATATGCATATGCTTAAAATATTTAATATTGCATTTGTTTATATATTTAAGCCGGAGTAAGTGCTGCATGATTTGCCGTTATTAATACGCCAGAGATTTTCTATTTATGAATGCATTCATAAATTAAACGCTAAAAGAGAAATATTCTAATGAAGTCGCTTATTAAAAATCACTGTAGCTATTTATAAATAAAACTCATTTCATAGATACTACAACTTGTCGATATTAAAATGTAGTTTTTGCAGAAAGTTTAGTTCAGTTAAAATATTAAAATGTTTTTTTATGCAATTTGCTTTTATTCAAATTCAATCCTTTCATCCATTCGTTTGATATCTGAAAAAAATAACATTAAGGAAATAAACTTGGTCTAATATTGTAAATAATGAGACAGACAGAATATGCGAAGCTGTTTGGAATAAAGTATAAATTTTTATTTAAAATCTCATAAGTATTACCACACAGTAAAAAGTTTGAGAGTAAATTTTATCTTTTTTATAACATTTCGTAGTATAAAATATTTTTATTCTAAATTTATTATAAGTTTTATCCCACTCTATAGTATAAAACATGCATTTCCATTCAAACAGCTATTTTATTCCAAAATAGTTTCATTTTTATACCATAAATTTATAAATATTATATATATATTCCAGTTATGCACACGAGAACCTCATGGAGCCACTTTCACGTACAAGTCGAGTTTTTGAAGCTACCGAACGAACTTCAAAGATGCCAGCAGACAATCAGTTGGTGTTTGGTCATCAGTCAGTAATCATGTTATGCGCAAATAGCAATCCAATCCAATATTGCGCTTCAATTGGAAGCTCTGCCAACATATGAGTAAAATTTTTTGCTCTTTATTATACCCTAAACCTGGCAGGTCAGGGTATATTAACTTTGTGCAAACGTTTGTAACGCATAGAACGAAGCGAGTCCGGTATAGAAAAGTATATATATTCTTGATCAGCGTCACCACGTGAGTCGAGCTATCCACGTCCGTCTGTGTGTTGTTCGTATACACAGGATAAGATGAAGGAGTTGAGATAATTGGATGAAACTTGGTACACATGGTCACATGAACCCAAGGATCTGTACTATTGAATATTTTTGGAATCCTCCCACGGACACGCCTACCTTCCATACAACGCAAAAATTGAAAACTGCATAAATAAACTCATAATTAACCTACAACAATAAAATTTGGTGTGCATGTGTTTTGTATCAACACAAAGATGTTTTCGAAAAATGGGTGTCGTCCGATCACGGACACGCCCACCTCCCATACAACCGAAAAATTTAAAACGCAATAAATAAGCCTGTGTTTAACCTACAGAAATAAAATTTGGCACGTGTGTTTTTCGTAACAAAACAAAGATGGTTTTGAAAAATAAACATCATCCGCCGACGGACGGATACCTCCCATACAACGCAAAAATTGAAAACTGCATAACTCAGCTCATAATTAGCCTACAACAATAAAATTTGATATGTATGTGTTTTATATAAACACAAAGATGTCTTCGAAAAATGGACGTCATCCGCTAACGGACACGCCCACCTCCCATACAACCCAAAAATTTAAAACGCAATAAATAAGCCTCTGTTTAACCTACAGAGCTAAAATTTGGCATGTATTTTTTTTATAACAAAAAAAAGATAAATTTGAAAAATGGAGATCATCCGCTCACTGACACGCCTACCTCCCATACTACGCGAAAATTGAAATCTGCATAACTCAGCTCGTAGTTAACTTACAGCAATAAAATTTGATATGTGTGTGTTTTATACCCACACAAAGATGTCTTCGAAAAATGGACGTCATCCGCTTACTGACACGCCCACCTCCCATACAACGCAAAAATTGAAAACGCAATAAATAAGCGTCTGTTTAACCTACAGAGCTAAAATTTGGCACGTAGGTTTTTTATGACAAGAAAAAGATGGTTTTGAAAAATGGACGTCATCCGCCCACGGACACGCCTACCTCCCATACAACCCAAAAAGTTTAAAACTCAATAAATAAAATTATGTTTGTCATAGAGATATCAAATTTGGTATGTGTGTATACTATACCAAATTTTAGGTGTGTGGGAGTCATCCGTTCATGAACACGCCCACCTCCCATAGCGAAAGCGCAATAAAGGCATCAACTGTGAGCTACAGGAATAAAACTTGGTATGTGTAAATTTTTCATCAACATTTACATGCGTATAAAATATAGGCTTCATCCGCCCACGGACACGCCCATTTACAATAAAATTTTTTTTGTTTTTGAAAGTGGGTTTAGGGTATTTCATAGTCGGCCTAGACCGACTTTAGACTTTCTTTACTTGTTTTTTCTGTCGAAGTGTTTTTGAAAATATAAAAAAACAATGTATCATGAAATCTATCAATTCAAATTTAAATATTATTTCTGATTTATGACTTTAAATGAAACACATATTCAAATTGTATTTGAAAATATTAATAAACAATATATCATGAAATCTTTTAATTAAAATCTAAATAATATTCCTGATTTTTGACTTCAAATGTAACACATCTTAACATATTTAATGTATGTTTACATATGTGCTACATATTTTTATACAATATTGCTATAAAAAGTAACCAAATATGGTTTAAAAAGATTTTTTACCTTTGCTTATACAAATGTATACCAACCTGGTGTAAATATATTTTATTCACTTTTTGGATAAAATCCATACCAATTTTGTATAAATTTGGTTTATACGAATAAATTTTGTAACATATATGGTATGGATTTATATGTATACCAAATAGTATAAAATTTATCCTCATATTTTTTACTGTGTAGAATAACGTCTTACAGCGCGGTTTGCAACGGGGTACTTTTTACAGATTTTTTCAAGGCGATGAAACTTTTTTGACGAATACTTTAGGGTATACCTACATCCTTTAATACTCATCGCTCAAAGATAATATATATAATAAAATATCAGATATATCCTGCGCTGAATGAATATCTAATTTTTGGGTGAACATATTTTTGGGTGTTTTTTAAAATGCGATAAAAAACAAACTAAGAAATTTTTTAAAAACCAATACAAAAAAAGAAAGGAAAATACAAAAAATTTACAATTGAAATTGAATTACAGGCTGGTAAAATGAGAGTGCAAATTATGGGTGCGTCCTTGTGGACATGATTCCAACCCTTCTGGGGATCTGAGAAAGAAACGAACAACATATTCCTAATAAGTACGAATATCGCTATGACCTAAAGTACGAAAATTAAAAAAACCATTTATATACAAAATGACAGCTGTTTGAAAACAAAAAGTTATTTTTTGACATTTTTTCATATATTAATTTTTTCAATATATTAAAAAATAAAATATTTACATGATCATAGTTCCAACCATAGAAGAACTATGATGATGTACATATTTAAAGAAGGTTCACACCAGCTTTCAAGTAAATAGGTTAAGGTACTTGAGAAATTACGTTCAAGGTATTAGAAAAAGTAGTTTCGAGAAACACGCGTTTAAAGACATAATTTTTAAAATTTTTTTAACATTTGTTTTTGTTTTTGTTTTGTTAAAAAATCAATTCCTATCTTATGAAAAACTAGCTGGTTAAAATATTCTTAGTTTTGATTTTATCGATTTTTAAACAACTACAAAAATGTTTACACCTAGACTAGAAACTGCCTTAAGGAAAAAGAAAATATCGAAAAGATTTTTGATCTAATATTTTATTTAATATTTAATTTTGGTACCAGAATTAGGGTGTTCCAACACTCTAATAGGCATGGTTTTGGTTTGGTATGGACATACTTAGAAGATACAGTTATAAGATAGTTACATTGTGAATATGTAACACGAAGAGAAAAAATGGGCTAAAGTCAAGCTTAAGGCGTTCGTTAATGAAATTAGCTAAATAAAGCTCAAAACCATCTCAAAAAATGCTTTTTACGTATGCAGTTTATGCCAGAATTTGAGCTTGAAAATTTTGTTGATAAAGACGTAAATTTGTCCTTACTAAGTGTCATCTTGGGCTTGATCATAAAAATTAATTTTTGTTGTAGTTGGTTTTGCTCATCAAAAAATGAGAAACCGAACGACATAAATCTCAGTTGGTTGGTTGTTGCTGTTTGTATAAAAGTGTATAAAAGTGCAGAACATAAATTAAAAAATTAGATATTCTTGTCCGAATTGGATTAAATATCTTATTTCGACAATAAAAATATAATTTTGAATTTTCGTCTGGTCCTGATGCCTGAGTCCTTTACATTTTGTCATTGTTTGCCTTGTATTATTAAAATGCATAAAATGTCATATCCGAAAATTTCTTAGATTCGACATATGAGAGAATGTTAACTTGTTTAAGTTACAATCCATAAATGACATGCATTGAACACAAATGATCATGTTTTTTTACAATCAATACCAAAATGTCATAAATTGGTCCAAAGTGAGCATATTAGTTTTTTGACAAACAATCAAAAATCACATACATTGTGCACAAATGAGCGTGTTCAATTTTTTTGATAAACAACGACGTTAGGTCTTGACATCAAGAATATTATGGCTAAACTCAGAATCACTTCAATAATAAATTGATTTGGGATTGCTTTCAGTTCAAATTTCTCTCCGTATATGCTTAGATATGATAATTGTATGGTATGGTAATATATATAATGGTTATGACAAGCTATTTTAAAAAGATGGTAAGTATAATGAAGATGTAAATGTGGGTGTATTGTTACAGTGATGACTTGTAATATTATTTTTAATAATTATCCTCTTCCGTGTGATAAAATTTTTCGAAATTTTCTCTGTGGAACATATTAAATTTCTTATTTATATTGCTGGCGGTGTGTCAATTTTTCATTGATTAGATTCTATTATTAAATTTTTCGACAATTTTTCTTTCCCTAGGAATCGAGCCGAAAATATTCTTTCTTTTATTTTAAAACTAATACTGGATGTTTTGATTTCATATTTTGACAACCTCTTTTTACTTTGACATATATGAATAAATCATGATAGAATAATTTTACCAGGTAGTGTTGACAAATGTTGATTCTCTCAGCTACAAGTAAACGAACTTTTGTCAAAAACAGCTGTTCGTTGTTATATTTGTTGGCAACATTCAGCTGTGCCAACTGTTGTGACAGCAACACACCGGGGAGCGCTATTATCGGTATTGAAGTTTCAGAAAAATTGTCAAGTTTATGAAATATCAAGCTTTGTATCAAATACGAATTGAAATTTTACCGACAAATTAAAAATTTTCTATTTTTAAATGCATTTTAATGAGCAAATTCATATTTATGTGCATCAAGTTTTGACTTAGCAGTTGGCAACTGTTGGGTACGCTGAATGTGACCAGTGAAAATTAATTGTATGCTATGACGGATTGTGAGCGCTCTCTTTCTTGTTATATTTTTTGACAAAAGTCCGTTTCTAACAGAAACGTCAATGCTACCTTGGAGTAATTATATCATGTGAATAAATATTTCGAAAGTTGACTTAAGATTTGAAAATATCACTAAAGGTATTCATGGTATTACAAGTTGTAAAAAAACTATTTCTTTTTTTAATAAAAGAAATTGCAGTGAACAACATTGAAAATTAGTTACATTCTTTGAATAATCCTTTGTAATATTTCTCCCACAAGTGTGGGTTGCAAATTATGTCATAAGTAATGTTACAAAATTTCAATTATTTTTATTTCATTTACTTTGCTTTTCCCATATAATTCGGTACATACAAAATTAATTCATACAAAAAAACAAATAAGCAAAAATGTTGCATTTGTTTTGAATTATTTGCTTACAGTGAGAATTTTTCAACTTGCATTGCATATTTTTGTTTTTCATTTTTATTTTTCTCTATTATAATATTTAATACTTTTTATTATTTTTACCTCGCTTGTGTTTGACATAATTCGATGGTTCGTTGCCGCAGCACGGTTGTTCGTAGTAAAAATTCCATGTATTCTCATAATCGCAGGATATGCTTTGTATGCAAAATGTCAGCAAGGCGAGAAGCAGCGGGAAGTACGAGGACCACAACCCAAATTGGATTATTGGGGTTTTTGTGGATGATGAAAACATTTTGAGCTTTTGGTAAAGTTGTTGTTGTTGATACTGACGTTGGTGTTTATATGTATATTTCACAAAATTATTGTTGTGATTGGTTTCAGAAAATTTTATTGTAATTTCTATAAAATATTGCACAACACTTGTGATTTTGGTTTTATGATATTTTCATAAGTTTTTATGGATAACGTGATTTAACTGTAATATGTTGGTTTTAATTACAAAATTCAGTCATATATTCCCAAAAAACTGGTATATTTCATTGTTATTTTTACACTTGCTGAGTCAAATAATGACTTAAAGTGATTCAATTTCATAAACATTCCATTACAAATGCGGCACATTCTATCATAAGTGAAAATTCCAACATATATGAAGAAGAAATAACATTTTCATTATAAAAATGCATAAATATATAAAAGCAAAAGATATATTAAAACCAGGTCAAAAGTTTCTGATTATGAGAAATGTGTTATTTATTAAGCGAATAAAAAGAAAATGTAGTGAAGTAAAAAAAAAAGAATGTGAAAAAGAACGAAAGAATATTAATACCGAAAGCGGTATGCATATTTATGCCGAAAAAACCGGAATTCAATTCAAAGAATTGAGAAACAGAAATTCGGTCTTAAAACAGAAATATTACAGATTTTTGCATTATTGCTTTATTTGTAACGAAAAATACAATCCAGAAGGAATAAAGAAATGAAAACAAAAACTTAAAAACCAGTTTTTATGTCTTCAACGTACCCACACAAAATAAAAACCACAAAATAGCAGACTAAAACATAAACTAAAGACTAAAAGAATGCAACGGCATGAAGTTTAAAGAGCTAGCTATAGGCTGTGCAAAAGAGAGAATGGTAGACAGAGCAAACTAGTCATATGTATGTAGCTAATACAAACTACTGTGTGAATGCTTTGGTATGACTTGGTACAGACCGGATTTTGGGAATGGAATTTTTAAAAGAAACACATTCATATGTAATACGAAAAAAAAACTATATATATGTAAACTATAAAAACCAACGAAAATGCAGTAAAATTTGAGAAAATATGAAAAAATTTTAAAAAATAACGCTCATATTATAGTAAAATAAGCAACTTTAAGTAATTTAAAACAAGAATTAGCTAATTTTCCAACACATTTTCAGACGGAATCAGAAAACTAGTTGATAGTTTGTATCTATTTATCTATTTTTTATGTTTTATGTGGTCGCACTTTTTTCAACTTCAACTCTTCAAAATCACATGTATATCAAAAACTAGCAATTTTGTTTAGTTCAAGTACACGGAAATAAAACAAATAAACACACAAAATAAAACAAAAAAATGTTGAAACCGAAAAATTAATCTTATTTGGTTCTCACAAAGCGTCACTTTGTGGCAACATCGCGAAGATCACTGAACTGCTTAGTACTGAGCACACTTTCAATACCATAACGTTCACTGAATTTGTGCGGATCTCACACGCAATATAGAAAATAAATTTAAACACAAACAATATCAATACAAAGAAAAATATTGCTGACTGTTGCTCGACTCTCGACTACCAAGTGAGCAACAGACATCTTTTATTATTATTTTAGAGACGAAAATAAAAGTATAAAAGTTGAAAAAGTAAACAAAAAGTGGACAAGAAGAATCAACAGAGAGGTCTCATAAATAAAGTGTGGAACTTGTGGAACTCGCTGAAGAGAGAGGGCAAAGTCGGTTGTTATCTTGTAGCTGATCTTTTATTGATCTTTAACACGAATTTTCACTTATTTCTCATAATAATCCATTGTTTTTATTGGATACAAAATATTACTTGCATTATCTTTATAAAATAATACTTATATTAATCCAAGAAGCATCGAAACATTTTTATGCCAAGGCAATACATTGATTTTAAATGGGTTAATAATAACGAATGTATCATTTGAAACTTTAAACAAAATATGAAATGTCAAGTGAATTCAAGTTTAAAATTGAAATGTTGAAGTAACGACTAAAATACTTAAAGCTAAAAGTTGAAAGTAAAAAGCTAAGAAGTAAAAATCAATAAGTCACAAAGTTTAACGCATAAGAAAGCTTTCATTAAGGGGGGACATGACATTGACGTTTTTTTAAATTGACTTTTTTTATAATTTTGTATTTTAAAAAAAATTCATGGAAAAATTCCTACGGGTTCAAAAGTTACAGCCGGATTAGTGAGAGCGCATTTTTAATTTAAACGAAATGTTCGCTGATTTTTGAACGCGAGATATCGATTGAGCACGTATAAAAAAATACGTCGACCTTAGATTTTTGACTTCTATCACATATCCGAAAATCATTCAAATCGGAGACTGTCACCTGGGGACCTTTCCTTGTAAGTCACAAAGTTTAACGCACAAAAAAGCTCCCATTAAGAGGGGACATGACATTGGCCGTTTTTTTAATTGACTTTTTTTATAATTTTGCATTTAAAAAAAAAATTCATGGAAAAATTTCTACGGGTTCAAAAGTTACAGCCGGATTAGTGAGAGCGCATTTTTAATTTTAACCTGTTTTTTCTTTGTTCACAAACTTTGAACGCGTTTATCTCGAAACCATGTTTTTCGTACTGGTTGCGGCATTAAAGGTTTCATTTTTTGACGAAATTTTTTTTTTGAATTTTTTTAAACTTGATTCGCTATCGTATGACACGAGCTTTTTTAAATTTTTTTTCGATTTTTTATGAATTTTTAAAGTTAATATTTTTTTCGAAAAAACAAACTTTCAAATTTGGAACATCACCAAAAATTAAAAAAAATTTTAAAAAAAAGCTCCTGTCATACAATAACCAATTTTGTTAAGATTCAAAAAAGTCATTTTATGCCAAGATCGGACAATTTTTGCGACTCCCAGTGCTGCAACCAAGAGGCCGCCAGTTTGGAGCTCTATAAAACCATGTTGGTGTGAAAAAAATATTTTTTTGAATTTTTTTTTCTTTTAATTTGTTCAATTCTCTACAATAATAAAAAAAAATTTTGGAAAAATGTTTGTTTTTGACTGAGTTATGAATTTTTAAAAAAAGGTCTGTTTTCTCTGCTGCGAATGTAATGTCCCTCCTTAAACCATTTCAGTCCGCTTGTCTATTTTTCGACCACGAACTTTAAAATTAATTTCTGAAAAAAATATTAAAAATGTTTTCGAATTCTTTCCGCATAGACACGATTTAGTTAAATGAAAATTTAGAAAAAAAACAAAATTTCCAAATATTAATTTTTACCTCAACAAGTAATATTTTTCCTATAAATTAATTTTAAAGTTAGTGGTCGAAAAATCGACCATGGCACTAAAATGGCTTACAGTTAATAGCTATTAGCTATTAGCTTTCAATTATAGTTGAAAGTAAAAAACAAATAAACAAAAAAAGCTAAGAAGTAAAAGTTAAATAAATTGCAAAGTTGTATTCGCAAAAAAGCTTTCTTAAACTAACTAGTGTTAAAAATTTTGTTAAATTAAACAATTTTGAATTTCGGTACGATAAAAGCTCTATAATTAATTTTTATAGGTTAGCATTTTTTATTTCGGATGATTCGTCGCCGTTTTTCGATTAACTCACGAGCAAAAAATTGGATTTTACTGATGACATTTTCAAGAAAGGAACCACCAAAAGAAGTTTTGTCATAAGCTTAACATATATTCTTTATATTCTTCTCATCAGGTGGTTGTTTTGACGGTTGCTGAATTTAGTAATCGAAATAAAAGGTTAGGCACTTAACTTCTAAATGAAAAAAAATATTTTTAATTAAAAATGAAAACCTTGTTAAATCAAATATAAAAAACGCTTTTAATTAAATAACTTTTCGATTTAAGGCCGAAATTATAAGAATCACGCAGAGAAAAAAATGGGCTGAAATCAAGCTCAAAGCGTTCGAAACTGCAATCAGCTCAATCGAGCTCAAAACTATCTAACAACATGCTTTTCACGTTCGCAGCTTAAGTCAGAAATTGAATTGGAATGGGAAGAACATTAAAGCTTAGCTCAGAATCATTCTCAAAATTAATTGGTTTGGGATTGTTTTTAGCTCGAATTTTTCTCCGTGAATGGATTATAAAAATATTTTAATTAAATACAAAGATATTTACAGACCTTGACAAAACGATAGCACTTAAACTTTTTTAAACTTTATGTTCAAACTATAAAAGGGAGCACTTTTTTTTGAGGTACTGTTAAAATGATAACATGCTCTTTTAATTTGAGAGTTGTTTGGAAATACCGTCAACATATAAAACCGTTAGCCGTACGAACAACGGAATGAAGTGCGACAAAACGATAGCACTTTTTGATTAAATTGATTCTAGTTCAATATTGGCAGTGGGAGAGAAAACAATTGCGAGATTTTGTATTAGATTTGCGCGTTTTTAACATATCGAAAATTTTTTTAATTTATTCGGTTTGCAATGGGACGTGGAAAATTGCTTACAACAGCTGAAATCGACGTTGCTCTCAATTTGCAAAAAAATGGTATGCAAATAAGTGAGATTGCGACGAACTTAAACAGGAGTAAAAAGGTAATCTATAATTTGTTAAAAAATCCGGAGAATTATGGTCAGAATCGTGTTGGTGAGCGGCCGAGGGCAGTTTCTGATAGAGATAAGCGAGCTATTTTGCGCGTAGCTTCCAATTCGCACCTGACTGCTCGAAAAGTTGCTGAAAAAGCTGGGGTCAAAACTAATATACGAAATGTGCAGAGAATATTGAAAAACAGTGAGCACATTAAACGTAAGAAATTGCAGCGTAAGCCACCCCTCACCACCACACACAAATCATCTCGACTGGATTTTGCAAAGTCTTATCTTAAATGGAAAAAACGTTGGCGACGAGTGCTTTTTACAGACGAAAAAAAGTTTAACCTGGATGGCCCTGATGGGTGGTCATACTATTACCATGATCTCAGGAAGGAAGAAGAAGTTTTAAGCTGTCGTCAACATGGAGGAGGCAGTGTGATGATATGGGCTGGAATTGGCTACCGTGGACGACTGAAATAAAGTTTGTACCCCCGAAAAGCGCAGACTACTTGACTTTAATTGGAAATGAAGTTGTTTCTAGATGTCATAATTATACAAGCGGTGGTCTGATTTTTCAACAGGATAACGCGGCTGTTCATACAGCGAAAGTAGTGAAAGAGTTCTTTCGCGACAAAAACATCGATATTTTACCATGGCCAGCTCGTTCTCCTGATCTCAATATAATAGAAAATTGTTGGGGTAATTTGGCTAGAAAAGTGTATGCCGAAAATAACCAGTTTGCAACAATTCAGGAACTCAAAGGAAGTATATTGGCTCACTGGGAGGCAATGCCACAAAAATACATAAAAAAACTATTTAAAACATTGCCGAACCGTATGACTGAAGTGATTCAGAAAAATGGAGGTTCAACTCATTACTAAAACATTTTATTAGTCTTGTTCCATTAGATTAGTAAGTGAAATTTGAACCTTAAAAGTTTTGAGCACAAAAGTGCTATAGTTTTGTCGCACCACGAATTCTTTCTTTCTGTTTAAAAAAATACTTGTTTTTATTTTTTTTTAAGAAAAATTGTTAATTCATATTATCGTATATTTTTCTGTTACTTAATAAAGTTTTATTAATAAATACAATTCCTAAAAACACAAAATTTGCATTGGTGCTATCGTTTTGTCGCGGTCTGTATGTGCTTGTTATCAAAACGTTGTTAGATAATTGAAAAATGTTCGTATTCAGATGGAATTTTTGAATAACACTGTACAACAAAATCAATTTTTTCCAAAAAAAAAGGATCCACAATGGATTCTGGTAGAGAAGACGGTGTATTTGCGTTTTGAAAAATTACGTCAAATTTTTTTTAAACTGTTTAAATCTGTTATCATATTTTATAATATTAAAACACATTAGAGAAAAACGATTTTATTTATTACTAATTTCCTTCCTCTGAACTAATCTTTTTCTGATGTTTGAACCGCATTAAAATATTTCGAATAATTTTTTTTTTATAATTTTGTATGTTCTAAACAATATCAACTTGTAAGATTCAACAACCTTTTATTTAAAAGTGAACTATTTAAAAACTTAAGGATCTCCAACTTTACGTTTATATGTTTCAACAAGATTTTTTTATATTGCCATGTTAACGCTAAAAAAAAAATTATCAAAACTTATATTCAAGGTATTCAAGGTATTGCATACTTTTTGTTATATCTCTTTTGAAATTGTATTGGAATAAGTAATATTCATAGAAGAAACGACTTAACTTGATTTATGTTTAATCAGGTTATGCATGTGGCATTTGCATGCACCGCTCAGCGCATTGGCCAGATTAGTCAAGCCCAATCTTCTAAGCATGGTCGAGAATTTAAATTAAAATAGCGTTCCAAAACATTTGCTAAAACCTAAAATGAAAGCAGAAATGCAATAAAAGTGGTAACGCAAAAAAAAAAAATCCAACTTTCAATTGTTCTGCAGCAGCCTCAGGTTTTGCATATTTTCAATGCCAAGCACCAATATGATTCAACTCCAACTCATTGGAACACCAACTCCAACTCATCATACAGCAACCAGACGGCTGCTGGATTCATTATACATATATATATATAGACGAGATTTGCTCTTAAAAGAATTGGCATGCAGTCAGACGCTGCAGCAGTCTGTCAAGGGCAGGCAGACGCAGGCTTAAGAGCTTCAATGAGTGCAGCAGCCGTAGATGTTGGTGCAAAGAAGGCATGTGGTTGGGGGAAAGATGAGAGCTATGGGTGTCTGTAGTGAAGTTATGTGCCCACTTGAGCCACCCTGTCTGGGAATTATGTGAGCGACACAATTGCTGTCGCAAGGTTAGCCAGCTAGCTAGAACGAGCTTTCATTGAGCTGTGCACGCTAGCAGCCAACCAGCCAGCCAGTCGTTCAGCCGCAGTTGTTGACATTCGCTTGCATACTTTTAGGCATGCACTAATGAGTGGTTGTGCGCAGCAACAGTGGCGTAGGTAATAAAAATAATTTTTAAAATATGTGCAACTGTTGGATATAAAATAAATTTTTGGTGTACAATTTAAACTAAAGTATTTTTCATAGTAAACGTTTATTTTTATTTATATTTAAAAATATTTTAACATTTCCGTCACCCTCATTATTCTTAATGCACAACATCATTTATATAATAATTTTCCCGCTATAAACAACGCCACCGCTTTGTCATTGTGCTGATATGCAACTGTTTCAGGTTGCAAGAATTTGCAGCAAATTGTTGCTATTGTATTTGTGTTGTTTGTACGGTTTGGCTTGCTTTTGTTAGTCTTTATTTTTGTTTCTATTACAAGATTATTATTGCGTTAATATGCCGCATGTTCGCGCGCATTCCGCTCTAATTCTGTTGTTAAACGTGGTTGTTTTCAACGCGGCATCTGCAGCATGTTTCATACTTTTGCATTCAGACTGGCTGGCATGGCATTTTTCTCTAGCTATTGTTTTGTTATTATTAACGTTTTCAGTGCTGACTATAGAGCTGCTGGATTTGTAATTCCAGCTCGTTTTGTTGCGCAATGTTGCATACTTTGTGGTGCTTTTATTTGACTGCTTTAGTTAGTTGCAACATTTCTTTAAGCATTAAAGATTTGTCTCTTTCCACTCTTGCACTCCACTATACGTTGACGTTCCATTCAAATTTTTTAATTCTTTATAAATATTTTAATTAGTTCTCTTAAAATGAAACTCTTAAATATTAATTTTGTTATCTTTTATAAAATATGCATTAATATTAGCTTTCTTGGCAGCATCTTCGGTTCGTTTATCATCTGCCTTTTGTTCTTGAGCTTATGAATTGCTCATTTATATTCATGATTTTCTAACACTGAATGCTAAAAATAAGTCAGACACTTTGCCAGGTTATTAGCATAAATTATTTGACAGCCTTAGCTGAGATTTATAATTAATGGTGGCGCACGAAAAGCATGAATTACTAAATAGAAAACAAAAACGAATGACTTGTGAACTTTATAAGAGCATTGGTTTTTCTGTTAATATTAATAATTTTGAACTTCCAAGACTTGATGTGAATGAATGTGATTGAGAAAAAACTGTACAGATGGGAAAAGTTTGATTTAATGACTTTATATACTAAAAGTTTCAGATAAAGTTAGGTAGGAACCGTACGAATTTTAGACAAGACATTAGAAGAACAAAAAATGTTATTCTACTGACTAAAAATTCTATTTAAATCGAAATAGGGTCTTAAAGATATTAAAATATGTACAGGCTTAAGAATTTTTTCCAAAACTAAAGTTAAAAAGTGTTTCTTTTTTAAAAATACTTATTGCCTAAACTTATTACTAAAACTAAAGTTCGGCTTGATTTAACTTAGGCTTATTTTTGCGTTTTATGCTAGAGTTATATGTTTCCGTTACATTTTGGAGAATTATTAATACCTTTTAAACAATTTTTACATCAAAAATTGATTATAACTTAAATTATAATCTTGATAACATTAATGCAGCATAAAGTGAATTTTTTTAAGTGTTTCAGTTAGATTTGATTTTAAAATACATACATTTTAGAATTTTCATATTATATATTAATTTTTTTATTTGAAAAAACAGACTACAGAAAAAATGTATGTACAAATTTTGGCTATATTGTAAAAAAATACCAAAAATTATTATCGATTTAAATTATTTTTCAATGCTTCAAATATCCAAAAATTATCTGAATTTTACAGATCCATTACTGAAAATGTTCCATTATAGAGTATGTATGGGAGAAAGGGCAGTCAAAGGTCTACTGAAATTCTAAAATAAAATTCATTTTATTAAAGTTCGCAAGCATATGAATTACATGATTTTTCATATTTTGAATAATTTCTTAGCGAAAGTTCAATTCCAAGTCCATGTACTAAGAAATGCTCATTCAACAGTTTGTAATAATAACAATAATTTGTATTTTATTTCTTATTATTATATAATAAAATAAGATTTCAACAAAACTTTGTTTTTTTTAGGTTTCAGTTTTTTCAAAAAAGGGGTTTATAAAAATACTGTGCATTTCGAAAGGTATTTTAACGTAACGTTTCTTAAAACTGATTTTTACATATGGGCATCTCCCAGTGGCACGGACGCGACATTCGCACGGTTTTAATTACTCGAAAAACAAGAAAGAAACAAAATGAGCCGATATGTATTTAAGTGTTCTAACGCGACGAAAGAGTGCTACATTTTATAAAAATATTTGCGAGATTTAGTACAAAGTAATAAGCAATCATTCAATGGAACGGACGCGACAAAAGACATAAGTTTTTTTAAGCTCGTATAGAAATAAGCAAAATTTAGCTAATTTTGAGAATTTTTGCTTATATATAATATACATGTTAATGGATGTCAAAGGATAAATATTCTTCGTAGACTTATGAAATATAAGAATTATCTCTTATCTTTTTTTAAATAGATATATCACGAATACGGACGTGACATCATGGACGCGACAAATTTTTCCACAGTAGTAAAATACAGTAAAGATGTTCATTAGAAATTTTAATAAAAATACACCATAATAAGTTCAATTCAAGTAACATAGCAGAAATACTAATCAAAATAAAAAAAAAAATAAAGTTAAAAGCTGTTAGAGTGCTTTATTTTAATGTTTTTCTTCACTTTTGGTGGACTTTTTTTGGGAGATGCTCATATATATCGATACATCAAAATTGGAACGAATACTTTTATCGGAACGCATAGTTTCACAAGTTTCCTATCTTATATCTCCAAATGCTTCAAATTTCGCTGGCAACATTAACTATTTTGTTGAAATTGAAAATTTGAGAAAAATTATGCTTTACTTCTCAAAATAGAGAACAATGAATGCATAAAAACAAAAAATTTACTACAACTGCCACTTTTCACTTCAAAATAAATAATCGTTCAATTAAATTGTGCCATGATAAAGTGTTGCAAGAGAAGTGTTGCGAGTATATTTTTATTCCGGAACAAAGTACTACTTTGACGAACATGTTGTGTAAAATTGTGAACACAACAGTGCCAATATATTTTTACTCCGGAACAAAGTACTACTTTGACGAACATGTTGTGTAAAATTGTGAACATGTTGTGAACAATTTCATGCATATTTCACAGCTATAGTTTTTTGTATATAGATTCGAGTGAAATTTCGCATGAAACTGAATAGAGTAATAAGCTCAATAGAAATATACATAATATAAAAATAAATTCTTTAATAAATTTAATTTGAATTGGTATTGAATCGCATTTCCTTGAAGAAATAAATGCTGTAGACTTAAGTTTAGTAAAATATATTTAAAACAATAAACTTAAAGTTTCTAAGTTATACAATTTATGTGACTTTTTTATTTATGTCTGACTTCCTACTGGATTCTTAAATAATACTCTCTTAAAATAAATTCCCTAAATATTGACAATGACTGAGGTATTCTAAGTAACATACGTCTTGTGCAAAGGCTTTGAAGTATAAAAAGGTTTTTTTGAAATATTTGCAGTATTGAATTTTAAATCATTTTGAAATTTAAAAAACAACAGCAAATAAAATATAAGTTTAGATTTGAGGCCCACTTTTTTAACCGTTTTGACCCCGTTCCTGAACAAGCTGTCTAAAAGTTTCGTTTTTAGAACTCCTGTGTTTATTAGATCTAAATTAAGCATTTGTAAATATTTCAGACTTCTAGAGTTATCGTGTCATTTCATATTGAATGATGCACACATATTTGTAAGTCTGCAATAATGCAAGTTTTTTTAAAAATTATCTTTTCGTATTTTTATTTCGCGTCTTTATGTTGATCGCAACAAAATTCTTACTTTTTAGCTATTTTTTTATTATAAAAACTTCACTTATTCAATTCGAATTCTATTTTATAGAAAATAGCGAAATTATAGCAAAAAAACGAAATTATCGCTTTTTTTGAACGCGAGTTTGAAGCCCTAAACCATTGATTGAGCACGGATCAAAAAAATACGTCAACCTTAGATATTTGTCTTCCATCGCATATCCGAAAATCATTCAAATCGGAGACTGTCACCTAGGAACCTTTCCTTGCAAGAATTTTTTCGAGATATATTAACCAGATAGGTTTGTTTATAATGCGACAAATTTTTTGCCCTTAAGAGGTTATAGCGTGGTTTCTTCCGAAAATTTAAACTCACATTATTTTAAGTGAATTTGAGAATTCAATTCTTGAATTTTAATACTTGAATACTAAAAAAACGAATGTTTTTATTTTCAACTGGTTTTAATGAGAGAAGGTTTGATAATTTGTATCGTTTATCTAAGAATTACGGCCGCGGTCGTGCGTGCTCAGTGTGTGGCATGCAAACCAACGAATCCCGAGCTCAATCCTCACCTCGGGCAAAACCATTTTCTACAGAACATAAATTTTTATGTTCATTCGACACCTCTCTGCAGACAATGGAAAACCACAGAGTGTAAATAATGGCATGTTAAGCTTCTTGAGAACATGAACTTCTCAAGGTTCAGTTTTTAGACAATTGTGTGCATACATTTGATAACACACACAACACTCCTTCAACTCCTGCATTAATTTTGTTTATTTTTTTCCAATAAAACTACCACAGTTTTCTTTTGCTTGTCTTGGAGAGACAAGTTTTTCTCTCTCTTACCCTCTGTGGACGTCCATGTTTAGAAATATTACAGTGTGTACCCCAAAAAAAAATATATTGACTACGGAACTGTTTGTGGATAATCAGAAACTATTAAAAAAAACCCCGAAAACTCTGCAGCATTTTATTCATTTTATTCAGACTACTGTAGAGAGGGTTACTTTAACCGTATTGAGTTAGATTCCTATATTTCTCAAAATGATATTCGTTCTAGGTCTTAAACTTTTTGATCTGACCAAATCAGGGACCGTAACTGTTATGACTTTTTTCCAAAAAGTCAATAAATAATAGTTATTTTTTGACCGATTTTTTTTTTGGTCAAATATGTAAGTTAAAAATTAATTTTTATTTTTTCAGTCAAACATATAAGTTAAAATGTGACCTTTATTTTTTCAGTCAAGAAAAGTGTTAAAATTTGACTTTTATTTTTCGAGTCAAAAATAACAGTTAAAATTTTACTTTTATTTTTTCAGTCAAAAATATAAGTTAAAATTTGACTTTTATTTTTTTAGTCAATAATGAAAGTAAAAATATGACTTATATTTTTCCGGTCAGAAATATAAGTTAAAATTTTACTTTAATTTTTTCGCAGTCCAACACAACTTTCTTAACAGGAACTAAGCCACTTGAAGATGAAAACTAGATGGGAAAAAATTATTTTCGGCTTCCTTGGCTACATTCTTATCACTTATTTACTGGTAAAATTAATTCATTTCAGTGAATGATTTGGATAAGATGCCAATTTTATTTAAAAAATTAACAATACTCTTTTAACATTTTTGAATTGCCAACATAAAAGTCAAATTTTAACTTTTATTTTTGACCGAAAAAATAAAAGTCAAATTTTAACTGTTATTTTTGACTCAAAAAATAAAAGTCAAATTTTAACTTTTATTTTTGACTGAAAAAATTTTAACGAAAAATAATCGGTCAAAAAATAACTATTATTTTTAACGTTTTTTATAAAAGTCAAACAAATAAAAAGCTTTTAAGATTACTATTCTTTAGCTAACAAGCATCGCACTGCTATATTCAAATATCGAATAAACAAATTCTTTCTGTCTGACTTTTTCATAACTGTTTCGATCGATAATAACTGTTATTTTCGGTCCCTGGACTAAATTTCGGCTGTCGGTTTGTTGGCGAAAGTAAACATATTTAAGTTGATGAATATCTTGTTAACGCAGTTCTTTGCGAATTGTGGGTATGTTAGTTTTTTGGAAAGTTAAAAATTTTGCAAAATAGTAATTATTTTTTTTTTATATTTTTACTCACATTTTTTTTAGTTGTTTCAAAGTAGAATTTCTATAATTCGTCTGAATTTCTACTAATATGCAAGTCAGACAAAAGAGTATTGTGCCAAATTAAATTTAACTCTGGCAACACTAATAATATTTTCTCTGAAATCTTTTTATTCCGGCTAGTTAGTGAGTGTATGAGCTTTTTGTAGCAAGCAGAGGAAAAACTTGCATTTCCCGGTACTGTTTGTTTCGCATGACATTTTATTAAAATTCCAAAAACGTGCACTTCGTATAGCAGCGACATGTTTGAAACATTGTGTCTACTATGTATCTGCATGTATGTTGCCAGCAATCAAAGTAAAGTTAATGGCACTTACATACAGATATGCATGTAAATTACTGCACTGAGAAAAATTTTCTCTGCAACATATAAGATCAAAATAATTAAAAATTTTAATAAAGTTTATAAAATTTCTACATATTTAGTTCATACATTTTTTTTTATAAAAAGAGTTTATATATTTCTTAAACATTTTAATTCGTTTCAATAGATTTGCTATAAATGTTAGATTGTTAAACTGTACATTACTTTTGCTCGGATTATGGCAGTATTTTTCAAGTGTTCTCTGCCGACAGATTTCATGAAAACCTTGAAAAAAAAAATAATCAATCTACAATGTTTACCTTTCACGCGTCATAGTCAGATATATATTTTATAATTACAGCTACATAAGTTTAAGCCTGACAGATGTGCTTAATTGATAGCAAAAGTGTTGCTGTGGCAACATTTTTGGCTAGAACACGTTAAACTCAATTAGTGCAGATATTGTTAGCAAGCCATGGGTAGGACTCTGGCTTTATACATGAACGAAAACATATGTTTTGAAGAACCAACAAAAGTGCATTTAAAAATATTCAAACACTCAAAAAAAAACCCTTAAAAAGAAGAATTTTTTCTGACTATATAAAGACAAAAAAATTATCAATTCAGCCTAGAAAATTTTCGATACGAACATATTTTTCATATTGACGAATCTAATTATTTTTAATTATAAAAATATGCATATGTTATGTTATGTATTGCGGCAATATTAAAAATTTTTTCTCATTTAAATTTTTGAAATAATGTGGTTACCTTAAACAAAATTGAACCAATATTTTTCGTAGCTTGTTATTAAAATACTGCATACTTTTGAGCCCAATTGTAATTGTTTTGCGTGCTTGCAGAGGCTAGCAATGTTTGGCGTTGCATAAACTTCGGTAAAAGTGATGTTGCTGGTGAAATTTTCCAAGAAATAGTTAATAACATAAATTTTATTTTGACCAAAATACGAATAGAAAACTAAATACACGTGAGATGTAAGAATATTATTATCTTCGAATAATGACAATAGGATTTTTTTCCCACAACCATCTTTTCTTTGTGCATTTTTTTTTTTTTTTATTTTTACCCTCGTTTGCCCTTAAGTATGCAACTTAATTCATTTAATATTCTTGCACTCATTCACTGTGTGGCAGTCATTGTTTTCTCACTTTCAATTTGGAGTGGCAAACAAAGCGTTGCAATTATATTTTGACAAAAGTCCTAATGAGTGGCAATGCTCAAAAAACAACAACAACAACAACCAATACATTTCAACAACAACATAATACAATGACTGCGCCTGTCGTTAGGCAATGAAACGTGTTCGTTCGCTCGTTACTTAAAATGTTTGCCTAATCGTTGGTAAGAAATTTTGTGCAAAAGCAAACAAAAACTGTTGCAGCTTTTTAGGAGCGTTTGTTTACGTATGTTACAATAGAAAACAGAGTTGAATGTAACACAGTAGAAGAAACATTGAGAAAGGGAAATGTTCGGAAATTGTTTTTTCGTTGTAGTTGTTTTGTTTTTGTTGTTGTTATTGTTGTTGTTGTTGTTGTTGTTGTTGGCTTTTCATTAAGGGTGATTTAGTGCACTTGTTGTGTGAGTAAGATTTCTTGCAGATAAGTATGAGCGAATTGAAAATGTGAGGATTTTTGAAGAGAGAAATAAAAAGTCAGTGGAAAGAGAAAGCAATTGAAAACGCCTGGAAAAAACGAAAATAAATTAAAAAAAAATATGAATATAATGTAGGTAAAAAGGTTCTTCTTGGAAAAAAATTAGTTAAAAAATTTAAAATTCTGTACAGATATACCAGCATAGTCGGTTCCATTCACTTGGGCTTAACTATATAAACATTTTTTATATATTAAATTGTCATTTTTATATTTTTATTTTTGTTATGAAATATACTTTTAGAAATTTTTCAGCACAAATATTACTCAATTCTTGTGGAAAGACAGTGCATGTTGCTAAATTCAAGTTTATGTCAATGTTTGAATTTTTTTGGTTAGAACTAACCATGACATGATAACCTGCTATTATTATGTCATACTTGTGCATTTAAAAGACTCTATCTTATATGTCGACATTGTTCCTTAATAAATAAATAAATAAACTATTCGGGCGAGAACTAAGAAAGCACTAAAATTCTTTCAATACTTAATATAGTAGACTGACCAGTGTCCAAACTAAGGAAATCTATGAAAAGTAAGCAGGAAGTTTACAATGTAGGAAGTTTATACAAAAATATTAGTAAATTTACAGAAATATACCGTAGCAGTATTTTATTATAATGCATAATGCTTAGTTGCAATAACAAGCTTACGCTGAAATTTTCGCGCCAAAATTGCAATGCAACCGCAGAACCACATTAAAGCGCAATTTTTGCTAACGTACGCTCATAATGTTTACGCTTTCAGACCCCTCCAAAATCTACACATACACACACACATGCACACATAAACACAAAGTACTAACTGCCAACGAAGCCTATATTTACATCAACTTGACTTCTATGCACCGCCAGACGTTGAACAGGACAAAGATTAATGTCGCCCGAATGGCATTCACCGCGAACTCTACTCGACGTCAACGTCCTAGACGACATTCAGTCACTCATTTGTACATTTTGTCAGTCAGTCAGTCATTCATACAGCTGAACGCTTGTTTTGCTACTAAAACTTGTCACAAGACGTCACATGAAAAGCTCAGCTAAACTCAGCTCAGCTCTAACAGTCTAGGTTGCCGTCTGGCTTGAATCCGACGAATTTTTGCCTTCTCTGTTTTTGTTTTTTTTGCCCTTTGTTTTCAAAGCATTTCAAAAGTTTCGGATTTTTTCCGCTGTTCTTCAACGCTGTTCCTGTTAGCCTAAAACGAATGGGCTCGAAAGTATGAGTCAATGTTGTGTTTAATTAAAAAAAAAAAACAAAAAATATAAAAAATTAAAAACAGAAAGAAACACAATATTGCATACAGTAGGCTCAACTACTTTGGTTTTATAATGTTTAAAACAAAAAACAAAACGAACAAATCGTTGTAGTGCAGTAGACGGTAAAAAAACGAATAAATGAATGCAAGTCATAGAAGTCTAGCAGACTAGAAGAACGATTTTTTTTTAAATTCTCATTCGAATGCAATATATTTGAAATAGTTTAAAATTGAATGAAAGTCTTCAATAAATCATTTTACATATATATGTAAATATTTTCAAATATTTGATATGTAAATGTTGAAATTAACTTTAGACAAAATTGAAGTCAGTGATATTAAGTGATATTTAATGGTTCTTACTTAAGGAGAGACATAACATACGCGGCAGAGAAAACAGACCTTTTTTAAAAATTCATAACTCAGTCAACAACAAACACTTTTCCAAAATTTTTTTATTATTGTAGAGAATTTAAATTTTTCAAAATTTTTTTGTTATTGTAGAGAATTGAACAAATTACAAGATAAAAAAAAATTTAAAAAAATATTTTTCGATCCAACATTGTTTGGCCTGGTGGTTGCAACGCTGGAAGTCACAAAAATTGTCCGATAAGAAAAAAAAATGACTTTTTTAAATCTTACCAAAATTGGTTATCGTATGAGAGGAGCGTTTTTTAAAAATTTTTTTTCAATTTTTGGTGATGTTCCACATTTGAAAGTGTGTTTTTTTGAAAAATATATTGACTTGAAAATTCATAAAAAATCGAAAAAAAATTAAAGAATAGCTCATTTCATACGAAAGCGAATCAATTTTAAGACAATAAAAAAAAAATAAAAAAAATTTTCGCCAAAAAATGCACCCTCTAGTGCCGCAACCAGTACGAACAACATGGTTTCAAGATAAACGCGTTCAAAGCTTGTGAACAAAGAAAAATAAAACTGCGCTCTCACTAATCCGGCTGTAACTTTTGAACCCGTAAGAATTTTTGCATGAAATTTTTTTCTTAGAATGTTAAGGATATTTACTAAAAAACAGAATTATAAAAAAAATTATTCGATTTAAAAAAACGGCCAATGTCATGTCCGCTGTTAAGTTGGTCGAATTTTAGTTTTTTTCAAACGTAAAAATTTTCTCAAAAAATTTAGTTTCGTGCATGAATTCAAAAGTAAGATTTTCCATGTTAATTTTAAAAAACGGCCAATGTCATGTCCTCCGTTAAGGCTATTTTTGTTTTATCCAAGCCTGATGTAAACTTCATAATGCCCGATAAGGTCCCATAAGAACCTCTGATAGAATGTGAGTTTGATTCCTATGCACTGTTAGTAGGCATCTAGTGCTTTATCGCAGAGCTTAGTTAGATGGTAACGAGAGATAAAATAATCGTCTCTATTAGACCAACAGTATTGACGTATTGACATTTGTTTAGCAATTCTATCCAGCTTAGATCGTTTTATATCTGTGTATATTGCAATAACCCCTGACTCGACTCTTATGCGATGGGTCCAGGGTTCAATTCGCAGTAATGAAAAATTTTTTTTTTCATATCGTAAAATAAATTCGTATTTACTATTAATACAATCAGCCTTAGCAATAGACAAATGAAAAAAATCGACTTTTTCATACATCGACTCTAACATAAGAGCCGACACTTTCCCAATTTCATACCAATAGACAAAAAAATGTTTAGTACTTAAAACAGTCCACTTTTTCTTAGCAACTCGTAATTTTCTGTGTGAAATCTGTCAACAAAGTAAAAAATTTTATTTTTTCAATGAAGTTATTTTCAAAAAAAAAAAAAAATTTCAACTTTAAAATCAGTTTGAACTGAAATTATTTAAAGAATTGACTTTGTAAAAAAGTCTAGTTTTTTTTTGTTTATTGGTTTCACATTTAAAAATAAGTTAACTTTTTCGGAAAATGGAGACTTTTTCTCAGAAAGTTTTGATTTATTAGTAGGGCTGAATGAGTGTTCAGTCAAAACATGGTTTGACTATAATGTCAAAGCTTCAATTGATGCTATTTTAACTTAAAATATTTGTTTGCTTGTGTAAAGTATGCCTTTTGTTCATCCATTAGCCAGTAGAAATACGCCACGACATAAGAGCTTTTGACACTTTTGCAATGGGTCCAGGGTTCAGGGTTTTGAATGTAAGGAAAATGTTGAAGGAATGTTATTTTTTCCATTAAAAATATGCTTATATGAAATATAAATCACCAAAATTAAAGAAATAAATAATAATACAGAATATAAAAAAATATACATACATATAATAAAAAAAATATATAAATAAAATAATTTTTCATTTTACAAAGTATTTTCTTCGTATGAAATAGTGGTTTGGTAATTATGATCAAATATAAATTTGTCACAACTAGAAAGCTCCAATTTGTAATTTATTATCAATAACCGAATATTTGTTTCGCCTAAGTAAGTATACCGTTTGTTCAATCTTACCAAATCTTAGTTGATAGCAAGAAAATCTTTTCTCAGTATATAGTCTGCTTTATGGTATTACTATTGTAAAAGCCCGTCCTACGACGGGAAGGAACCATTTAGAGTTCAAAATGCGACAAAAAATTTATTGGATTTATATACAAAGGATTTTATTTGAAAACATGTTTATTAAATTATTTTTATAAAACTTCCTTATATACAACATTTCTAGTAAAAAAATTCTTAAAATTTTAACCAATTAACCTCGTCCCTTGCCATCTATAATGCTTAGTTTTACATCATCAGCCCGCTAAAACTGCCTATGACTAAATACCAGTTCTTTTAGAAAAACTCCTACTTTCTGCAATATTTAACCTTGCAATTTATTTATGGTCATTGAAAATGTCAGTTTAACTGGAAATTGTCGCCTCCGGAGAGTGAAAGGCAAATCTGTGTTTGTCGGGGCCAAATCAATTGTAGGTATGAAAACTATTTAATGTTCACCAGTACGCCTGTCAATACCTGTGCGATGATTAATTAAGTTTTTAGGTTTTTCAAAACTAACCACCTTCCATTACAGATATCTCTTTTGGTATTGAAATTTCGAAGAAGTATTCTAATACTTCCAATTTTGAGGTTTAACTTATGCAGTTGCATTGCTGAAGAATAAAATTCATTCAAAAACTCGGCAGGGTAATTTTGTTTATCGTTATCATCACTGTCTTCAATTTAATCCGTGCTCAGATCTCTCATTGTGTCACCAACTAAAATATTTAGAACTTGCTCGTTGACTTCGTTCACATCGGAATTTTTTGGGCACAGGATAGCAATTTTGGAATAACGGTTTATGTTATTCGGACTCAAAGTATCGCCAAAAATCTATTTAACCCTTTCAATGGATTTGTCCATTATATTGGACACTTCGGAAAAATTTTTTTTTTTATTTTCCAACGTCTTTTCTAAAATCAAATAGGTTGGTACTATGAAATAAAGTTGCAAACATGACAAAAATAATTTTAGGGAGATATATAACGTTTAACTTACAATTAGTTAGATTTTCGATTTTATGCCCAACAGTAGCCTTAAATTTTTTTATATCGCGTGATAATAAATTTTGCAAATAAAGTGAGTATTGTGATTGGTGTGCAAAGTATAATTTTTTTGTTATAATAAAAAAAATAAAACAAATTGGCCATTTCAGCCCTTGAAAGGACTTTGACCGAGCTTCTTATCAACAATTGTGTTATGTGTGTTATTAAATGTTTGCACACAATTAACCGAGAACTGGACCTACACGTTTTATGCCGACTCCGAACGGCTAAAGTTCATGTTCTACAGGAGCTTTACATGGCATTATTTACTCTCTGAGGTTTGCTATTGTCTGCTGAGAGGTGGTTACCGATCTGAAAAATTTTTTATTGAAAAAACTTTTCGCCGCGACTGGGGATCGAACTCGGGCTCCGAGCGTACTAAGCCACACACTTAACCTGCACGCCACGATCACCATAATTTTTTTTTTTTTATAATAACATTTGCATAAATAACGGATTTGCATTTGTCTCCGGTTGTTTTAGTTGAACTAAAACATTATAATGCAACGTTATCGTGGTTTTGTCCATTATATTAGACAGCCTGCCAAAAGCAAAGCAGCTCATGTACAAATCAGAGGGATTTTTTTTAATCTTTTTATTGCTTAAATGATGGGAATATAAGCTCAAAAAAATTGTCCACGATTATTCTCGGCAAGCCATTGAAAGGGTTAATAAGCGAACCTTTACAAACAAAATAATCTGGAATTTCTATGATATCTTCATCTCCATTTCCTAACTTGAGTAGCCAATCGCTAAAACTTGGATTAGAAGACCGAACATTGTGATTTAATTCTAGCAATTCCAATTGACACCAACGTCACTGAATGTAATAATTACTGTTCAGTTTATGCAGACCGAATAGGTTGCGGTTCTGTTAATTAAGAAGCACTGTAATAGCAAGACATGATGTTTGACGTATAGTAGTTGAGGAAAATGACGATAGTCTTCAAGTACAAAGATTTCCAATACATAATTTAATAACAGGTTCTGGTCCATTCTGAACAGGTCGTAAAAGGTTTAGTAAGTACAAACATTTCAAATGAATAATTTTACAACAGGTTCTGGTACAGGCTGAACAGGTTTTACGATATAGAGCAAAAGGTTTAGTAAGTACAAACATTTCATATGGATAATTTTACAGCAGGTTCTGGTATAGGCTGAACAGGTTTTACGATATAGAACAAAAGGTTTAGTAAGTACAAAAATTTCAAATGGATAATTTTACAACAGGTTATGGTCCAGGCTGAACATGTTTTACGATATAGGGCACGGAGCAGGACGCTTGTCTTTTATATATTAAGAAGATACCTTAGATGTCTATAAAGATTGCTACAGTCATTCAGCGGATTAACAGAACTGATTTTTCAATCATAAAGACTTCCCCTACTATACTATTGATTTTGTATCTGGCAGTGAAAATAATGATATCGTGATAGCTAAAATCTAGACGATGTTATGGCAGTAACTACAAAAAGTCGAACAACAATACCACGCACTGAGAGCAAACAAGACAATTTTTTTTTTTAAATTTATATCATTTTATTTTATTTTATTTTTAACTCAATGAAAATTTGTTCGCCATTTTTTAACAAATTTTAATATATAAAAAATTATATATAACTTTCGAAATAAAATAAAAAATCTATTTTTAAGTTACTTATTTTAAATACATATATATATATTTTTTCACAACTTTTAGGAATAAAAAAGAAATGTTCCCTACAAACATTTTATGAGACTCTCCAAAAAATGACTCTAAAAAGAGTGTCTTTTATGCGTGTTTTATGATGACTCATTAAATTGACTCATGAAAGAGTCTGTAATATGATTGTTAAATGATGACTCAAAAATAAGACTCATACAAGAGTCATTACTTTATCTGATTTATGAGTACTTATAAAAGAGACTCATTAAAGAGTCCTAAATAAGACGGTGATATGATTGTTCATAAAAAAGACTCATACAAAGATCATATATTGATTGATATATGCGTAATCATAAAGAAGACTTATAAAAGAGTCTTATATACGAGTATTTAATGAGAAAATAGAATCGTTTTATTGCTTAAGAACCATATCTAATAAATAAATAAAAACTTAATCGAGTAAATTCTTTTTTTAATTGTATAAAACTTTGTAACTGCCCGTTATGCACACATGCTATCCAGGCGTCGCTTTTCGGAGAACTGTTTGGTTATGGCGATAAACATGCATTCAAATTGAACAAATGTTCGTTGCAAAAAGACATCTTATATGAGTCTTAAATGAGTATTAAATATGAGTATTAAAAGAGCACTAAATATGAGTCTTAAAAGAGTACCAAACATGAGTCTTAAAAGAGTATCAAATGTGAGTCTTAAAACCGTCATTACTATGAGTCCAAAAAGACTCATAATACAATAATTTTTATAAATCATATTTTGGGGCCCACAACATACGAAAATGTACTCATAAAAGAGTCTTGTTTGAGCGCATTATGATAATAAACTCTCATGTATATGAGTCTTGAAAGATTCTTTTAAGAGTCATAATGTTTGCTGGGTTACTTCCCAATTATTATGCTTTTAATAAATTATGATTTATTTCCCAAGTGCTAGACGAAAGCACACACTGCTTTGATCATTATGAATTCAAATATCCTTCTATACTCAAACACTTCTTCCTCTCCAGCCAATGTCATTCTTAACAGTTAAGTTATGTTTATTTATACTTAAACTGTTTTAATAAGAAATTAGAATTTCCTTTTAGTTGTAATAAATTATTAAATAAGCTTAAAAAATTATGTTATGTGGAAAAAAAAATTTTAATTTTTGATTATTCATAGCAAAAACTAATTAATCTGTGTTGACAAAGAATAGCAGCTAAAGTAATTTTTCAGGTTTTCAGAAGAGCATTTTATATATTAAAAATAAAATTCAAATGAAGTTAACGTGATTTATGCTGTTTAGATTTGATGGCCTCAAACACTTTATTTTCAAGGTACAACCATTAAATTTTGCTAGCATTTTGTTGCGAGAAATGCAATGAATTAATAACCTCATTTTATTCTGACTTGACTTTGGCGGTTATTCCTTATCGACACAGAAATATGTACGATATTTTGATTCAATGCTTCACACCGATTTTGTAAGGAGAAATTTTTTGATCTTGAAAATCAATCTTCTTTTAATTCTGGCTGCGTAATCAATAGTTAGTTCTAACTTAGAAAAGTTTACAGTTTTTTTTTGACATTTTATTTTCTTTTTTCTTTTTTAACAACAAAATTCAGTTTTCGTAAGACAAACAATTATTTACGCTACCTGTTATTAATTCCTTCTGCCAGACAGCAAATTTGCATACATTATAAAACTAGAAATTTTTTATTTGTTCTAACTGGCAATTCCAGGAATGGCTAATGTTTTTTTAAATCATACCAATTTAACTTTAATATGCCGTCCTGTACTAAGGAAAACAACTTAAATATGACATTACTTATGCAAGCGCCCAAAAGTATGCTTTACGTGCAGCGCACCATAAAGGTCATTGTCAGAACGATGGCGTACCGATGGCGTAAGGCTGCTACTCAACGACAAAATCATTTAAATTTTGCATAAACAAATCATCTATTATGCAATCCATTCAGTCTGGCATAAAGTGAAATTTCAAAATGGCGTCAGTGTTGCATGTTGAACGTCAACCAGCTGGCCAACTCAGTACTGAACTAATTGAAGTTGAAAGGCAACAAAATGTTAGCGGCTAAAAAACTCAAAAAAAAAAAAAAAAATTTAAATAAAAAATGTATCAAAAAAATACCAACAAAAATACTTTTCAGTGTTGCAAATTAAAAGTTGGAAAAAAGTAACACACACACATTAAATTGTTGCGGTTGTGGTTTTGTTTTTTTGCTTCGTTTTTTTCTTAAAATAATTTCTCTTGATCAAACAATGCGTTGTGTTTTCTTCTGTGTTTTCTTCAGCTGCTAAGAAGGACGAAATTTATTGGTAGAGCAGGGTGCAATGTTTGTAGTGCACACAATATTTGTTGACAGTTAGCAGAAGTTGTTGTTAACAACTAGTTATTTTTTTATCGTTGCTAGTTTTGTTGTTTTTTGCTGCTATTATTGTTGGCATGCACTTCCGCAACAAAAAAACAACACAAGAAATATGGCTGCTAATGCCTGAAAGTTTATGTTGACAACATGACCAACCGCAGAAACAACAATAACAACAACAACAACAACAACAAAAAAACGCAAGAAACACGGAAACAATGTTGGCCGCAAGTTCAACTGGCAAGTTCTTTGAAAGCCAAAATTATATATATAAAATAAAACAAAAAAGCAAAAAAATGGCGACAAAACCTGATGACAAGCTAGCAAAAGAAAAAAAAAATATAAAACAAAAAAAGTTATCAAAAGAAAACAAAAAAGCTTTATGTAGCAACTTTTGCTTCAATGCAAAGCTTATGTATGTGTTTTTATTAACTTAACAAATTGTCAAGCTTTGATATTTTAAATTGATTTCATAAACAATTTGTGCACGCTGCAGGGTTGCCAAGTTGTAAGAATACCTTAGAGAAAAAAAAAATAAAAATATTGAATAAAAGTAAAATAAAATGCACTTAAGTGCCTTTGAAATTTTCACAAAAACCACAAAATTGCTTCTATAGAAATTTATAAAAGGTGTCGTCGTCGTAAGTCAAAAAATTTCAAACAAACACCAAAAATTAAAATGTCAAAGTTCATAGGTAAATAAAACAAAAAATTTGTTTTTCAAAATCAAACTTTTCGCACTAGCTATGTTAAAATATGTTAATAAATGCCATGCGGAGAACAGTTTCTATGAAGTTAAGCTGCAAATGGCTAAAATAGCTTTTAACTTGTTCACAGCATGGCGCAAAAACAAACTGTCTGGATAAGCTTATGGCAGCAGCTGTCAAAAGCTGCAACCGCCATGTGTTGACCACTGTCAGTTTGTTATTTTAAATATATACATGCACTAGACGCCAAATTTTTAAACATTGTTGCTTTTTACTTTTCGTTAAGCATAATTTTTGATATAAAGCCATAATGTTTTATTTAATTGTAATAAAGGTTTTTTTCAAGTTTTAGCAAAATAACACTTTAATCAGCTGATATATGACTTAAGTTAACTTTTTTGCTAACTTTTTCTTCACACTTTTAACAACTATTTTTAGTCGGTAGAACCACAACCTTTTAATGTCGTTACACGTTAACCATGCTCACTTTGCCTTGGTGGTGGTTTAAACGCTGCAGCTGTATGTGTTAATTTTTTTCTCTCTTCATTTAAATACCTTTTCATGTTTTGGCCATATTTAAGTTTGTTGCTTGCAGCAATGTCTGTGGCTGGTGTATTTTGCTGTGGAGTTGTAGTGAATTATGTGTTTGTATAGGTGGGTGTGTGCTTCTGATTTTGGTTTTTGAATACAAAGGTATTCATATGTCATTTTCATGTCATTTCCACATTTGCACACACATGCACACATACACATGCAGCTTAATATATCTTTGCATTCTTGCACATTGTTAAATTTAGTTTAGTTTGAAGCATCATCCACTTAACAGTTTTTGAGTCAAACTTATTTTCTACAATATTGGCACAGTAGTTTTTTTTTTCAAAAATATTTCTTAAAATATCTATCAATATTGATAGTTTGACTTGCAAAAAGCATTTTTTTAAAAATCTATAAAATTGTAAGCTACTGAAATAACTTGTTTATGCATTTGCATTAAATTTTTCAACCGGTTTCATTTCATGGTTCCCAGTTTTTTTACGTGGTATGCTTTATTGCATACTCAGACATAGATATATTAGGTCTGAGTTAGTTTTGTTGATTGAGGAATTTTTGCGGCTTTTTGTGGGCATGAGTTCTTCCAAAACAAAATTTTTATAATATTTTGGATGATGTTGATATCATGTGGGAAAAATATTATTAGCTTTCTTATTCCGGTCAGTTATTTTTGCCGTGGTACCTATGCTAAGATACTGCTTTTGAATAAAAGTTCAGCCCAATACTAGCGCTCGGAAAGACAGCTCAATTTCCTCTTCACAAATATTAACCCCCTATTAGGCCTTTAATTCGAAACTGCAACGTGCAGCAAAAGCTCTAGCGGTTTGGGTCAACCATCAAAAATAACCGTTTGGTACGTAAAACAAACGCTGTGAAGTTACAGGCTCTGAGAAAGCAGCATAGCCAGAAGGCACACTGTATCAAAAAATGTAAAAATGCACATTAATTGAGTAGTTTACATTCAAATCCAGATAAGTCACAGGAAAAAAAATTTAGTTCGAAATGCCATTGAAAAGCTAATGTTGCAGTACATCGATTCATAAAATCTTCTTTGATAAAAATGATAAAAATCCTAGAGAAAAATGTATTAACCCTAGAAGGACATGCTTATTTTTTATACATAAAGGTCATGCTTCGTCGAATAGACGACACAATTTTTTAAAAGGCCACAACCGATGTCCTTTACGGAAAAATCTTTACAAATCACTTGTAAACTTTGATTATTCGGATTATTTAGAATATGAGAAAATACCAAACAATTTTATGTATAATAGTTTTTTATAAAAAAATTAACTTTTTTTCTGTTTGAGTTCATTTGGCTTTTTTTTAAAAAAGCAAAATTAAATATTAACTTCTTTAAGCATACTTTGAATATAAAATTAATTTTTATCTTAAAAACAAAGCTCTAAATTTTATTCAGATGAAGTTTTTAAATGGATGAGGTAATACTATAGGCAATAGGCAGTTAGTGTTTTTTAGCCTCCACTGTACCAAAGCAAGCGCTGAAACAATCAAGTTCATCATTGGATTCATTGTAGATCGATAAAATATTTTCCAATTTCTTAATATATATATATATGTTTTTGGTTGCAGATTTTGCGTTCCAGCAATAAACATGGAATATTAATACAAAAACTAAAAAAAAAACCCAAAATATGAAATTGTAAAAGTTATTCAAAAGCCATGCTTCGTCGTTTCGACGACGATAATTCTTAAAGAATTATTAATTCTTCAAGCTAGACTTTGACTGGTGCTATAGGAAAAATCAGAAGAAAACAAAATAAAACAAGGAAGAAAAGCCATTTAGTGTAACCATGCGTCGTCGATTCGACGAAGCATGTCCTTCCAGGGTTAAAAGATGCTAAGCCAAGAAATGCTAACGTGGCGAAAGTAAGATTGCCGTGATAGATCTCTAACTTTACTGCGAAAACAAATTGGATCGGTGCTAACTATGCCCTTCTAGTAGGCTCTACGAAGAAGTCTCCTCAATTCAAGGGTATGTTTAAACATTGAGAGGTATTTATGTAAATAAACATAAGTAAAGTTCCGATACCGAATTCAACTGAGCAACAACTGCTATTTTGGTCTGACAAAAAACCTGAATCAAAATTCCTTATAAAGACCAAAAACTAAAGGTTCACAGAACTAGAATCTTCCTATCCTCCGTTATGGAATCGAATGCAGAACTGTTAGCATGAAATCATGAACTATGTATAATCATCAATAATTTATTTATATATAAGCTTAATACAAGCGGTTTGAATACTTAAGAACTAAATTTTATAATTAACAGGGAGTATCTTAATTTACAATGGTACCATATCTTAATAAGAAGAATACATTAGAGAGGGGGAGGAAGTGTCGTTGGAGTTAAGAAGGATATTTCGGAGTAGTGGTCTGCTCAGGTGAAAATCGAATTCACTGATCAATCTATTGGTTACCCGAAGCATTCTGGTTATAGGTTCACTGCATCCATAGTCGGTGCGGTGAAAGTTAAGGTGGAAGAGAGGTATAGACCTAAGGTTGCGTGGGTTGGTATTAAAGGATATTGATTGGAGTAGTTCTGGGCAGTTAATGGTACCGCATACTAGTTGATGAATGAAGAGAACATCGGCAACTTCCCTTCGCTTTGCAAGTATTTGCATGTTAATCAACTTCAGACGGTTGGCATAAGGAGGTAAGTTGAAAGTGTCAGAGCCGGGAAGACCACGAAGAGCGAAACGAATGAATCTGCGTTGATCGGCTTCGATTCGCATTGAATGGGTGTTGTAGATGGGAGACCAAACCTGGCTGGCATATTCGAGGATGGGTCTTACAAAGGAAAGATAGAGAGATTTAGTGACGTAAGGATTGGAGAACTCTCTGGACTAGTGTTTCACGAAACCAAGTGCAGAGTTGGCTCTACTAATGATATTATCAACATGAGACCGAAAGTTAAGTTCCTTGTCGCAAATAACGCCTAAATCCCGTAAAAAGCATACTGAGGGAACTGGCTTGCCGAGAATGTAATACGTTCTCGGAGGAAGTTGGAGTCGCTTACGAGAATATGTTATAGCTTGACATTTGCTGACGTTGAGTTCCAGAAGATTATTTTGACACCAAATGGAAAAGCTGACCAGATCGTCTTGAAGCTTGCGAGAATCGGCATTAGTTTGTATGCGCCGAAAGATTTTCATATCATCAGCATACACAGAAAGATTGGATTCATTGATGATACCATCAACATCAGCAATTGTTAAGACGAATAGCAAAGTACCAAGGTGACTGCCTTGTGGGACACCAGAGGTAGCTGTAAAAGATTTTGAATTGGAAAATCTAAAGATGACATTATAACTGCGTTCTTCGAGATAAGATTTAATCCATGACATAAACAGAGATGGAAAACCAAAGGCTTTAAGCTTAAGAAGGATGATAGTGTGTGAGATTTTGTCAAACGCTTTACTAAAGTCGGTGGAAACTGCATCAACTTCGTAACCATTTTCCAACGAGCATAAAGTGTTTGAAACAAATTGTGTGAGGTTTGTGGTAGTCGATCTACCCTTGAGGAAACCATGTTGACTAGGAGGAAAGATAGATTTGCAATGGAAGAAGAGAATATCGTAGATAATACTTTCAAAAATTTTGGGAGTACATGACAGTTTTGCAATAGTTCTGTAATTAGCAATATCATTTTTAGGTCCTTTTTTATGTAAAGGGATTATGTACGAATTCTTCCATAACTTTGGAAAAACTGAGTTAGAAATAGAAAGTTGAAAGAGTGTCAAAAGGGGATGAGCCAAAATGTTCGCGAATTTTTTGATGACAATAGCAGGCAACCCATCGGGTCCAGGAGAAAAATCATCTTTTAGATTATGTAGCTTTGCTAAGACATCAGTTTGTGTAAAATCAACAGAAGTCAGCGAGGTTTGAGCACAATTCCTTAGTGAAGAAAAGTATTCATAGTCTAATTCATCCTTATGACTTATGAATGACTGACTGAAGAAATTTGCAAATAGGTTTGCAATTATATCCGGGTTATCAGAGGAGATATCTGAAAAAGTAAGGGTAGATGGATAGTTGTCAGATTTTCTTTAAATATTGATGAACTTGTAGAAGCTTTTAGGATCCGACACCAATTTTGTTTGAATATGAGCAAGATAAGAGTCATATAGATGTTTACAGAGTGCAGAAAAATGGTTATAGGCGTGAAGATAGTTTGTGAGGTCAATAGAAGAACGAGTAGTTAAATAAGTGCGCCAAAGTTTGTTGCTTTTATTACGAAGTGAGCGTAATTCCTTATTGTACCAGGGGGGAGATGACAAAAAGTTCATCTGCCTATTAAATGGGACAGATTGTGTGAAGCAGTCGAAAATTTTGTCATAGAAGAGAGCAACAGCATTATCAAAATTTTCATGGGCATGATCGAAAAGATGTTGGAAATCGATTCTACTGATTAAGATCTCAAGTTTTACAAAATCAGTTTTCCGAAAGTTGAAGCTATACGCTTGTTCAAAGTGTGTGTTTATGATATTATTGTTGTTAGAAAGGGTAAGAGATAGAGGAGGATGTTAGTGATCGAGTGTTGAAAGAAGGTGATTACTAGTAGAGACTATACAATTATCTGAATCTGAAGAAAAGACAAGGTCTAATTGTCTACCTATATTGTTTGTTACTCCGCTCAACTGGTAAAGGCCAGAGTCTAAAAGGCAGCTAGTAAAGAGAATTTCTTTTTCAGATGTAGCATTTAAAGCAAAATAATGGCACTCGTCATCTGACAGAACCCATTGAAGGCTGGGAAGATTAAAGTCCCCCAGAAATATAACTGTGTCAGATGGGTCTATAAGATCAAAAAGTGAATCAATTGCGTCTACTGCGAGCTGATAACCATTCACTGGTTGAGAAGGGCGAATATAGCAGCAGATAATGAATATGAACCGCTTAGCGATACAGACTTTGGCACATATAAATTCAAAATTAGCTGTATGGGATTTTTTTACAAAGGATGGGTCGAAACTATTGTGAATAGCAAGAAGGACACCACGACCTGAGGTGAGATCATCTTTATCGAGTCCATCGTCTCTGAACACCACGAAATCAGACGCAAATACCTCAGTATCCTTGAAATCCTGGGTAAGATTGGCCTCAGTTAGGGCAAAAATATCGTAGGGAAGTTTAAGAGAGTTTAGAAACACTGTAGAGATTTTGGTGCGTAATCCTCTAACGTTTTGGTAGTACAGAGATACAAATAGTGGGCTTGGAATAATCTTGTTTTGAGGGCATTTGAAAACTTCCCATCAGACATTTGATCTGCTACATAATAGAAACATGGATATAGAAAATAATATAAATCTTCGACAACAAAACTGACTAGTCCACAACGAGATCATGAAGAAAAGCACTTTTGCAATTAAGGACTTCGAATTCCTGCAACGTCATCCAAAAAAGCAGAAAAGACTCAACCAATGACGGACTGGGACCTTAAATTGTTTCTGGAAAACAAAAATACGACAGGCTCTAACATCTACGGAAAGAATAACAAATAATTAAAACCATAGTAGACTACTGTAGAATTTCAAGTCTTGAAGGACTTCTTCAAGGGCTTCTTTTGAAGAATTGTGTCATGTGTGCCATTAAATTATTCTACACAATTCCTTCGAGACCTTCGAATACAAAATAACATATGTTAAACAATCTCCTCGAATACATTAAATACATTAAATAGCTGATGCGAATTGAAAACAAAAATTTAAGAAATATTTAATTTCATCTTCATTTTTTCATTCATGTTGAAAATTAATAATGAAGTTAAATGAAAATCGACTACTGTTCCCACTAAGAACATATTTTCTGTTCGTATAAAATTCAAAGCTCCAGGCGTAAATTGCAAATGAAATGAAAAGATTTCTGTTTAAATTGCTAACAATTTTAAAATGAAAACACACAAATATACAAACAAGCATTTGAAGAAAATTTCTAATGAATGGACAGGTCGTTATAAAATCATACATATGTTTGTATGACTGCACACATGTGTGTATACTGCGATAAGCAGCAGATATTTAAATCTACTCTGTATATGAAGGCGGTGCAGACACTTACGAATGAACGCTCTTTCAAAAAGGACACTGGCAATAAAGCTTACTTATAAGCACAAACACACATGCCAGCAAATCGACACACAAGAAAACACTTCAACACATACCTAAATTAATGCGGATATCAATTATCAAATACAAAGTTGTAGAAACATTATCTGCTTAAATATTATCATTAGCTTAATCATTATTATCATCATCAACATCATCATCGTCAACATCATCATCGTTGTCATCATCCTACAAACAGTCATTAAGAGTCATTCAGAGCTTATTCCATTTTTGTTTCAGGTAACCAAATACCAAAAATCTTGTAAGAACAAAGAATCCTTTCGTTTGAAATGCCAGCAAGTGAAGAAGAGAAAGAATATAAACTGAAATTCAATTCAATTCAAGCTGTCAAACTGACATTTGACAGAAGAATGCACTTCAGCTACTTTTTTAGCTCGTTTCGTTTGAGCAAGTGAAGCCTTTAGTTGCTTTGGATCCTTTGGTTTCCTTCCTTAATAAAAACTCCAGCTACTCGTGCAACAAAAACAACAAGCACAACAATAATAGCAACAACAAAATCACATGCAGCATTGTTGAACAGCAACAAAATGATAAACTCTGAATGAAGGTAACACGACAAGAAAAGATAAAACAAGAAAAATATTTTGCAAACGACAGGCCAACAAAATGATGGATATCCATTCAGCTCGAGCCGGTGGAGTTCATGCATATGCACACACTCTCATAAACACATACAGAAACACATATGCAGGAAGCAAATATTTTTCACGCATGCAACAGTGAAAATCTAGACATGTATTGCAGCTAGTCGGACAAGCAAGAATAATAAATGGATCACCTAATCGTAGATCTTCATTTAGCCATGTGGTCAGATTGTTTGTTGCTTGTTGTTATAGCTGTCTGTTGTTGTTGTTGTTGTTGTTGTTTTTGTGGTTACTTTTGGCTGCAAGCTCATCCTGGGCTGTTATGTTTATGATATTAATTTTTGGCCAGAATATGGCAAAGGAATTTGTAATTGAATTTTTGAGCTAGCGATAGTCAACGTAAGTTTCGGTACAGAACAGTGGCGTGACTTCAAATTATTTTAAGATATTAAGATTGGTAAGTTGATAGAATCATGATGCCAAAATGCTTCAAATTCTAAGTCAAAATTTTTAAAATAAATACTTTTTAAGTATCTTGTATAAAAATTAAGTTTTAAGTAAAAAATCATTTGAAACTTCTGGTATCATCTGGTTTAAGGTACTATTACAATGTGTATAGAATTAAAAATAATTTTTTGTGTTTTTTTTTTTAGAATCTGGTTTCTTAAGATCTTAAGAATGCGTTTACGAAATTTAACAAAAAAATATCAAATAAAACAAAAGATTTAACATACATTTTATTCGTATGTCGCGCATTTATTCATACTAGTATCGCGTGGGGTCGAAATTCGACCAATTTATTGATTGCCTATTTATAATTATATGCGAGATGATTAAAATAAGTTTGAGGCTATAACTCTTAATTGATTAGAGGTATAAAGCTATTTTCTTCAAAAAAATTATTTTTTTATTTTATTATTTTTTTCAAAATCAGAAAAACAACATTTGAAAAAAATTAAATTTTGTCAAAGAAATCATAGGGGGTAGCCTTTATTTTTTGATGGCACGGACAGTTTATTAATTAAGTGTTAAGACAAAATAAAATCAACTAAAATTCGGTACAGACTTTGAAAGAAAATCAAAAATGCAATTTTGAGTTTTTGTTTTTTTACAACAACAATCATTTTAACCCCATATTTTAAGAATAAATCAAATTTTATGGTCTTTTTTTAAAAGGAATAATTTAAATATAAACAAACAAACAACGGTATTATTTTCAAAAGTTTTTCTAAGTTAACTGATAAGACTTAACTACAAAAAAGAAATAAATAAAATCTATTCACAGATGGCGGAGATATTTGCTTCAGAATATATAACATTCAATTTGAGACAATTTTTTTTCACTCTCTTGGCATTTGGTTGAAACACACGCTTAATAACTAACGACAATATTAAATAAATTCAGTAAAAAAAATTTTGGTTAGAACTTTGCTGTAATTGTTTTATCACATTTTAAAGAAAATTTAACAAACTTTTAGAAAAAATTAGAAAAATTGAAAAACCGTTAAAATCTGACCAAGATATTCACATGGAAAGTCAAATTATTGAATTCAAAACACATTTTTTTACTAATTTTACAATTGACGATTGCATAAAAGTACATGTTTTTAAGAAATTGTTACTTTTAAAAAAAACTCAAATTCGAACAACTTCAGAACTCTCCTCCAATCAAATTTCATATCAATCAAAGAGAAGATTTTTTCTCAAAAATTTAATTTCGCTCTTAAAAGGTTGGGAACCCCCTCTATCAGATATATAATTTATATATACATTCTGCACATCTTGGCAACATAACCTTTCGAATGATATAAGTTCCATTTATTTTGAGTTTTAATTAATACCAAAAAAGCGTACGACAAACTTTAATGTTCACTTATTAATATATAAGATATAATCGTTCACAGAAGAAAATCTAATCGCGTTTTTCTCGAAACAAGTTTTTTCAAATTGGTTTTTAAGATATCTGGAGATCTGCATGATCGATTTCGATGAATCTTGATTCATTGTGATCTTCATAGACTCTGCAAAGCATTCTACCTATAAAAAGCAGAGAAACTTTTATATTTTGTTTTTTACGGCTAAGAATTTCTGCCAAAAAAAGGAGTTTTTTGTACATTTGTTTTTCAACGCATACCATTTTTTTGTTGTTTTTTTTTTTTTTTTCTATTTGCGTAGGTAGAGTGCTTAACTACACCCCTTAACTGACGAATGCACTTTGATTTTTTACTTTCCGACGCCTTGAAAATGCTGGACACGAGAAACCAACTTACAGCTTTTTTTAAACACTCCAACTTCAACGACCTCTAGAAAACAAACAACAAACACAAGAACAAAAAAAAAAAATTTTTATATCTTCAACTTTAACTGTACATAATGTAAATAAATTTGAATAAAATAATTTAATAATACTATGTAAAAAAAAAAATTAATAAAAAAGGTGTTGTTTTTAATAGCTTCACACTGTAATAGTACCTTAATGGTATTGTTAAAACTGCCCATAGTTAAAATCCTTACCACAAACGTCCCAAAGGGATGGCCAACATCTATTGAGATAAAAAGAAAACAAGGAGGAGTCAAAAAGAGAAAAATAATTATCAAACAGATTTTAACAGTTTCGACTCGGGAGAGAATTTGGAGTCAAGAGTCTTCCTATTTATTCTTTTTTTATCTTTTTTATACAAATTCATTGCAGTAATTTAAATTTTAAAAGTTCATGTTGGTGACTTTGGTAGTACAAGTACACCCACAAAAAAAAGATGGTTTATTTAACCAAATCTCAGGTTAAAATTTTCAAACATGAATCGTCAGATTAAGGTATCCACATAATTTTCTTGTTAATTAAACCTGCATTTGTGGCAAACAAACTGAAAAATGTGGTTTTTATAATCAAACATTACCTTTTTTATGGTTAAATAAACTACTTAATAAAAAAAAAATTATTAGTCTTCAAAACCGTCCAATACAAGAATTGAATCAGAACCTCCGTAGCTATCGCTATGAGACTCCATCGACTAACCAAAAAGCCATGCTATTGCTTTACTAAATGTGTTCATAAGTAGACAAAAATCAAAGTTATATTTTCACATCTTTCTGTTTAACAGATCAGTCAGATTAACACAACTTGAGATCTTCAACTCATAAACTTGTATTTTTAATAATTGTGTCATACCAATAGTACTGAAATAATACTGAATAGTACTGAAACTCATAAACTTGTATTTTTAATAATTGCGTCATACCAATAGTACTGAAATATATCAGACATATCTTAATTATATCATAAGACCAGTTAAGTTACTTGAGACAAGTGTTCATGCCAATAGATATCTCATCCGTAACTTTCAGTATTTTGACTTTATGATCGTCTATCAAGGGCACCAAATGGCATAGAACTGATTTTGTCACTTGCCAACGAAAAACATATGGGCATTTCCATGGTGTCGAACGTGACTGTTGTACACATTTCAAGTGAAAAAATGTCATAATAAAACAAATTTAAAAAACAAAAAAAAAAGCGAGCCTTATAGCTCTCAATTAGCCCTTTAATTATTGGTATTGTCAATTGTTGGGTCATTTTAAGTTCTCAAGATATTAGCATAAAACCAAGGTGGTCGTACGTGACCAAAAACAGAAGTGGTTTTCGTGGCAAAAAATTCAAACTCAGATTTCAGTGAAATGGGAAGCAATGTTTTTATGTAATTTTTTTTAAGTGTTTTGCATTGATGTTCCTTAAAAATTGCTAGCATTGTAGACATAAAGGGCCAAATAGACTACACAGACTGTCGCATCAAACACGTGTTTGTTGCGACGGTCTAATAGTGTATTTGGCTGTTTGAAGGTCTGCACAGATGTCTGACAAGAATTAAAATATTTTAATTTTCGGTCGTGTCTGACGGACCGTCTGTGTAGTGTATGGTGAAACCTCACAGATTTGCGAAACTTTCGTTGTGCAAAGACGTGTTGCAGCGAAAGAAAGGATAAATTTAGCTGAATTTTTGAGCTTTTTAAATTCCTGTCGTCACTTTGGAGGATTGAAAGCAAAATGTATTCTGAAAAAATATTAAAAACAATGAGTATGAAGTGTTAGTGATGAACATAAAGATAGAAATCATGAAGCATCGCTGTCCTCACTCATCGCGCAACAAAGGGGAACTAAAAAACCAAGTCTGCGTGCATGAAGTCTGTGTAGTGTATAGTCGTCGCAACGACAAGAAAAAAACTTCTGTCTGACCGACAGTCTGTGTAGTCTATTTGGCCCTTCAAGGATTTATATTTTTTTTGTTATTAAATAAAATATATGGTCGCACGTGACATTTCGCACGTGACACTTTTTTCGAACACCTTAGCTGTTTTTTTTCTGCTCTATAATGAAATACAAATAAAGAAACTATGCATAATTCAACAAAAATATTTATTTAAACATAATAATAAAAAATTTAAAAAACTTTCATGAGTATGGTTTTGTGTAAGTATAATAAACATCTACACTGTACAACAAAACTGAAGTTTTTGCAAATCCCAAGAAGTTTCACAACGGTTTCCTTAGATTTTGGGTTCGCTGAATCCGAATCTGAAGTCAGAATTTTCGGGTCACCCAAGGTTTTCGAGCTACAGAGGAGGCAAAACCCTAACCTCCTACTGTTAATGAAATGAATATGACCGACTTCCATTACTTTTTCAACATGAACATTTTTTGCATTGGAACCCATCCCCTCGAACCCCTCCGTATGGGGGCTCCCATACAAATTTTATGATTTTTATATATTTTTTATGTGAACTTTTTTATTTAAACAAAAAAATTAATTTTATTAATATTCGAAATTCGACAAATTTTCTGTTTGCCTATTTATAAATATGTAGATTTCTAAACATTTAATTAAAGAAATACCAAAAATAAATAATAATAAAACATTAAAAATAAAAAAAAAATTAGTTTCAAAGAAATTTTTTGTATTCAATTAATATTAATGAAATTTGTTTTTTTTTCAAATAAAATTTTCATATAAAATTTATGCAAAAATCATAAAATTTGTATGGAAGCCACATACGGAGGGGATGGTTTCCAAGGCAAAAAATGTTCATCGGAATGTTGTCGGAAATATTGATTTTATTTACAGTAGGGGGTTAGGGCTCTGCCTCCCCTGTAGCTCGAAAAACTAGGGTGACCTGAAAATTATGAGTTCAGATTTGGATTCAGCGAACCCAAAACCTTAAGAAACCGTAGAGAAACCTCTTGGGATTTTTTGAGTGTTGTACCGTGTCTATTTTTGTTTTTTTCATCGTTGCTTGTGCTCATCTACATTTAAAAAAAATTTAAGTGCGTATTTACATTAATAATTGATCTATGTAACAAAAAAAAAATTAATTTTGAATTTCTCATTTACCATGTCGCTCGTAACCAACTTTATACAAATTAAAACAACACAAATTTTTTTATTTTTTTACCGGTTCACTTTTGTTTTAAAGTCGCATGAATAAACTCAATTTAAGATAATTATTTTGTCAGCTTACTGCATGTTCTTCCGACGCACTGAGTAAAAATGTTATTTTTGCATGTCGAACGTGACAACGAACTAAACAAAAAAGCAAATCAAAAATTTGCCGTTGTCTTTCATTGCGTGGTTTCTTATGATTTTGTTTTTTCGTTCTTTATACTCCTAGAAAGATGTGAGCAAGCCGAAGTCAATGCATTATGTTTCTGTTTAATAACTGTTATTAAGACAAGACATACCAAAGAAATATCAAAATAAGCAATATTTCACATTTTCCGAATATTTCGCAATGAGATATGAATAAATGTAAAAAAATAAAAAATAAAAAATAAAAAATAAAAAATAAAAATAAAAAATCGATCAAGCAAATATTTTCGAGTTGTTATGTCGAAATTTTATTTTTGGAAAAAATATCTTTTCAACAAAAAGTTTAATAACTTTGTCAATAACTTTTACCAATTTTTAAAAAATTTTTAAACTGTGTTTAAATTATAAATAAATATTTTTTTGAATCTATACAGAACTAGGGTACTTCCTTTTTAATTTAGTGTATAGAAAAATCGTCAAAGTTGGAAATAGTCGAAAAAAAATTGTATTTACAGAGTTACAAGTTGTCCAAAGTTTCAAGTAAGGCTTTCTCAAGTTGTCCAAAATAAAGTATATGTCGTAAGAAAAGATTTAATTTTGTTTTTCAGGATCTGTTTAAATTTTTAAAATCGGTTGACAATCAAGTAAGTAAGAGGTCAAAAAGTGTGCAAAGGTAGGCAAAATCGGTTTAGAGGTGTGCCCGGCAAATTTCACATATAAAAAATTCTTTAAGTCAACAAAACCTACCAGAAAAATAACATTATCTTTCTGGTAAAAAACATCAAATTTTCAGAAGCTAGACCACCGGTCCGGTCCCATAATCGTATTCAAAAAAGGATAAATTTTCTTTATAGTCGAGGTTGACATGCCCAGAATTCGGTTGCCGGATAGAAAATTTTTAACTCAGGTTATGGTCTTGGAGGGAGGTTGCATATTCTAAAAGAAACATAATTGTCAAAAGGAATGAAATATTAATTTATTTTGTTTATTGTTTATTTTAAGTTTTTATAGATGGGGCAACTTTTGAAATAATGGATTACTTTCATAATGGCAAATGTACCAAACAACGCCACTGCATATACTTTTTCACTACATCTTTTTCTGCCAGATGCAAATGATTTTAAGGAAATCTGTTTTTACCGGACAACATGCTATCTGCAAAAATATATCTTTAGCTCTCACTTATGCATCATCCATAGATGCGTTTGTATAAATGTGCGTTTATACACACTGTTACAATATTACAAAGTATGCCAACTTTCTCAAAGCGAAGCGTGCCACAACAAAGGTATATTTTTCACTCGTTTGAGATATAGGTTTGAGCATTGATAGGATTGGGATAAGATGAATATTTTTGCTGACAACAACAAGAAAAGCAACGAACTGATTTCGTGTGTGTGCGTTGTGGTCAGTCTTCAATCATAATTTGGCCAACAAAATACCAAATACGGCTTTGACTGCAAAAGCAAAATTATTGAAAATGTCGACGTAAGGTAGGTAAAGGCTATGCAACTGAGCAAAAAAGACATGTCGACTCGTATCTATACATATTTCAAGTTTGTATATTTGTGAGTAACAGCTTAAATAGAGTTGTTGGCATTGCAGTTAAGTAAAATTATATTATTGCCATCTGAATTTCAATACATTTCTTTCAACTTTTGCAGTATTTTCAATAGAAATGTAAAGTCTTGCAATATAAAACTAGTGTTTGCTATTCAAAGTGTTGCTATTCATGGGAATAACGAATAAACCTCTGATGTGATATAAATAAAAATACATGCATGCATATGCTGGAGATATGTGGTGCATCGTTTTTGAAAACTTTGTTGAAATTCGACAAAATTTGATTTGATTTGAATTGATTTTGTTAAACTGACAAACGTGGTTCAATCAAGATTTCCAAACACTGCATTTACTTGCATTATAATTAGGACTTATATTTGCTAGTTTTGATGCTAACCGTTGCAGCATAGAAGGCTTGTAGCATAACCCTTTAAGGTATAACTGTATTTTTGCAAACTGCTACATGAACAAAGATTGCGTAGGGTTTTTGTTTCAAGCATAAATTGAGTGATGATGACCATTAGATAATCTCAACATTTGTCCCTTTGTTTGTTTTATGTACAGGATACGTGTATTGAATTAAATTCCCATCTACTGTTCCGTTGCGTTGAATTTCCGTTTCCTATTTGCTTTACATGTGTATGTATGTGTGTAGCAGTATAAGTATTCGTTGCCTGCCTGCCTGTATGTTTATTTGCCACAATATCAATAATAATGCTACTTTATTACATTTTCATATTGTTGAATTTGTGGTTTGGGTCGGTTTGGACTCTGATGTCATGTCATTTTATACTTACTGTCTGTGTGATACGACTACAAAGTATCGGTGTATTGACACAAGTTATTTCGAATTGTTAAAATTGGCACTCAATGAAAAATTGCTGCTCTTGTCTTGTCTTAATTATTATTAAAGGATTGCTACATACTTTCATCGGCAAAATTGTTGATTTTTGTTTGAAGACATATTAACCACAATTGCAGAACTTACCTGAAATGAAAAGGATAAAATATATTTAACAACGATTTTGTTGATTTTTGAATTTATTGTTACAGTAGCTGCGTTTTTTTCAGCACAAGACTTAGATCTAAATCTTGCTTTGCATTTTTAAACAATAACAACAATTAATCGAGAACAAAACTTGAATCAATTCTTAAATCTAAATGGGAAGTTTTCAGAACATATATTTTGGTACGTCCACTCTCTAACAGAAGCGATCCAAAAAGTGTGACTATGGTATTTTTCAAAAACAAAAAATTTTCGGCAATATTTAAAAACTGATTTCTCGATTAATAAAAAATGGGGAGTATTTTAAAAAAAAAGTTTTTTAAATATTTGAAATAAAAAATCAGCTGAGCCAGTCTTCAGTGAATTTATACACTGAGAGAAATTTGTGTTAAAATTAAATGATATTGTGTTCATTTCAAACGAATTTTTTTTTGAAATAGAGCTTGAAACAAACTCATTTAAATTAAATACAACTGATCTGAAAGTTAAATTTATAAGAAAAGTTCTTAATCATTTAAAAAAAAATTAAAAGTAAATTTAAAAGAAATAATATCAAAAATTTTAAAATTTAAAACAAATTTTTAAAACCATAATTTTTTCGGTGCCATTTTTTTAGTTTTTTTGAGTTTTTGGCATCAGATTCATAATCGGCACACCTGGGACCCACCAAATACCAAATGTTCACTCCATTCGATGTCGTTTGCATTTTTAATAGTTTAAATATTAAAATAATTAATAAGTTTTCATATTTATCTTATTTATCTTATGTTTGTCAAACCAATTAAAAAAAATCATTGTATTCTGTAGTTATTTTGTTTCTAATTTCAAAGAAATAATAAGAGAAAATTAAAAAAAGGAGTTTAAAATTAAACACTCTTTTTTAAATTTTGTTTTTTAGAAATGCAAAGGCGTTAAATTTCTATTTTAAAATTTTTTGTTTAATATTAAATTATTTTTGAAATACACTACAAATTTTACATAACTTATAAAAAACATGAAAAATGCGAATCAAATTTTTGACTGAAGTTCTTGTATTAAATAGCTTGATTAATAGAAAAAAGGGAATTAGAAAGAGGAATCACTTCAGTATCACAGCATTCTTCTTAATAAGAATATTATATCAGTTTCAGTTCTTGAATCATACATTTCTCTTTCACATTGCATGTGCCACAACTCCAACTTAGCAGTTAAAAATTTTTCTAAAACCACAGGAGGTTCTTTAAAAAAACTGAATATCTTTTACAAAGTTTTCCTACAACGTCTGTATATAATGTAATATTTTTCTATGTGACAGTTTCAGACACAGCACTAAAAATTAATACTGATCCAAAATTTGTTTTGAAAATTGACTTTTTAAATGCATCATTACGTTATCAAGCACAGGATAATAAGCAACAGCCTTAAATGCATACTATATGAAACTTCTTGTACTATTAAAGCAGAAAATAGAGCAATTTTTTTTTGTTATTTGGATCTGAAAATGTTTGGAATTATATTATTTTACAATTATCATATTATAATCAGCCCAATCATGAAATATTTTCTCCCGGGAGTTGTAAATGGGAGATTTCGTTTTTAAGATCAAGTTAAAATACTTTTTGGAAATTTTTGATGCAATTTTATTCATCAGCCGCCAATATTAATGAGTGTAAAATAAAAAATAAGATGTCTTTATTTGCTATTTTTAAAACCAGAAACTCTCATTTACAACTCCCGGGAGAAAATGTTTTATGATTGGACTGAATAAGTTTTGCATGCTTTATAGAAAAGACTGTGTGCCTCAATTTAATACTCATGTATAAATGCTTTAATTAGAATATATTTTGAAAACAGGTTAGAATATGTATTGAAGTATTTTCATGAAGCTTTGGGGGGATCCCAGCGTGGATCCACGCGTGCGTATAACAAAAAGGTTCCATTTTATAAAAAACTCATTGAATTTTTAGATAATTTAAAAAAAAATTCCAAATTTTGAATTAAAAAAAAAATTAATAAAAAATTGCATTGAGTGGTACTTTTTTAAAGATATATCAAATATATATGTGTTTTTTTAAAAAAGCCATGTCAAAACTTATTTAAGCTGAAATCCACTTCGAAGGACGTGAACTTATTTTAAAATGAACGTTTTTTATTATAAAATATCAATAAAAAAAATTATTTTCATATCTGATGAGTTATTCATTCACAAAGTTGAGATTTTGAAATTAGAAGAAGATATTTATGATTTTTTTTTGCTACATATCAAAAAAATTTTTTTTAAAGAAATATGAGAAAATGCATTCCATTTCTATTGAATATTGTAAAAATGTCCATATTTGGTACTTTAGATGTTTAAAACTATTGTTTTCTGGTGCGAAAACAAGAAAAAAGCACACATTTTTTATGCAAGCCCTATGAAATGTCAACTTTTCCGATAAAATATTTAAACATAAGAATAGGTCATAAAAAAATAAAATTTTTGATACCCATATTGAGTACTTTGAATGTAATAAAATTTTTTACAAATGGCCTTACATCCAACATAAATTAATATGAAATAATTGTGTCAACTCACTTCTTTGGTATCGACTAAACATTATTAAAAATTACAACAACAAAATTACAACAAAATTTTCTTATAAAAAATTCATGCCATCATGTGTGGTTTTGTACACTCAGAAAAATATCAACTGTAATATTAACAGTCGGCCGCTGTTATTTCAAAACACTGTTCGATTGAATGATTTGCTTTTAAGTAAACAATTTTCTTTGGTGAATGAACGTTTCAAAGTATTTTTGTACTGTTAAAATCATCTGTTGAAATATTTTTGTGCTTATATTGAATTGTCAATTTTTTCTAAGCAATAGTTTTTATATGTGTTTTGCTATATTTATAATATCGTTGCCAGTAGCTCAGTGGATGTGCACTAGACTGTCATGCGGGAGACTTGGGTTCGAACCCTAGCTGTGTTAGTATCAAAAATTGTAATTTAATATTTGAAATAATAATAATTCTGTTTCATTAATTATTAATTGTTTGGTCAAAAATAACCTTCAAAATAAAATGCTTACAATCTTGCAAAAAAAAAAAAAATTGCAAACATCATTTTTTATTTAAAAAAAAAATATTTTAAATAAAAAAAAAATTTTTATTGGCCTTGCCGGATTTGAACCGTGGACACTCGAGTACTAGACGCACACGTTAGCACACTCGGCTATACATGAACTTTCAAACTAGTGATCAAATTTCAATAAATCAGTTTTTATACGGGTTTCGTGTTCCATAGACCAACAGTCAACCGACTGTTGATTTGAAAGTTTTATTTGTTGGATGGTATTTAACAGTGAAATCTGTTATTTCAACCCATGATTTGTTTGATAAAACAGCATTTTTTCCCTGAGTGTAAGAGCTTTCTTTTCGTACCAAATTTCTAAATGTTTACATGGAAAATAGATAGCGAAATTAGAGCAAAAAAACGAAATTTTCGCTGATTTTGGAACGCGAGTTTGACACCCTAAACCATCGATTGAGCATGTATAAAAAAATACGTCGACCTTAGATTTTTGTCTTCTATCACATATCCGAAAATCATTCAAATCGGAGACTGTCACCTGGGGACCTTTCCTTGTAAGTCACACAATAAAAAATAGTAGGGAGAACCAAATAAAGACTTAATTACAACGCTTATGATATCGTCGAACCCATTCATAACATCAGTGCGACACAAAAATGTACAAAATAAAAGTTTTTCTGAAGATAATTTTGACGAAATCAGAGATCTTTTAATAAAACAATCCGAAACGGGTTTTTGAAAAATTTCTTTATAAATGAATTTCAAAACGTGTTAAAGGGTATTCTTTTAGTAAGGTATGTTTTCAGGCAATACTGATATTTTAATTAAGCACAATTAAAAATTTTGTCTCTTACTTTTCATAAAATTGTGTCTAAAGTCGGTCTAGGCCGACTATGAAATACCTCAAACCTACTTTTTCAATATACAATAATTTTATTGAAAATGGGTGTTTCCGTAGGTGGATGAAGCCTATATTTTATATACATTTAAATGTTGATGAAAAATTTAATCATACCAAATTGTATTCCTGTAGCTCACAGTAAATGCTTGTATTGTGCTTTCGCTATGGGAGGTGGGCGAGTTCATGGACGGATTACTCCCAATTTTTGAACACACTTTAGTTTTGATATAAAATACATACATACCAAATTTAATCTCTCTATGACAAACATAACCTTAAAAATTGAGTTTTAAACTTTTTGGGTTGTATGGGAGGTAGGCGTGTCCGTAGACGGATGACGTCCATTTTTCAAAACCATCTTTTTCTTGTCATAAAAAACATACGTGCCAAATTTTAGCTCTGTAGGTTAAACAGACGCTTATTTATTGCATTTTCAGTTTTTGGGTTGTATGGGAGTTGGGCGTGTCCGTGAGCGGATGACGTCCATTTTTCTAAAACATCTTTGTGTTTGTATAAAACACACACATGCAAAATTTTATTGTTGTAGACTTATTATGAGCTGATTTATGCAGTTTTTAATTTTTGCGTTGTATGGGAAATAGGCGTGTCCGTGGGCGGATGATGTTCATTTTTTAACACAATTTTTGCTTTGTTATAAAAAACATATGTGGTAAATTTTAGCTCTGTAGGTTAAACAGAGGCTTATTTATTGCGTTTTAAATTTTTGGGTTGTATGGGAGGTGGGCGTGTCCGTGAGCGGACGACGTCCATTTTTCAAAAGCGTCTTTGTGTTGATATAAAACACACACATACCAAATTTTATTGTTGTAGGCTATTTATGAGCTGAGTTATGCAGTTTTAAATTTTTGCGTTGTATGGGAGGTAGGCGTGTACGTGGGCGGATTCCAAAAATTTTCAATAGTCCAGATCCTTGGGTGCATGTGACCATGTGTACCAAGTTTCATCCAATTATCTTAACTCCTTCTTCTTATCCTGTGTTTACGGACAACACACAGACGGACGGACGGACGGACATAGATAGCTCGACTCACGTGATAACGCTGATCAAGAATATATATACTTTTCTATACCGGACTCGCTTCGTTCTATGCGTTACAAACGTTTGCACAAAGTTAATATACCCTGACCTTTCAGGTTTAGGGTATAAAAATATGCCAAAAAGTGCACGGTGCGGCGGTGTCAAGTGCAGAAAGTTTGGAATTTTAATTAGTTCTGTATTTTCATATTTAGCTGGTGGTGGAGCGCCCTTTTCTGTGAAGCTCTCATACAGTGGTAACGGCACTGAAGCTTGGGGAAAGGAAAGTGGTCCAGAACAAACCGCTGTCCAATCCTGGTCAGTTGCCATTTTAAGTTCTAGTGGTGGAGGGACGAACGGCTTCATACAAACGCTTACCTTTCTCAAGTTTTGATGGCCGTCTCGCAGGTTACGCACACGAAATTTCAGCTTATATTGCAAGAATTAACACTGGTGTCAATTTTCTTGCGATAAATATGGGATGTAGAGAGCTTCTTGACCTTTTGCTGCATTTTTCGATGCAAGACGATTTCAGTAGATAAAGAATTTTGTTTTCAATTTAAAAAAAAAAAAACAATTTCAATAATACCAGTAAAAAAAAATTTAAAGAGCAATCAAATGCCTTGTGTATTAGGTAAGAGCATAAGGAAAAAAGTCATCCGAGGCGTTTTTTGCGTAAAAACTAAATCTAATCGGATTACAGACCGAAAAAAACGCAGCTAATAACAACATTTTTAAGGAGTTTTTTTATTAAATTCATTAATTCAATTGTGTCTTAATTTTTTAACAAATTTATGAGCAAATGAAATTAAAGTAAAGAAATCAAAAACTGTCTTGTTTGGCATATAAAAACCTTCATTAGAATTTTAAAATGATTTTAAGTGTACTAATTGATCAAGTTGATTTATAAGTTGTAATAAAAACCTGAAAATAAAAGCGTTCATTCTTATATATATTCTTGCCCACAACCCAGTAACGTAGTTTATTCCTTTAAATCTCCACATCCCTCGACCAATTTTAAGTGTCTTTACCCTGCTATAATAATAACGCCAAAAATCACGCAACAATTTGCAGCACTTGCTGTATTCCAACCTTTTCCACGTGACTTATTCCAAAGCATTTAAAACTTAACGCACACTATTGTGCAAACCTGTGTAAAATTACAAAAATCTACTTAAGAAAAGTAAATTTCACAAACAAAAAACAAAAGATAAATAAAATAACATATAAAAGAAGTATTAAAAAAAAAAACAAACAGCAAATTTAACCTCTGCTTCTTGCGCTCGACTTAAGAACATGCTCAAAAGTTGCGTGCTCTTGTCTAACTTCCGCCACGACTGGCGTTGAGAGAGAAGAGGAAAGAGGATTTGTATGGGCTGGTCTGAGCGGCCATGAAAAAGATACATTCAGGGATGCAATAAAGAAATTATCTTTTGTTAGCAGCAGCTGCAACGAACCTGGCATAAAGCACCAGCAACTGCTGCAAGTAATAGACGAAAGTATAGAAAATTGAAGACAAGTTTGTGGCAGGCAACACAGAACAGGAGTGAGTGCATAGGTTAAGGTGAAAATTAATTTCAAATTTCATGGCAAACAAAAAGAAAAAAAAAGAATTAAGCTAAAGAAAGGAATGCAATTGCCATAGAGCTAAAGCTAGTCAGAAAGAAAGCAGAAAAAACGAAAGAAATTCAATTTTGCGACAAGCTAAAAACAAGCTAAGGCGATGAACGAAAGCGCATTTTGCAGAAATTTAGTTGTTCTAGTTAAGAAAAATGTTAAAAAAATGCAACTAATTAACGCTGTTTAAATCTATTTAAATTTTGCAAAACTTCTCATTTGTGCTCTTATTACGCCGTAATTGAAGATTATTTGCAGCATACTTTAAGGTGCACTTCTTAAAAAAAAAATCTTGCATCAGAGCATTTCATTAGCAATTCGACAATCAAGACAAACAGACAGACACATAATAAAGCGATTCAGCAGACAGTCAGATGGATTTTCTAAAAGCTAGCCCAGCAGACAGATGCAAACAAACAAACAATTCTTCTAGTCTGAAGAGCAGCCAGCAAATAAAGCGCATCGCATTCTTTGTCTTCATTGAGTGAAATAAATAGGAAAAAAAAAACCAAAAAGAATTATGCAAGAGATCACGAGCGAGAGTGAGTGAAGCACAAAACAAGCGCACGAAAGCTTCTTACTATTTGATTTCAAATTTGCTGTGCGTTTCGCCTAATAATATGCTACGTAGAATTTTAACTATTGTTTATTTTTCGCATTTTCTCAAGGCTTTTCATTATATTTATGCTCATTCATAAATGTTTGCAACAAAGTGCAGGCAGCCACTTTCATCTTTGCTAAATGAAAGTATTTCTTGTTGAGTGCTGGCTGTTGTCTAGGCAATCAATCTGCCAAAAGAACGAAGCACTCAACTATTTTGATTAAAACTGCAAACAATTACAATTATTTAGGTATTTTTATTGGTATTTACTATTTGTTGCGAAGTAGTCGAAACAAAAGTATGGACTATTGCAAAAAAATAAAAATTAAGCTGGCTTAACTGTTGAAAAAAATCTCTTTAATACTGCGCTGACTTTCTGAAAAGATATTGGAGCATGCTTGGGAACCGCAAGAAAATTTATAAGAGCTTTACTTTCCTACGTAAAACTTTTGAAACCACAGTCTTACATTGAAAAATATGAAACACATTTTAAAAATTATAAATCTTAAAATAAAAGCATTTAGTTCAGAATAACTTTTACACTATTTTTCAAATTAAAACAAGTAAAGAAAGTCTAAAGTCGGTCTAGGCCGACTATGAAATACCCTTAACCTACTTTTCAAAAACAAAAAAATTTTTATTGTTAATGATCGTCTCCGTGGGCGGATGAAGCCTATATTTTATATGCATTTGAATGTTGATGAAAAATTTACACATACCAAGTTTTATTCTTGTAGTTCACAGTTAATGCCTTTATTGTGCTTTCGCTATGGGAGGTGGGCGTGTTCTCGGACGGATTACTCCCAATTTTTGAACACACCTTCCCTGCAAACATTTGTAATCGTCTGAGAATCTCCAGCGAATCGCTTGGAAGATGAAACGATCGCCGGCGAGCTCTTCTGAGAGTCTTCAGGGAATCGCCGAATGTAAGCAGCTGAGGCCATAAAAGCGATTCGCCGGGAAGATTCGCCGGCGAATCGCCAAGAGGAGTCTTAAGCGATTCGCCTGGAAGATTCGCCAACGAATCGCCGAGAAGAGTCTTAGGCGATTCGCCAGGAAGAGTCGCGAACGATTCGCTGAGAGGAGTCTTAAGCGATTCGCCGGGAAGATTCGCCAACGAATCGCCGAGAAGAGTCTTAGGCGATTCGCCAGGAAGAGTCGCGAACGATTCGCTGAAAGGAGGAGGAGAAGCGATTCGCCAACGAATGGCAGAAGGGGTTTTTGTTTGTTGCAGAGCATCGTTGTTGAATGTTACAAGTTGTTGCATGTTTGAACTAGCGGGCTCTTCAGACTTTGTTTTATCCCAGTTTCACGAAATTTTTTAAAAGTTTAATTTTTTTGATTAATTTAAACGATTTTTCAGAGCCTGCTTCATATGACAATGATAGATTTTGAAAAGCTTTTTAAAAAGCAATCTTCCAACGATCGCCGGAATGAGCGAAGGAAGATTTTAAAATTTTTTTGAATCGCGCATTCATCCCTTGGGCGACCAAAAAGCGATCAATCTTCCAACGATCGCCGGAATGAGCGAAGGAAGATTTTGAACATTTTGTTGTCAATCGCGCATTCATCGCTTGGACGATCGAAAAGCGATCCATCTTCCAACAATCGCCGGAATGAGCGAAGGAAGATTTTTAAATTTTTTGAGAATCGCGTATTCATCGCTTCGGCGATCGAAAAGCGATCAATCTTCCAAAGAACCCTTAGGCGAATCGCTAGCGCGTCGCCAAATCTTCTAATCTTCCAATCGTCTTCCAAATGTTTGCAGGGTTAGTTTTAGTATAAAATACATACAAAACAAATTTAATTTCTCTTTGACAAACACAACTTTATTTATTGAGTTTTAAACTTTTTGGGATGTATGGGAGGTAGGCGTGTTCGTAAGCGGATGACGTCCATTTTTCAAAACCATCTTTGTCTTGTCATAAAAAACATACGTGCCAAATTTTAGCTCTGTAGGTTAAACACATGCTTATTTATTGCGTGGAGGTGGGCGTGTTCATAGACGGATTACTTCCAATTTTGGAACACACCTTAGTTTTAGTATAAAATACATGCATACCAAATTTAATTTCTCTATGACAAACATAACCTTATTTATTGAGTTTTAAACTTTTTGGGTTGTATGGGAGGTAGGCGTGTCCGTAGGCGGATGACGTCCATTTTTCAAAACCATCTTTGTCTTGTCATAAAAAACATATGTGCCAAATTTTAGCTCTGTAGTTTACACAAAGGCTTATTTATTGCGTTTTCAATTTTTGAGTTGTATGGGAGGTGGGCGTGTCCGTGAGCGAATGGCGTCTATTTTTCGAAAACATATTTGTGTTTGTACAAAACACATACATATCAAATTTTATTGTTGTAGGCTAATTATGAGCTGAGTTATGCAGTTTTCAATTTTCGCGTTGTATGGGAGGTAGGCGTGTCCGTGGGAGGATGATGTCCACTTTTCAAAACCATCTTTGTTTTGTTACAAAAACAAGTAAAGAAAGTCTAAAGTCGGTCCAGGCCGACTATGAAATACCCTAAACCCACTTTTAAAAAAAAAAAAAAAAAAAAATAATTGTAAATGGGCGTGTCCGTGGGCGGATGAAGTCCATTTTTCCAAACCATCTTTGTCTTGTCATAAAAAACATACGTGCCAAATTTTAGCTCTGTAGGTTAAACACATGCTTATTTATTGCGTTTTCAATTTTTGGGTTGTATGGGAGGTAGGCGTGTCCGTGATCGGATGACGTCCATTTTCCGAAGACATATTTGTAATGGTATGAAACACATACATATCAAATTTTATTGTTGTAGGCTAATTATGAGCTGAGCTATGCAGTTTTCAATTTTCGCGTTGTATGGGAAGTAGGCGTGTCCGTTAGCGGACGATGTCCATTTTGCAAAACCATCTTTTTTTTGTTATAAAAAACATATGTGCCAAATTTTAGCTCTTTAAGTTAAACAGAGGATTATTTATTGCGTTTTCAATTTTTGGGTCGTATGGGAGGTGGGCGTGTCCGTGAGCGGATGACGTTCATTTTTCAAAGACATCTTTGTGTTGATATAAAACACACACATATCAAATTTTATTGTTGTAGACTTATTATGAGCTGAGTTATGCAGTTTAAAATTTTTGCGTTGTATGGGAGGTAGGCGTGTCCGTGGGCGGATTCCAAAAATATTCAATTGTGCAGATCCTTGGGTACATGTGACCATGTACCCAAGTTTCATCCAATTATCTCAACTCCTTCTTCTTATCCTGTGTATACGGACAACACACAGACGGACGGACGGACGGACGGACGGATGGACGGACGGACGGACGGACATAGATAGCTCGACTCACGTGGTGACGCTGATCAAGAATATATATACTTTTCTATACCGGACTCGCTTCGTTCTATGCGTTACAAACGTTTGCACAAAGTTAATATACCCTGACCTTTCAGGTTAGGGTATAAAAAGGTGGGGAGATGATGGTTATGGGTTTGTTGGTGCACTTTACCCTATCAGTCCTTCGAAAATTGTTTGATTTTTTTCCATACAATTTTTTTTATTTTGACCTATTAAGGATTAATTGGCTGCAATGATTTTATTTTATCAGTTTTACATATTTGCGCGTTTTTGATAAAAATGTATTGTAAGAAATTCCTGAATAAATAGTTCACAAAATTGTAGGTAAATTTTCGACCTGTGAACACCATTGTCATCCTTTTTTTTTCTTAACGTCTTTTCAGGCCCAAACCTATAATCGCCCTTATAAGTTTTCAAATCTACCCATCCTTAAACATATAAACCATTTTTTGATTATTTTAAGGCTACTTCAAAAATTTTGATTTCTAAAAGAGTTTCTATGCTAAAAAAGTTTGAGAATCGCTGGTGTAGCAAATTGTGAAAATGTATTGCAATTCACTGTAAAACAAACTACAATTCAATCTTTCAATTTTTGAATTTTGTGTTGACTTTATTTATAAAGTAAAGTAAATAATAATAAAAGTAAAAGTAAGTTTAAAAATCAATAAAAACAATTTAACCCTCAAACAGCTGACTGTTTACTATGTCCTATTCCAGCTGACTGGTTTACATTTGTAAACCCATATATATTTCTCATTCTTAGCCTGCGGTGAACGCTATGAGCAACATACATCCTTTCTATCGTAACGCGACAACAGCTGCAGACTTACCGAAGCTTACGGTTATTCGCAGCGTTGCCAGATTTTTTACAAATAAGATTTAATTGACGTAAACAGCTGAAAACAAAAAAAAAAAATCAAAAACCAATTTTTGCTTTCAAATCCGATACAGTTTCAAAAAAAACTTTAATTAACAGTTTAAACTGTTAATATGGCAATGCTGTTTCACGAAAAAATCAAGTACTAGAAAAGTTTTGGGCACCACATGCACCTCCTATTTATCGCACATCGATGAGCCGGGATCGCTTCAAAGCAATATTGCGGACCATTTGCTTTGATGATGCAAATACGCGAGCTGTTCGTCAAGCGATAGATAAAGGTGCTCCCATTTCCGAATTGTGGATGCTGCTCAATGCATCTGTGAAAGCCAAGTATAAGCCGCATGCTTGCATTACAATAGACGAGCAATTGTTTAGAGGCCGAGTATCTTTCAAGCAGTACTTACCCTCGAAGCCATCAAAATATGGAATAGAAGTTTGGTGGGCTGCCGATGCTACCGCTCATTATCCTCTAAGAGGAGACATAACCTACGGTCGCTAGCCTCGTCAACCGATGGCCACAAATTTTGGCACTAATGTAGAGCAAGAACTCGTCAAAGCTTATTGGAGCTTAGGTCGAAATATCACTATGAACAATTTTTTTCCCGGATTAGATTTGACCCATCAGTTGGTAGATTAAAAGTTGAGTGTCGACGGTACGATGCGCAAAAACAAGCGCTGCATTCCAGAAAAATTGCATTTGGCACGTGACAAAAATGTGGGCGAATCTGTGTTCACTTTTCGCCAAAACCTCACATTGGTCGCTTACTACCCAAGCCCAAAAAAATGGTCTATGTTTTGTACTCGATGCATATCACTCGATGCCATTGATGCCAAAACTGGGAAACCAGAAATAATAATGGAGTATAACCGCAGAAAAGCTGTGCCAAAGCTGAAACGCATGGAACCAGCAATTCTCGTCGCAGCTTCCTAATTGCACTGTCAAACGATTTGCCCACTCCGAACATCAGGCGTCGAGCGCAGATTAGCCACATCAATCGTTAACCTCATGTTCGCAATGCGGTACAGGGCATGCTGGGTACCAGGAGTCTTCCATTAGATACAACACCGACATGATTGCAACCGAATAGAAAGCACGTGTTTTGTGCAATAGAGAAAAGGCAACGCGGCACCGAAAAATGCTGCTCTCTTTGCAACAAGAAGCTGTGTGATGCGCACTGTGTCACTATTACAAAGTGCCTGGAATGCAAATACATTTTTACATCTTTCCTCTTATTTAAAATAAGTATTGTATTTCAAATAAAATTTCAATTAAAACATAAACAAATGTGTTTTGGCTACTTTATACGTATTTCCATACATAATACATACGTTTACAAATGTAAACTAGTCAGCCGTTTAGCAAGTAGTCTTAAAAAACAGGTAATATGAGTTATAAAAAAAATGTTTGTAAACTTTTTTTCTTTTTTATTCAATTTAGAAATGAATTTGTAGTTCTCTTATGAAGTTTCAAGAAATTCGAACAATTCAAACATGAAAAAAAACGCTTCAAATTCGGAAAGTTTACATTTGTAAACTGTCAGCTGTTTGAGGGTTAAAAACAAATGTACCCAAATATTTTTGTGTTAAAAATTTTCTTCAATTATGCTCTCACTTTACTCATGAGACTAAAACTGCATAAATTCTCTTTAATTTTGCAAAAACTTTTTTGTCTGTTCTATACGCTACAAACAACTCCCTCAAGGTTTCTTTTGAACAGAGTAGCACCGAGATATGTACGAGCTATGTCTGCCTGTATTGCCTCTTCAAGTTGCTATGAGTGCTTTGGTGTCTACTGCCTGTAGTATCCTTTATATCCTTTATGGATATCAAATAATTTTTTATTACCCGTTTTAGAATTGAGCTTTTCAGTGTTGCAATGCATTTTGCAAATGCAACGGCAAATTTTTTTTTTGTTTTCAACTTTTTTACACAATATGCAAGTCTGTCTATCTGTCTGAAGTCTGCCTATTTATTTCTTCATGTATGTTTGTCTTCATTTGTTTTAGCTTTGCAGGCCTGAATTTATACCACACTCAGAAAAAAGTGTCTCGGAATATGATAAAAAAGGCATCATATTTAGCTAAAAATGGTATAGACTTTGCTCCAGTGAATGCTATTCTCTAATTGCAAAACTTAAAATTCTCTAAAAATGATAAAAAGGTTCCATGAAATAGAAAAATATATAGTTTTTAGAGAAAAATAATTTTTTTTTTGAGAAAATATTTGTTTTTATTGAAGAAAATACTTCTCATAGTGAATTTTTTATCAAAATATAAGAAAAGTTTTTCATTTTCAATAAAATTTCTCTATAAAAAAGAAATTTTTTGTGCGAGAAAAATACTTATCATTATTAGAGACATTGAAATATTTCCATTTCCTAGAAGTAAAGAAATATTTCTTCGAAAATGTGAAAATTTATTCTAATTGAAGAAAATTTTATTTGAAAAAGAGAAAATTGCTATTATCAAAAATAGAGAAATTTTTTACCGGAGCAAGGTATGTGTTTTTTTCTCAGTGCAGTTACATGTTATATGTATGTTATTTTCGCTCTATTGGAATGTCTATCGGCTTTTCTGTCTTTTGTTCTGTCAGACAGTTTAAACATGTGTTGTGTTAAATGTTGTTGTTGTTGTTGTTGTTGTTGTTGTTGTTGTTGTTGCAATGGTCTATTGCACGGCTGGCGTTGTTGCATTTTATGTGGCTGTTGATTCCCAAGCGTGCGTCTATGATTTTTTTTTTTTTTTTGGTTTTTGTATCATTTTGTAATGTATACAATTTTCTTGTAGTGCTGCCAGGTTTTAATGTTTTCGGCTCTATTCAAATCAAGTGCGAAACCCACATTCAAACCAAGTTGTGGCATATAGCAAATAGTTTGCTGGTTAGCTTGAAATGATCGTTAAAATGTACCAAAAAACCATCTAAATAAAAGTCGTATTCTGATGAATGACTGTTGCAAATTTATTGACAAGCGTAAAATTGCTAATTCTTTGACAAAACTGCCAACATCAAAAAAGATATTGAGGACAAACTATAATAACCCAACAAAAAAAGTGCTTCCAAAGGAAGAGAAAGTCGTGAGTTTCATCCCTTCTATTTTCAAACCCAGAAGGAATTCCTTTTACATATGCATGTCATTGGGAGGAATCCTTTCCTTAGTCTTCTCTAGAAGTGCTTCTAGAATTTTTCAATGGAATATTACTTTGAGGCCATCAATCAAACGATTCTAGTAGGTATTTTCCATGAAAACTTTAAGAAAGACTTTCATTTCATGATTCAGAAGACATAAGAAAAAATGCTTCTAAGAAAATATTTGACCTTGCAAAAGCCATGCCATGGAAGCATTCTTGGAAGCTATTCAAATAGCCTTTTAGAAGTTGATGAGAATGCCTCCGAAAGCAATTTTCGACTGGGCTGAGGAGAAGCACTATTGGATTTGTAGACTGTCTTCAAGAAGCAGTGTATCTAAGAATGTATGTCAAGTTTGTATAAAAAATGCTGCTGGGAACATAATAAATTTTTTTTTTGTTTTTGAGCTTAATGTTTAAAAAAATCATATGGAATATTAAGTATGTAAATAAATTTGCAATTGTCAATCACCAGAATAAGATTGTAAATCTGTATCAAAAAATTACTGTCAAGATAAATATCAAGATTTCAATCAATTGCTAAGCAAAGCAAACCATGAAATTATTAATATTTTATGTTGTTAACTCAAAAAGTAAAGAAGATAAAATATTTTTTACAAAATAAAATATTCTAAAATAAAGCATCAAATTCGCTCTTGACTATTCCCCAAAATCTTCAATGCAATTTTGGAATAAGAACTGCAATTTTTGCACAACATTCAGCATAGCGTTGAACCACATGAATATCATTCATGTGTGCACAAGTTAGTGTGCAGAATTAACATGAGCTCAAAAAAAAGTAAAATAGTTAACTCAAGTGCTCACCTGAATGATGTCTAAACTTTTTTTCCACCATGCACAGACCATGGTTAGTCAGTAAGTTGGAAAATACAGGAAAAAAAGAACAGTTGCAAATATGAAAAACGGCTTCAAAAGTATCTATAAAGTATCATTTTATGCCAAACCATGCATGGGTATGTTTTGTGTTTATGTATGTAAGTAGTATGTATGAATGTTTGTATTTAGTGATAGGTGTGTGTTCTTGTGGCTTGTTCATTTTCATACATGTTGCGGCATGTTGTGTGTGATCAGTTCACACTAGTTGGGCTGCTCCACACTTTAGTTTACTTCAGTTAGTTTTGCTGCTGCATTCAAGAGTAACAGAAAAAACCAACTAAAAAAGACCATTCAAAGGATGGATTTGCTTCATCGAAACTAGCCAGCGTTGGTGTAAAATTCAAAAGCAAATATTTGCATGTCTGTCTGTTATGTTGTGTAAATGTTTGTGCATTGGTTGTTAGCGCATTTGTATGCGTTTTCGAATTGAAAAGTTATCAAACTTATATGATCTCTGTTTAGGGAAGCAGTTTTTCAGATTGTTTTTATTTTCTTTTTTTTTCTGGTAAAAAGGAACTAAAAATAAGAGTTTAAACTTTAAAGGGAACATACATTTCGCTTAGCCCTCAATCTATAAAGCTAAAAACATATTTTTGCATGACTTATAAAAAGAACCTCCGGTGATTTTTGTAGCTAAATAAATTTGCCAAAATGGGAATTAACTAAAAATTCAAACTTTAAGCTCAACGTGAATTTAAATTATTTAAAAATATTATGATATTCTTATTATTCTAATTGATATTTTTAAAATTTATAAAAAAATTTTTTTTTTAAATTTATATATAAAGCTTGTATTTAATACAACAAAGTTGTTTGCAGAACAAACCGACCTGACTAGAACATAGTTTTATCTGCCTCTCCTTCTAGTAATCAGTAGTCTTTTGTGGTTTTATATTTTGAAATTCAACGATTTATTGATACAATTTATTTTCTTTTTAACCGACTTCAAAAAGGAGGAGGTTCTCAAGTTGGTTGGTTTCTCTGTTTTTTTTTTTTTTTTTTTTTTTTTGTGAATGTATGTACATCGATTACTCCTAAAGTACTTGCCCGATTGCCGTAATTTTTTGTCAACATATAGAGATTATCAACGCGGAGGTGTCCGTTTATGAAAGGGGCAGTATTCGGAAAAGGGGCGTGTCTCTTTAAGAAAAACACTGTATCTCAGTAAATATTGACACTACGGTAATAAAATTCCCAGTAAAATTACAAGGGCAAGCACAAGTATTAAAAATGACGATCACTTAAGTGGGCGTAACTCAAAAAAAGGGTGTGGCAATATTGTAAAAACTCTGTATCTCGAAGAAAATTGACACTAGAGTACTGAAATTAAGTACAAAGGTAGGTACAATTGTTGGAAATTACTACAACAAAAGTGGGCGTAATTCGACAAAGGGGTGTGGCAATATAAGAGAATTACTGTGTCTCGAATAATATTGATACTAGGGTACAGAAATTTATTACAAAGGTAGGAAAAATTACTACAAATTTTTGTAAAAAAAAAACTGGGCGTTAATCGAGAAGGGGAGTGACTATATTAAAAAAAACACTGTATCTCGATTACTATTGACACTACGATACTAAAATTTAGTACAAAGGTAGGTACAAATATAACAAATTACTGTCAGTAATGTGGGCGGAATTCGATAAAGGGGCGTGTCACTGTAAGAAAAACACTGTATTTCAGTAAATATTGACACTAGAGTACTAGAGTTAATAAAATTCACAGAAAAAATGCAAGGGTAGGTAAAAAATAATAGTCAATTAAGTGGGCTTTAGTCGACAAAGAGGTGTGGCAATATTAGAAAAACTCTGTATCTCGAACAATATTGACACTAGAGTACTAAAGTTAACTACAGGGGTAGGCACAATTATAAAACAATTAATTTCAATACAGTGGACATTGTTTGATAAAGGGGTGTGGCAATATATGAAACACACTGTATCGCGAATAATATTGACACTAGAGTACTGATATTTAGTATAAAGGTAGGCACACTTATAACAAGTTATTGTGAATAAAGTTGGCTTCATTCGAAAAAGGGGTGTGGCAATATTAGAAAACACTAAATCGAATACTGACACTACTAACTGAAAAAGTACAGACGTAGGCACAATTATTACAAATTACTACCGAACAATTGGGCGTTATTAAGGGGTGTGGCAGTGTGTAAGAAACTGTATCATATTGACTTAAGGGTGGTAAAATTCATTGTTAGAATGGGTAGAACTATTGAAAACACTATGACAAAGAGTGTGATATTCTCGATAAAGAGGCGTGTCAATATTATAAACACACTATATTTCAGTCAATATTGACATTGGGGTAGTGATAAAAATACAAGAGTAGGTACTGATAAACATACTGACAAAGACCAGAATAAGAAACGACAGAAAAGCATTTTCCATATTATGAGCATAAATAATTGGTGTTTAATTAATTTATACACTTTTTTAATATATATCATTTTCTCTAAAAAGAAAGAAATAAAAACTTTTTAACAAAAAAAAAACCTACTTCAAAATCACTAGAAAGTAAAAAATAATTTTAAATTACTTTTACTATTTATTTCTTGGTCAAATTTGTATTTTTATAATAAATATATTTATTTTTTTATGATAATAAGAGCTTCGAAGTCGGCGCTAATATAATCAGATTTTTTGTGCAGCTGCAACACACATATATCATTTTAATTAAGATTTAAGAAAAATTAAGATTACAAATTAATACAGCGTCACCCAAGCAGGATATTTACAAATAAAAAATTCTTAAATAGAGTAGGGATGGCGAAAAAATCATGATTTTACGTCAATGATTAGCGCTGACTAGAAGCTTTTATTATCATAAAAAAAATAAATATATTTATTATAAAAATACAAATTTGACCAAGATATAAATAGTAAAAGTAATTTAAAATTATTTTTTACTTTCTAGTGATTTTGAAGTAGGTTTTTTTTTTTGTTAAAAAGTTTTTAAATCAAGCATTAGTAGGTCTTCAGTGCACTTCACTGCACTTGACTTCAGGGAAAACAAAATTGGCTTAGACAAAAAAGTGAATATCAACTGGAAAAAAATAGTATATAACTAAGTCTTGGCCCATAGCCAAGAGGTGGCAAAATTTAAAATTTAATTCAAAACTACTTCAAATTTTTTTTTTTGATTAATATTGAATAATTTTATGTAAAATTTGTCTAATCGAAGTACGTCATATAGAATCCATCACTTTGCTTTTCTTAAATCTGAGTGTAGATTCGTAACCATTGAACAATAAAATTGCTTTCGAGAGTGGCCCAAAAACTTAAGCCGGCAAAAATAATAAAACAAAACTGTAAAATTATTATATCCTGACTTAAGATTCAATATTTTGTTTTAAATATACATTTATTGATTTTAAAAATAATTTAACTATCTTAACTATCTTACTTACAAATTTTATTTTTTCAATGTTTTGTTATTTTTCATTTATATTGTTAATAATTAAAGACTGTCCCAGAAGTAACTGCCTTTTGTTTTTAGGTTATTTATAAAAAAATCTTACCTCTAAAGCAACATATTTGGTACCTAAATAAAGTATAAATATTGCAGATTAAAAAAAATACTTTTTAGTAAAATATAAGAGCTACTGAAAAGATTTCGTATCAACAAGAAGAAAAGCGGAAAGCAATTATTTGCAAATACCTGGAAAATCAAAAAAAAAAATCGCTAAGGAAGTTGGCGTGTGCGTAAAAACTGTCGGAAAGACCATAAAACGATACAAACAGCTTACCCCTTCATCTAAAACGCCAGGCTCAGGAATAAAAAGTGGTCCAGCGAACCACGCGGTGGCCCAGAACGTTAAGTGGCTGTTTACTCAGAATCCAGGTACATCGAAGTGAAGTGCTCAACGGATTAAAAAAATTTTACAACCTAAGGAGCCATAAAGAACAAAAAGTACCTCATAGATCAGAATAAAAAGACGCCAAAGCCAAGAGGAGGGCTGGAAAACTGCATCGCGATTACCTGCCCAAATTTGATTGCGTGATCATGGACAATGAAACGTACTGCAAAGTGGATTTCAAGCAGTTACTTGGACACGGATATTATACTGCGGTTAGAAGGGGTGGAGCATCCTCTAAATTTACCACCGAAAAACATACCAACTTCCAAAGAAATACATGGTGTGGCAGGCCATTTGCAAATGTGGCCTTCGAAGTAAGGAATTTGTGACAGATCGCACAGTCAACACCGAAATTTACATCAGAGAGTGTCTGGAGGCCCCGAACTTCGTCCAATCGAAAGATATTGGGCTTTAATGAAAAAAAATCTTGAGAAGACCAAACAAACTGCGAAAAATATCGAAATATTTCGACGTAAATGGCGTCGAGCTTACACTAAATTCAACGAAAGTTCGGTAAAAACATAATGGAGGACCTTAACCCATTACCGCCCATTGTACTCATCTGAGTACAAATTTTTAATGAATCATTTTGCACTTCACAAATCTTACATACATACCTAAAATGTCTTATTGCGCGCAAATGCGTAGTTTCATGTGTTTACTTCGAATTCGTGCTAGCAAAGAGTACAAAAAACATAACGGTTTATTTATTTTTGTTGTTTTTTTCTGTTGTGTTTTGCAATTTTTAATATTTTTGAGCTCAGTTTATAATTGTCAACAGTGTGAGATGCATACGCAAATATACGCAGCTATATTATAAATAAACATTGAAAACATATCTAGAAAGTGATTTGAGTACATAAATTCATAATTAGAAATTATTTTGGTTCAGGTAAGTGTGTTTGAAATTAGGTGTACTCGATTGGGTACAATGGACAGATCTGTACTCAGCAAAAAAATTTTTTTAGAATGGATTTCACGCCACTATCGACTCAATCATTTTATGGACACTCATAAGCCAACATTGCCTCCGCATTAGAGGCTGTTGAAGCGAATCAGGGAAATGGTTTGATAGATATAGCCATAATTCCACCTATTGCGGACCACCTATGGTGTTGGTCGCTCTTTACTTGGATGCTTAACGCTACCATGGTAAACGCATGGAAGCTTTACAGGGCTATGGGAAATGGAAAAGAAGACTTGTTAACATTTCATAGATATGTCACTCGTCATTACTTACTAACCAACTGAGATGCAAAGTGTGTTCTATGCGTTCTAGATGGATTTGCGAAATGTGCAACGTCGCTTTATGCTTAGAAAGAAATTGTTTCAAAAACTTTCACATATAAATTCGCACCCCGTATGTGCCCATTGTACTCATATGAGTACAGCTCATATTTCTTAGAATTAGAATATTTTTGAAATTTTATTTTATTTTATCCTATTCATATATCAATAAAGAACTCAGAAAATATAACAAAAATTTAAAATACTAATTTTTTAGCACCTTGGGCGGTAATGGGTTAATAAAAAAGTGCATATTTTTTTTAAGTATATTGTTTTCTGTGTAAATAAACTGTTCATTTATTTTGTAATGTTCACTTAGTAATAAACTGAAAGAATTTTTAAAAAAACTGGGACAAAAAATTGTTAATCAAAAATATCACTGTTAATGTATTTTTTTAAAAAAATGTCTTAGACATGCCCCATAAGCATGATTTCACCTGAAGTCGGGCGTGGGGGAAATGAACTATTTCATTAATTAAAGTTTTCGGCACGCTTTCGTATACAATTTTTTGTTAAATGTTATATGCTTTATGTATCTGGTTGGCTTTTTCGGCAAGATTCCTTTGGAGAAGTATTTTAGAATGTCACACGCTTTAACCATTATAAACATACCAAATACCAACAACTAGATCTTGGTCAACTCTGGGTCAAAACAAGTAAAGAAAGTCTAAAGTCGGTCTAGGCCGACTATGAAATACCCTAAACCTACTTTCAAAAAACAAAATAATATTGAAAATGGACGTGTCCGTGGGCGAAGCTTATACTTTATATGCATTTAAATGTTGATGAAAAATTTACACGTACCAAGTTTTATTCTTTTAGCTCACAGTTAATGCCTTTCGCTATGCGAGGTGGGCGTGTTCATGGACGGATTACTCCTAATTGTTGAACACAACTCAGTTTTTGTATCAAATACAAACATACCAAATTTGATCTCTCTATGACAAACATAATCTTATTTATTGACTTTTAAACTTTTTGGGTTGTATGTGTGGTAGGCGTGTCCGTAGGCGGATGATGTCAATTTTTAAAAACCATCTTTGTTTTGTCATAAAAAACACACGTGCCAAATTTTATCTATGTAGGTTAAACAGAGGCTTATTTATTGCGTTTTCAATTTTTACGTTGTATGGGAGGTGGGCGTGTCCGTGATTGGATGACACCAATTTTTCGAATACATATTTGTGTTAATGCAAAACACATCAAAACCAAATTTTATTGTGGCAGGTTAATTATGAGCTTATTTATGCAGTTGTATCAATTTTTGCGTTGTATCGGAGATAGGCGTGTCCGTTGGCGGATGATGTCCATTTTTCAAAACCGTCTTTTTTTTTGTTATGGGAAACACACGTGCCAAATTTTATTTTTGTAAATTAAACAGAGGCTTATTTATTGAGTTTTCAATTTTTGGGTTGTATGGGAGGTGGGCGTGTCCGTTGACGGATGACATCTATTTTACGAAGATATCTTTGTGTTGATACAAAACACATACACACCAAATTTTATTGTTGTAGACTAGTTATGAGCTTATTTATGCAGTTTTCAATTTTTGCGTTGTATCGGAGGTAGGCGTGTCTGTGGGCGGATTGCAAAAATATTCAAAAGTGCAGATTCTTGGGTTCATGCGACCATGTGTACCAAGTGTCATCCAATTATCTCAACTCCTTCTTCTTATCCTGTGTATACGGACAACACACAGACGGACAGACGGATGGACGGACGGACGGACTGACGGACGGATGAATAGCTCGACTCACATGGTGACGTTGATCAAGAATTTATATACTTTTCTATACCGGACTCGCTTCGTTCTATGCGTTACAAACGTTTGCACAAAGTTAATATACCCTGACCTCTCAGGTTTAGGGTATAATTATAACAGAATAACTTCGGGTAATGTGATATACAGGATTTTTTTATGAATTTTGCAGTGTTTTACAACTTTGGAGCTCTATATCGTTACCCAATTTGGAGCTTTTTCAACACAATGAAAAACAGTCACGAAAAATAGTCATGTTTTTTAATGAAATTGGTGGATAAAGTGATATACCACGTTCGGGTAATGTGATATGCCATATATACCAAAATCACATTAACCGAATAGTGTTCAACAGCAGTATCTATCGTTTTTTTCAACCAAAATTAAAAAAAAACCATGTTATTGAAAATAATAAACGCATTAAGTTGCAGCACGTGTCTTTTTCTGTTGACGTTGTGTTCACATGTTTAGTCTTGTCGAAAATTGTGTATTTAACAAAAGATGCAGATATATCACATTACCCGACCATATCACAATAACCAAAGTTACTCTAAATTGTCTAACATTTTAAAATTTTTTAAAATACAAGTTGTCGAAATTTTTCAAACCTGCAAAAAATATTAGAATATATACACAAAATATTGTTTTGGAACCCGTAAGGTATAAATAACGCAGAAATTTGGTTTGTCATGGTTTGTTCATAGTCTTTTAGCACTAGACGTCTAATTTTTTTATATTATGTGTAATTTTTACAAAAGAAAATTATTCTTTTCGTTTTTATGAGTTAGTTTAGTGAATATTCCGGACAATATATACACTCAAGGAAAAAAAATGATGTTATATCAAACAAACTATGGGTTGAAATAACAGATTTCACTGTTAAATACCATCCAACAAATAAAACTTTCAAATCAACAGTCGGTTTTTTTATTGTCGGTCATTTTTATTGAAATTTTATCACTGTTTTGAAGGTTCAAGATTGGCCGAGTATGCTGACGTGTGCGTCTAGTACTCGACTGTCCTGGGCTCAAATAGCGAACAAAGATTTTTTTCTTATTTAAATAATTTTTTTTTTTTAATAAAAAATGAAAATTGCAATTTTTTTCTAGATTCTAAGCAACATATTTGTAAGGTTATTTTTGACCAAAAAATTAATGAAACAGAATTATTATTTCAATTATTAAATTACAATTTTTGAAACTTACATAGCTAGGTTTCGAAACCACGTGCCCTTCATGACAAGTCAAGCACACTTCCACTGAGCTATTTGCAACGATAATAAAAATATAACAGTATAAATAACAGTGTTTTGAAATAACAGCGGCTGACTGTTAATATTAAAGTTGATATTTTTCTAAGTGTTCTAGGTATTTTGTTCTTCTGGACCAAAGAATAGCAAAAATTGCATTCTTTCGCATTTTAGCATAGTTTTTTTGCCATAAGTCCTAAAAACTATCCGTCTATTTTATATGTTATTTTCGCATAAAATCTTTCATATGTATTTCTGTTGCTTTTGTTTATTTTTGACAGTTGAATTCCAACACAAATCGGCGAGCAATGAATAACCCTTACGGCGAAAGCAGGGTCAATTGCCCTAAAGTGACCGGTCCTGTGACATTTCTTATTTAACCTATCACAGGACCGGTTCGATATAACTCAGAACGGGACCGATAGTTTTTAAATGTGTTTTGCTACATTTATCTTATTGCTACCAATAGCTCAGTAGAAGTGCGCTAGACTGTCACGCGGTGGACGTGGGTTCGAACCCTGGCTGTGTTGGTATCAACAATTTTAATTTAATAATTTAAATTCTAATAATTCTAATTGTATTTCATTAACTGCTTAATCCAAAAAATATCCTTCAAAATAACTTTGTTTAACACCTTGAAAAAAATTGTAAATTTCGATTTTTATTTAAAAAAAATATTATATATAAAAAAAATTATTTTTTTGGTTTTGCCGGGGATTGAACCCAGATCAATCGAGAAGTAAACGTGAATGCTAGCAAGCTCGGCTAAACATGAGTTTCCAAAACATTGCTTCAATTTCAGTAACAACGGGCGCATAAGTGTACCGTGTTCTATGAATAGACCGGCTACTGATTAGGTCCAAAGGTATCTTTGAGGTGTCAATTGACACTTGCCGATATATTTTTGAACCGGTTCTATGATTGGTCCAAAAGTATCTAGCCGGTGTCAATTTACCCCTGTCAATGACAACGACACGCAAACAGGGACCGGTTGGTTTGATATGTTGGTGGCAGAATTGGGACCGGTTACTATCAGTTTGAAACCTATCACGTGATAGGTTCTGAACCGGTTCATTTGTCCGTAGGGACGTTTTTCTAAGAATAGCAATGTTCTAAAGGAGAGGCAATCAATCAATGCAAATTCATAAAATTTTATCAGAATTTTCAAAACCAGAAAAGGTGCTTTTAAATGTTCATATGAAAGGAATTCAATTCATGATGTGGTAACTTTTTTTTAATTAGGTTTGAAGTTTTTTGCTTTTTTTTATTTATCAAAACCGCCCCCAAGAAAAATCTTTGCTACGGCCCTGTTATTTTCTGACTTTCGATATACTCTTATTAATATGCTTAGTATTTATTTTATAAATATACCACAGTTGGTCTTTTGAATAACTAACATTTTATTTTTATTCTCAAAAAATTCATTCATAACGCTTTTTGTTGTCTCTGGTTGAGCACCTCAAAACCTGAACTCAAGACTAGACTTAATTTAAAATGTGTTCTTAAATATAAAGAAAATAAAAAGTCACTTTGAGCTCAGCTTATTTTGTCAGATACTCAGTCTCACAATTTATTAAATCGGACCAGACAATGCAAAGATGATAGCAGTTTTTTCTTTCATCTTGAATAAGTAAAAAAATGTTTTGAACTTAAGACCTCTCATTAAACATAAAACAAACTTCAACATTTGCGAAAAACTTTTTAAGCGTCTTTTGATCCTTAAAGCACACAACAGTATTTGTTAGCGGCTTTGCAAACAAACTTATATACTTAAGTAAATAAATACATATGCTTCATAGGACATACATATATTTTAATTCATATTCCTTTTTTTTTTTCTTTATTTTGGAAATTATTAAATTAGCAACGGGCTAAAAGCTTTATTATGACAAGTGACAACAAGGGGAAACAGCAACAAAGTGCCAAAATATAACCCTTCGGAATAAAAACAGCTATAGCAGTGAAAAAGGAACGCTTATAGAACCATTACCGTAGGTTGTGGAGAGTGTAAGTGAGGCGAATGACAAGTGATGGCGAGCGAGCGTAGCGCCAAAGTTGGGGTTGACATTTTAGTCCTGGACTTTAAATTGGAGTCGTTTGGTATTTGGAGTTGGGTTCAGGGATGAGTGTGGAGCTATAGTTCAAGAGTGTTGCTGTGGCTGCTGTGCGTTTCACTTAGCGTCCTTTGGGATTTTTTTTATTTATTTTTCTTGTGTTGCAATAAACTTAAAAGCCATGTCATGTTCGTTCACATTTCAATTTTTGGCTAATTCTATTATGCAACAATTTTGGGTGCAATGAATATAGAAATATATTTGACTGTGTTTTCTGTTGCTCTGGGGTAGAGTAATATTTAGCCAAAGCAAAAACCAAAAGAGTCATAAAAAAATAATGCAACATTTTTTATGTTAGTCTCGCTATAAAGTAACATAATGTACCGGTCTTTGAGTGCAAGTAAAACTACCCTTTTTTGTAGAATTTTAAAGCACTTCTCAATTTTTAAATTCAATGCTCTTCTCAATTATGAACAGTTTCATGCACGTGTGTTTAGCCACACCTTTTGAATTCTTAAAAGCTGCTAAGGTTCTGTGCTTTTAATTGATGCTGAACGGTGGTGCTGCTGGACCCCGAGGTTATTACAATGGCATGAGTTCTGTTTTGAATTATAATTTTGTGCCAAAGAAATTTTGTAGCAAATTTGAAAATGTTTTTATTTTTACATTCCCCTAAAAGTTTTTTTTTTTCCATATTCAAGCTTATGCAAAACTTGCTCCTCATTCTTACTTAAACTCCTGCGGCGATTGTTAAATGTTTTACATTTTAAATATAATAATTATAATGTTGCATTATTTATCTCAAACTGACTTCAAAGAAAATTTCAATTTATTTTACATCATGTTTATTTTGACAGCAAAGGTTCTTAAATGTCCTTAAAAAATAACTAAATGTCCACAAATATTTTCACAGCATGTATTCCACAGTTGATTGCTTAAGTAATTATTTTTCTTTTGAAGTTTTTTGCTCTACTGTTATTGTTGAAGGAATGAGACATATGCATATATTTTCTTTTAATTTTCAAACCAATGTCTTTTGACCATTCAGAAGACGAAAAAAAAATAAGTACTTGTTTTCTTGGAAATAAGGCTTACCAGAGTTTTATTCAGAAAGTTTGAAAATTTTCTTTTGAAAGGTACAACATTTAATATAATTTACATATATGTAAGTGTCATCATCATATCCACAGAAAAAAATTTTTTCTGAAAAAAATTATAGTTTGAATAATTTGCAAATTTCAAAAAATCCTGATTGAAGTTTACTTAAGCTAGCCTATTTCTACGAAAAAAATATGTGAGGACTTGTGACAACTTCTCTCTAAATATCTGCTGCATAAAATGTTTGTTCGTCTTTTTGTACAATACGATAAATTTTTAGTAAGAGTAAACATTTTTAAATTCGGTTTTATATAAAGTCCTTGGTAAAAGTCCTTGTCCAAATTCTTACGTTAATTCTTATCCTATTCATTTCGTTATAACTTTGATCCTAATCTTTCTAAATACCCTTTCAAATTGTCTTCGTCTCTATCCACATCCTTGTTTAAATTATTATTCCAAACCACTTCTAAATTTTGTGTCTAAGTTCTTGTACTTAGCTTTGTCATAATCCTGGTATTATTCTTTGTAGAAATATCTCTTCTAATTTATATCTAAAGTCTTGCCTCAAACCTTGTTCTATGACTCGTCTTAATTCTGGTCTTAATTTTTATTTCCAGTCTTAGTCTTAGACCGACTTGAAATCTTTGTATTAAGTCAAAAATTAAGACAATCTCAAGACCATGAGACCTTCTTAATTCTGGTAATTTTTGTCATAATCCTGGTATTATTTTTTGTCAAAATTTTTCTCCTAATTTATATCCAAATTCTTGCCCTTATGCTTATCCTATTACTTGTCTAAATTCTAAGTCCTAGTCCTAGTCCTAGTCCAACTTCAAATCTTTGTCTTAAGTCAAAGATTAAGACCTTGAGACCTTGTTTAAGTCCAAATTCTTCTTCTAATCCTTGTCCGTATTCTTGTCCTTATAATTGTCCTAGTTCATAACAAAATCTTTTTCCGCCTCTTACTCTTAAGTCTTCTCCTTATTTAAGTCTCAATACTAAACCATTACACTCATCTTTGTGCAAACTCTTGTCTTAAATCTTGTCCCCAATACTTATCTTAATCCTTGTCTAAATCCCTGTCTTTTTTCTAGTCTTAGTGTAACTTTAAATCCTTGTTTTAATCCAAGTCCAATCGTCTTGATGAATCCATTTTCTTGGATTGATGTCTTGCATTGATTTTGGATTTTGGATTTTTGATTTTGGATTTTGGGTTTTGGATTTTGGATTTTGGATTTTGGATTTTGGATTTTGGATTTTGGATTTTGGATTTTGGATTTTGGATTTTGGATTTTGGATTTTGGATTTTGGATTTTGGATTTTGGATTTTGGATTTTTGGATTTTTGGATTTTGGATTTTGGATTTTGGATTTTGGATTTTGGATTTTGGATTTTGGATTTTGGATTTTGGATTTTGGATTTTGGATTTTGGATTTTGGATTTTGGATTTTGGATTTTGGATTTTGGATTTTGGATTTTGGATTTTGGATTTTGGATTTTGGATTTTGGATTTTGGATTTTGGATTTTGGATTTTGGATTTTGGATTTTGGATTTTGGATTTTGGATTTTGGATTTTGGATTTTGGATTTTGGATTTTGGATTTTGGATTTTGGATTTTGGATTTTGGATTTTGGATTTTGGATTTTGGATTTTGGATTTTGGATTTTGGATTTTGGATTTTGGATTTTGGATTTTGGATTTTGGATTTTGGATTTTGGATTTTGGATTTTGGATTTTGGATTTTGGATTTTGGATTTTGGATTTTGGATTTTGGATTTTGGATTTTGGATTTTGGATTTTGGATTTTGGATTTTGGATTTTGGATTTTGGATTTTGGATTTTGGATTTTGGATTTTGGATTTTGGATTTTGGATTTTGGATTTTGGATTTTGGATTTTGGATTTTGGATTTTGGATTTTGGATTTTGGATTTTGGATTTTGGATTTTGGATTTTGGATTTTGGATTTTGGATTTTGGATTTTGGATTTTGGATTTTGGATTTTGGATTTTGGATTTTGGATTTTGGATTTTGGATTTTGGATTTTGGTTTTTGTTTTTGTTTTTGTTTTTGTTTTTGTTTTTGTTTTTGTTTTTGTTTTTGTTTTTGTTTTTGTTTTTGTTTTTGTTTTTGTTTTTGTTTTTGTTTTTGTTTTTGTTTTTGTTTTTGTTTTTGTTTTTGTTTTTGTTTTTGTTTTTGTTTTTGTTTTTGTTTTTGTTTTTGTTTTTGTTTTTGTTTTTGTTTTTGTTTTTGTTTTTGTTTTTGTTTTTGTTTTTGTTTTTGTTTTTGTTTTTGTTTTTGTTTTTGTTTTTGTTTTTGTTTTTGTTTTTGTTTTTGTTTTTGTTTTTGTTTTTGTGAAATACTCGGCCGTTGTGGAAAGTGGCAGACGAGCGTAGCATGTGAAATTTGCTGAGGCCAGGATAATGTCTTAATTTTAGGTAAGTTATTCAAGTTTCTTTGTGCAAAGTTTGTTATCGACAGAATTTTGAACGCTCAAATCTTGCTCTTGAAATACATATATTTTTATTTGGAATCGGTTTAAAAAAAAGTGAAAATTTCCTCTCAACTTTGATGAAAGTTTAAGTGGACTAGTTTTAATTAATAGTTATAATGGAACTACCGCATTTACTCATTTTAATAAGCAATTTGTTGATGTTACCTCAAAATTCTTCACTTTTAAGTAGTTTCTTTAATGAAGTTTATTCCACCTGCAGCTTAAGAGAAGCCATTTTGAATGTATGCAGCATATTTTGTTGCTTAATGGTTACACTTGAGCGAATTTCGTTTTACCGAATTAGCACTAATTTCTTCAGCCAATAGCTAGCTAGCTCTCCCTTCAAATTTAATATCCTTGCTGCATTCTTACCTCTGATGGCGTTCCATCCACCCCACACCACCAATTCTTGGAAATCTCAAGTCTTTGGGGCAATAAAACACGCTCGGTTAATTCAACTAGCTACTTTCTAGCTAGCATTACGAAAATTTTGCGTACATTTTGTTTTGTGAACGCTTCGTTGAATACGTTTCTAGTAAAATGCACGCCATGGAACCGTGATTTTTTTCTATTACCATCAATTTTAATTTATTTTATTACTATTTTATTTTTATTGGCATGTGAAAGTTTACATTTATATCTTTTTAAGTCTTTAGCTCTGCGCTGGAGTTACAGAGAGACAAACTTCAATATTTCAAATAGTTGCAATTTTCATATTAAAATTCCTAAACGTAGCTGCATAGCAAAAACTCCAAAAGCAATGCTTGAGAAACAAAATAGTAAAGAGGATAAAAAAAGAAGAGAGTAGCAAGTATAAAGTATGTGCACATCGCCCACGCTGTCAAATGTAGGCAACACCTGTATCTTGCAATTTATTGCCAAATACTTGCTCACATAATTTTTATCATTTCGGTGAGCTTTCATAGTCCTTAGTTCGTTACAACAACTCACATACACAAACATAGGCACACACACACACGTTGTCACTGCCACTACCACTACTTTCGCTGCAGCTTCATCTTCTATTGCTTCGAGTGCATTTTGAAATTTTTTTCGATTATTGGTTTTCGTTCATTTGATTGCACATTTACTATTTGGCACCTTTGCCAGCTCAACACCTTTCCACAAAATACTGATTTCTTGTTTGTTTTGTTGCATATTTTTTTCATTTTCTTTCTGTATTTTTTCAGCTTTTTGTTTTCATTTGGCAAATAAAATCGCTGCAGCAAGCATTGGCAAAAGTTGTTAAAGGAAAAAAAAAGTGCTGTTCTACTACTTGTCACCAATTTCTCACTTGTCGTAGTGCAGTGTTGCCAACGTTTATGTAATACACCAACTAAATAACGAATTCGCATTTATTAAGAAAATAAGAAAAAAAAAAAAACTCCTGTAGGTGCAAATATGCAGAAAAATTTTACTACTTTTTTCATTTACTTTATCTCTGTGTGGCAAGTTTTTCAAAAAGTAAAGCCGCCACCACAGCCGCCACTTGTGCATGAAAGTGCAGGAAAAATTTATTAAGCGTGCGAAATTTATTGCTATTTTTGTTACCACATAAATAAATTTTTCAATGCATGACTTTATATGATAGTGTTTGTGATAGTTTGTGGCAGCATTCATATTCTTAGTACGAATCTAAATAGCTGCATAGTTGCTTCAACCGAAATCGATTTTTAAATTTTTTGAAAACCATAACAAAATATTAATTAAAAACAAGTAAAGAAAGTCTAAAGTCGGTCTAGGCCGACTATGAAATACCCTAAGCCCACTTTTAAAAAAAAAAAAAAAAAATTTATTGTAAATGGGCGTGTTCGTGGGCGGATGAAGTCCATTTCTCCAAACCATCTTTGTCTTGTCATAAAAAACATACGTGCCAAATTTTAGCTCTGTAGGTTAAACACATGCTTATTTATTGCGTTTTCAATTTTTGGGTTGTATGGGAGGTAGGCGTGTCCGTGATCGGATGACGTCCATTTTTCAATGACATCTTTGTGTTGATATAAAACACACACATAAAAAATTTTATTGTTGCAGACTTATTATGAGCTGAGTTATGCAGTTTTAAATTTTTGCGTTGTATGGGAAGTAGGCGTGTCCGTGGGCGGACGATGTCAATTTTTCAAAACCATCTTTTTTTTGTTATAAAAAACATACGTGCCAAATTTTAGCTCTTTAGGTTAAACAGAGGCTTATTTATTGCGTTTTCAATTTTTGGGTTGTATGGGAGGTGGGCGTGTCCGTGAGCGGATGACGGCCATTTTTCAAAAGCGTCTTTGTGTTGATATAAAACACACACATACTAAATTTTATTGTTGTAGACTTATTATGAGCTGAGTTATGCAGTTTTAAATTTTTGCGTTGTACGGGAGGTAGGCGTGTCCGTGGGCGGATTCCAAAAATATTCAATAGTGCAGATCCTTGGGTACATGTGACCATGTGTACCAAGTTTCATCCAATTATCTCAACTTCCTTCTTCTTATCCTGTGTATACGGACAACACACAGACGGACGGACGGACGGACGGACGGACATAGATAGCTCGACTCACGTGGTGACGCTGATATCAAGAATATATATACTTTTCTATACCGGACTCGCTTCGTTCTATGCGTTACAAACGTTTGCACAAAGTTAATATACCCTGACCTTTAGGTTTAGGGTATAAAAATCTTTTGAATTTGATTAATTTTTTATTTTCTCATCTTTACTTTATCTAAATTTTGGTCACTAAATTCGAAAAGTAGTACACGTTTCACTTGTATGTGCACATGAGATTCATGCATTTTTGTCACTTATCTCATGAATTATTCTTATTATCCTCGTATTTGTTCATGAATATTATGAATTTTATTCACAAAAATTATGTATGATTCATGTTCCTCCTGTTTTTTTTTTTCATGAAACTTACGAGATTTTTTTATTGGCTTATTTTATACACACTTTATGAACTTAAAACACTTGGCTAATGAAATATACATGTTCTCGTGTATTTTGTTTTAGGTATACTGTACATAAGGCCGGATCATTCTTGTATGGATGAAAAAAATGCCAGCCGGTCGGGGTCTCAAAAGTAAGAGGAACTCATTACAATATTTTATGCATACTTTTTTTTCAAATTTAAGAAAATCCGCCGAAGCAATTGTGATTCTCCTGAAGGTCATTTTTGATAAAAAAAACATGTTTGTTGCTTGAAACTTCTTATTTTTTATACAACGCATAACTACATCTCTTAAAGTATTAAATTTCTTACTCATACCAATATTTTGACTTAAAAAAGTTCTTAAAATTTTGTTTCATTACAACTCTTATTGACCACCAAAACTTGAATTTTTAGGTATTCTTACAAATACATTTTCTTAAAAACACTGTAAACTTTACAGTGTAAGACACATTTTTTATTAGATTAACGTGAAATTATTATTGTTGGAAAGGTATCAAGTTCTTCTTTAAAATAAATAAAAATATTCTTGCTTGAAACGAAAAAACATCGAACTTAATGAATTTTATCATTGTTTTTTAAGTTCAAGTTTAGCCGAGTGTGCTGGCGTTCGAGTCTAGGGAACTCGATTGACCTGGGTTCAATCCCCAACAAGAACACCAAATATTTTTTTTTTTAAATTTATGGTTTTTTTTCTTTTTCTTTTTTTTTTTTATTTTCTCATTTTTACTTTATCTGAATTTTGAGCCTTATTTTCGTTTCCTTTGTATGTGTACATGAGATTCGTGAATTTTTGTTACTTATCTCATGAATTCTTCTTATTATCCACGTATTTGTACAAGAATTTTATGAAGTTTATTCACAAAAAATTATGTATGATTCATGTTCCTCATGTTTTTTTTCATAGCATGTTCGACATTTTTTTTACTTTACACACACTTTATGAACTTAAAACACAAGGCTAATGAAATATACATGTTCTCGTGCTTTTTCTTTTGTTTATTTTGTACATTGATATCATGAAGAGTTCATGTTCATCGACTAACTCTTCAAGCAACCTTCAATAATTTGATTTCTAGAATGTTCTTGCTTTAAATTATTTCATAATTCACTCCTCTTACAATTTAAATTACATTTTGACAACAGTACTTTAATGTGAAAACTTATTTTCTGCTAATATTCTTAAACAAATAATTCCTTTGATTCTATTCTGATTTAAAAAAAATGTACAATTTTAACAGATTCACTTTTGCTTTATAAAATTTTTTCATAATTTTCCATTACATTCTATTTTTCTTATATTCAATGCAAAAATGCCCTTTACTATACAAACATGTTAAATTTTCCCTACTTAGAATAGCACAGGCAACATTATCTAACAAATGAGCTTCTCTGAATTGACATTAATATAGCCTATTCTTTGTTTAGAAATTTAGCTTCTTATAATGAGACATACCAACAAGTCCTTCGACATGAAAATATAATGAATGACAGATCATTTGAAATGACATTCAAGCCAACAAATTTGAATGCGTATCAAAACCAACGTCAACATCACGCCACTTCAGTGCACAAAATTGCTAAGACAAGCTAAAACTCAAGCGCCGCCATTCAAAATTGTTAACCAAACACAATACCAAAATTACATATTTACAGTTATTATTATTAAATAATTCTCAAAGTAGACACTTATCCGAGGCATATAAATGGGTTACCAACCAAAAAAAACCCAACCTAGCACAAGCCAAGTCAGTCAAAACAGTTTAGTTGAAACACTCAAGCTTGATTCTTTGAAACCGCAAGAACTTGACAAGTGCGTAGGAAGAGCTCCTGTTAGCCCTCAGAAAGCACTCAAGTAGTATTCTTCTGTTTGTGTCAAACATTTAATACTACTCTCTCCATAATATATATATATATATATATAAATATATGACATTGTATCAAATATTTTAAGAGAAAAAAAAAAAAAAACAACACTTGTTGTTCGGGCTCAAAAAGGGGAAGAAATCTTAAGTGCCACGTTTTCCGTTTCAAATGAGTGCGCGTACGAAAACAAAACCCAACTCAAAATCAGTGGATAGGGTAAATAATAATTTTTGTTGCTTTTTTTTAAGTGTTGTTTACAATCTTTCACACCGCCCACAATAGCTACAAGATGTGCACACAGCACACTCACTTTTCTTTAGACAGTTTATAAATCTGAGCTTTTACAAAAATGATAAATTGACAATATTATTTGGTTCAGAGAAGCAAAGCATTTATCATCATTTTTTGGGGGCGGAAAATTGCGCCATCATACAACTAATTTTCTAACCAATTCTCTATGTTTGTGCGGCTGTCCGTGGCGAGAAATTGTGGTGGGAGCAAATAAGCTGAGGCTTTTATTTGAAATAAGGAAAAAAAAAAGTATAAAAAAAAATTTTAAAACTTTTGGCAATGTAATAAAGTAAAAAGCTGTCTATCTAAGCATGTTGTTGGATTTTATTTTAATAGGCTTTTTTTCCCCGTAAGATTGAAGTAGAATTTGTTAAGTCGTTAAAAGAGATTTGAAGATATGATCTTCAAGGCCAACAATCGGGATTATTTTTCAAGCTATTGGATTTTCAATTTGCACAGTATTAAGTGCAGGCAATATTTTGAAATTTTATCAACATTGGAGAGTTTATTAGTTATAAAAACTATAACTAGTGTGTTATAGATACGTGAACCAATTTAAAGTTTCTTCAAGGCCATGAAAAATACAAGGGGAACATGAATTATTCATAACTTAAGTGAATAACATTCACACAAATGTAATATAAGGAGCACACGAACAGTTCCTGAGATAAGTGACAAAAATTAATCTCATGTACATATACAAGGAAAGAGTGAATTACTTTATGAGTTAAGTGAAGGGAATTCATGTAATCTAGGTGCAAATACTCTGCATTTAGTACCATAGCGTGACCAAAGGGGAACGTAAACTACTTTATGAGTTTTGTGACTGAAATTCATATAAGCCTTGCACAAATACAAGGGCAGCAAGAATAATTCATAAGAGTAAAAAATATAAGAAACTCATATAATTATACAAGGTATGGTATCAAAATTCCGTGTTATCTGATGGAATCCTGCCGACTATGATTTAATATTTCTTTCCTATTATCATGCCGTGGCTTATTGCAATTGAAAAATCAGGAGAAGATAATCGATCTTCAGAATATAAGAGAATCTCTGAATGACGATGTAGTAAAATTGCTAGAATATGTAGATGACTAATATGCATACAGCTAGTGAACTGATGTCTGGAGCACTGAAATAGCTATCAAGATGTGCGGCACCCAACGGCCTGGGTGTGAATTCAATAAAGACTGAGTTCGTTCTGTTCAAAAGAAGAAGAAAAAAAAACAGTTTCGATAGTATCGAAAGTGTAGACGTAGATTTCCGTTTAAGTTGTAACCTTTCCTGCTTTGCCTTTTTAGTCCAATTGTTTTGTCTATTTTGCACATATTTTTATTTATCTTCCGAAAATAACAAAGAAATTAATAACACTCAAGCTATGGACTTCTTATCGAGACCAGAACATATCAAATTCCAGAAAATGTCAAATTTTTTCAATCATTTTGATAAGTTTGGCAGGTTGCGTTCATTGACTTAGTTGAAAAGAAGGCTAATCGAATGTCCTTTTCATTGGTGTCACTTTCGTCTCTGTCTGATCTATAGTTTGCGAGCTACACTCAATTTTACTTCGTACTTTAAAATAAAGAGAATGCCCAGATTTTTCAAGAAATCGGGAGGTAGCTATATCTCAAGCTGAGCAAATAGCCTTTCCACGGGTGCCACTCTTGTCTCTGTCCGATATATAGTATGCGAGCTTGACTAAAATTAGTAGTGGGATCATCCAAATTTAATTGCATTGAAAACAAAAATAACAATTTATTCAGAACGAAACCTGGTTCATTTCTAAAATAAAAAATAGATTGTGCATTTTACATATTTAGTTCTGCTACTTTCTACTAAACGTAATAACCAACGCTTTCTCTGTTTCTGTTCTCTGATGCATACATCATGTCTGCCGTATAGATAACGCCATCTATTGGGTAATAGCAAAAAACGAAATATGATGCGAGTCGTTTCTTTTATAAGAGTAAATCTAATTGGATCACTCTCTTAACGTGGATGCTGTGGAACCAATGCTGCGAATCAGTACGTACAAAACAAAAACAACACAAGCAAAAACAACAACAAAAAAAAAACAAAGTAAGCAGCAGGTACAGCATAAGCTGCTGATGATTGATTTTCTTATATAAACACATGCATTTTTCTTCTTACATTTTGCTATTTTGTAATTTTAATATAAAAGTGACAAAATCCTAAATTTGATATTCATTCAGTACAGGATATATCTGATATTTTAGTATATATACTGTCTTTGAACGATGAGTATTAAAGGCTATAGGTATGTCCTAAAGTATTCGTCAAAAAAGTTTCATGACCTTGAAAAAATCTGTTAAAACGACCACATACAAATAGGGATGTTGGAAAATCATCGATGCATCGAAAATATCGATGTTTTGCTTCGATGCATCGAAAAATTTTCAGTCGATGTTTGAATAGCCGATGCATCGATGCATCGATGTTTTTTAAATATCGAAAACTGACATCACTAGTACAGCGAACCGCCATTTATATTTTTCAATTGTGGAAAAAAATTAAGCGAGCATTCACAGGTTTTCTTATTATAACTCTCTCTCTCTCTTTAAGTCAAATTGAGAATAGATTTTTAAAATATAGATTTATACAAACCCTAAAAATTTATGGAGAGTTTTGGAGGACTTAGAAATGTTAATTTTTATGATTTTTGTGGTGTAACGAAAACGTTTTTGACGTGATTCGATAGTCCATTAGAAACATAAATAGCTCAGGTAAAGTTATTAATTTGAAATTATGTTTAATTTTGCTAATAACATATTTTGTTGTTTAGTATAATCTTAAAAATTGTCTACAAATCGATGCATCGATGTATGACCTCCAATGCATCGAAAGATATCGATGTACATTTCGATGCATCGAATCACAGAAAAACATCGATGTATTTTTCCCACTGACATCCCTACATACAAACCGCGATATAAGACGTTATTCTACGTCAAAACAGTTTTACACCTCAATTAGTTTTTTTTTTAACTCAATTAGCAACTAAAGCCTTGCACTGAATCTAAATATCTCGGAATTATCCTTGAAAGCAGGCTCTGTTGAAAATGATCGCAGAGTTTTGGTAAGAGTGCGGTCTGCGTCGCACATCATCCACTCATGCCATACAGCGATTGTTCGATGGTTCACTGGTATGGTGGATAATTATTCACAAAAGCAATTGCCTTGATTACCTAACAGGAGTGCAAGGATGACGTATATAGATCTAATAAAAGCCATAAGATTTATTCATTTTTTCATTTTCATTTTTCAGGTTCATTTTTTCGCATAGAAGAGTTCCTTAAGTGTTCGGTAACCAAAAGCACGATTCGTATTAGCGAGTCACAATGTTAATGTTAAAGCTTCATTTGATCCTTGTGCACTGCTACCCACAGGATCTATTGTCCAAGGTTTTTTTATTAATTTTCCAGATGTAGGTTTCTTATGTTTCGTATCACTGTTTCTGGCGTGGTTTTCTAGACCTTTGATGGGGGTACAAATGCCACACCAAAGCAAAGAAGTCTGAGTATTTAGATTGCCGGGTATTCACAAAGGATATCTCTTAATCGTTCTCGTAGATATTTGATAAGATAGACCTATTTTTCTGAAGAAGAAGGTTGGAACTATTGAGTTTGAGCATGATCTTGTATGTAGCTCAAGTGAGAGTAACCCAGGTCCTAACTAATTCCAAAAGGTAGCCTTTTGACAAGCTACAAAATGGTTCGGGGCTAATCAGGGACCAAGATGCGCTTTGTTTTTGGCGAGGATGTCTGACTTTTCGTTGCTTTCAAACGCTTCATGCGGTCCCAATGCATTCAGTTATTAAGCACTAGTCAAAAAGACTATTAAAGGCTAGTTTCAATTCAAGTTCATATGCTTGAAGGTCCTTGACCTTGAAGGTGCCCCATAGTTTTCCTACGGAGACATTCAGGGACACATATTTCAAATGCTTGCAATATTGTTGGAGTATAACCAATTGGAAGTGCCTTTTGAATCTGGGGCCTTACATCCCCACATCCACATATCGCACACTAAATACAAAACAGTCACAACTCAAAATTTTTTCATATCGACTTTTTGTCATAAATCAAGTCACAAGAGATTTATCTCACTATCTTTTTCATTATTTTCTTCATTAAATGGAAGAATGATGTTTTTGTGTTTAAATGAAAATTGCTTTTATTTTGCAGTTTCAACCAAAGGGTTTTATTTTTCGCTTCTCCGGAAAAGTCATGATTTTTGAGTTGTGACTGTTTTGTATTTAGTGTGCGATATATCAGGTATGTATCAATCATTTCTCCACATTTCCCTGTTAGCTGCAACTACCTTACAGCACTTTGAAAAATTAATCTTTGGTAACATCCTGTCAGATTTTCTAAGAAAGAGCCAATTTTGCAAGGATTTTAGGATCTTCACATAACCTTTAAACTTTCCTGCTCTGAGATCAACTATTTCCTCCAACCTGAGTGCGCCTCCTTTTCAATCGCTATCGTTATAGAATTAAGTCCAGGCAATAAACCAAGGGTGTCAGTCAGGCACGGTCTAATTGCATGTCATTCCAATTCCAACTCGAATATATGCCATTCTTTACAGTTTAAGAAGTGTTAAGATTGCCCAAGCAACAATTGCTATCTATATTTAATCCTAAAGACTTCTTGAAGAGAAATAATTAAGAATGACGCACTTACGATTAACTCTTAACGATATCTATAAGATACTTGTAAAACTCTTCTCGTTATTTTTAGAACGCCTTTATTTCGACCTCTTAGACCACTGAAATAAGGTGAAGACTCTTAGAAACATTGTCTTAGACAAAAATTACAGATCTCTGGCAGTTACCCACCAGGAAAAGCTATCATCCCAAGATAGCTTCTTGGCACATGCTTTTAGATTCTGAGCTCATGACCCTTCGTTCCCAAACAACATATATTATTTGGAATGAAAACTATAAGATTTTAGTTTAATTTAGCTAAATTTTAATTCGAATTGTGCCCAAATTTATACTAATTCAGCTCAATGGAAATAAATATTTCATGTTTTTTTCTTCATTAAAACCGGGTCCGTCATTTTTGATGGGAAACAACTATCTATAATATTGTATATTATCACGTGGCGGTGGTATTTTATCACATAACGCATAAATTTTATTGCAATGAAAACTTTACCGAAGGAATCTTATATTGCACCTCGGTTAGAAGCTGTCCCCTTTCGTAAAAACCAACATTAATAGTTTCATTTAATAAACAAATTATACAATGCTCTCAATAAATGCACTATAAGGCAGTTTTACGAGTTGATGTCTCCATACAAGAGTACTACAAGAGTTACTACAAAAAAAAATTACCTAAATAACTCGCATAAAAGAGTTGTGTACTTTACGAGATTGGTTAAAGCAAAATTTTTTAGGGTCCACCATTTCGAAAAAGCATTCACTAGTCAGACCGTTGTCTTATAATCAGAGTGATACTCTTCTAGTCAGACCGTTGTGCCTATACAAAGTCTTCTACTCTGACAAATGTCATTTTAGGATATACTTTACTCTTTATTGACACTTATAGGACCTTTGATTTTACAGTATATCAGATCAGATCAGAACTCTTTCAATAAACGCCTTGGCGATGTCTTTTAAACTTTATCTGTAAAGCTAAAACTCTTCAGAGTTTGAATCTAATAGCTTAAGTCTTGTAGAAGTCTGTAAGAATTGGCTTATAAGATAGAAAGTCTTCGCAGGAATGATTTTATAACACAATACTTTTAAGCTACTATGAGATAATGTAAATTATCTGTAAGCGTACAACTCTTGCTGAAGATAGCTACACGACCTTATTAAAAATAAAATTGATTGTTGTTCGTGGTTGAACTTTTGACCATATGGAAGTGCTGCACAAGTAACCATACGTCGAATAAAAATTAAAAACGTAAAATATGCCATTTCTGGCTTGAGATCCCAAGTTTTGCTTAAATTAATATTGTAAAGCCTGCTGAAAGCTCTTCAGAAGCTGTATGTTAGGTACTCAAAGGTTGATGAATATATTTGGTACGTACGCTTCCACACAAAGACAAAAATATATGAAAAATTTCTAAAATGTTTAAAATTGAAGATCTCAAAATAATTTTGCTGATACATTTGAGAAAAAGCCTGTTTTTACCAACTTCTCTGCTCTATCAATTAGCATTAAAATTAAAAAAAGATTTTGAAAAAAATCTAAGAATTATTGAACATACCATAATTTTCTCAAAATAAAATCCATTCCAAACAAAGAAAAGTTTTTAACTTTAATTAAGAGCATTTTTTTAAGGCAAAAAAATTTTACGTTCTCTCTTTATTTAAGGGGGAGACAACCTTTATGTTTTGTTTTTTAATCATTGCCAACAGCCCATTATATTCACATTAGACAGACCAACAAAACAAAACAACTGCTTTGCTATTTCTTCTCCCTTTATCAACTGTCCGTTCTGCTCGTTCGTTGTTAGTCTACCCTCAAGATCCATATTCATTAATTTCTGTTCTCACTTTGACATTTGTCTCTCGACTGCTGCAGTCAAATGTCAAAATCAACATATATAAATTTCTATTAATCATCATTATTTCAATCAACATTATTATCCTTGCTCAGGGAAGTCAAAGGTTTTTTATTTGTCATTTATTTGCTTGAACATGAAATTCACATTTCCCTCCAAAACCAAGCATAAAAGTAAGATACTCGTAGTATTTACAGACATAAGACTTTTGTTAGATGGTAGTTGTTGGAATTTTTGGTTGGTAAGGAAGAAGAGACTTCGAGTAGACAATCAGTTTAGCAAATATATAAATAAGTTTTGAAGCAGCACTTTGTCGCCCGAATCGTTCTTGAATAGATGCGAGTTGATCGTTCTTTGTCCTTTCTTTGGCCTTTGCGCTCATTTGTCGTGGAGCATTAATAATTTACCCCACTGCCTGCAAGTTGACTGACAGCTTCTTCTTACTAAGTGGCTGAGGCAGTTGATTTTTTTTTTTGTTTTCTACTTTTTTTGTTTTGTTATAGCTATTCTATTTTGACCATTTTGAATTGAAATTTATATTATTAGAAAATTTCGGTCTTCTGCACTGAGGGTTGCTTTCGTTTATTTCGCCATTACGTAAAATTATTTGTTAGTATGTGTGTATGTGTGTGTGTTGTCGTGTGCTGCCTTTAACCTTGGTATCATTAATAATATCAACATGCCGAGTGGTATTAGGCAGTCAGCAGTTCGCCTGGCCCCGTATTCAGCTGATTATATCTACAACAGGTTGTTCATTAGAAGTGTTCACAATCGACCCTATTCCGTAGAAAGTCTTTCAATGAAAGTGTCAACTTCTTGGAGGGGGGCATAGAGAGATCTTTCCAACCTCTGTGGCATTGTCAAAAACGCATTCATATTCATTTTCTCTATGTTGGTGTGAGTGTGAGTGAAGAGTGGGTAAAAATTTTAGCAACATCATTAATGAAAAATATTTCTAAAATAGCAACTTGCCTGAATGCAGTTAAGAACAATGATAATAAAATATGTAGATGTTTTTAAAGTATGATGTTAGGCATTAATTAATGAGGACTTTTTCAAGTCTGATGAAGATGAACTACTTGTTTCAAACTAAAAGATATAAATAATTCTGAAAACTATACAAAAATTATACTTTTTTAATTCTAATGAAAAAAAACCATGAATTGAAGATAGCTCATTAAGCACTTAATGTAGCAAAGTTTTTAAGATAAATTCTCTAGAATAATAATCATGTTAAGAATACATGATTATTATTTTATGCATTAGTTTGAAGAAATTTAATAGATTTCCTGCTTAAGAATATTAATACATTAAAAGTCAAGGTACTCAACTGAGTACTAAAAATTATTGAACTCGCCATAATTTTTCTAAACAAAATCTAGCAAACAAAGAAAAGTTTTTAACTTTAACAAGTAAAGAAAGTCTAAAGTCGGTCTAGGCCAACTATGAAATACCCTAAACCCACTTATCAAAAACAAAAAATTTTTATTGTAAATGGACGTCTCCAAGGGTGGATGAAGCCTATATTTTATATGCATTTAAATGTTGATGAAAAATTTACACATACCAAGTTTTATTCATGTAGCTCACAGTTAATACCTTTATTGTGCTTTCCCTATGGGAGGTGGGCGTGTTCATGGACGGATTACTTCAAATTTTTTAACACACCTTAGTTTTGGTATAAAATACATGCATACCAAATTAAATTTCTCTATGAGAAACATAACCTTATTTATTGAGTTTTAAACTTTTTGGGTTGAATGGGAAATAGGCGTGTCCGCAGGCGGATGATGTCCATTTTTCAAAACCATCTTTGTCTTGTCATAGAAAACATACGTGCCAAATTTTAGCTCTGTAGGTTAAACAGCGGCTTATTTTTTGCGTTTTCAATTTTTGGGTTGTATGGGAGTTGGGCGTGTCCGTAAGCGGATGACGTTCATTTTTCGAAGACATCTTTGTGTTTGTTTAAAACACATACATATCAAATTTTATTGTTGTAAGCTAATTATGAGCTGAGTTATGCAGTTTTACATTTTTGCGTTGTATGGGAGGTAGGCGTGTCCGTGGGCGGATTCCAAAAATATTCAATAATGCAGATCCGTGGGTGCATGTGACCATGTGTACCAAGTTTCATCCAAGTATCTCAACTCCTTCTTCTTATCCTGTGTTTACGGACAACACACAGACGGACAGACGGACCAACGGACGGACGGACGGACATAGATAGCTCGACTCACGTGGTGACGCTGATCAAGAATATATATACTTTTCTATACCGGACTCGCTTCGTTCTATGCGTTACAAACGTTTGCACAAAGTTAATATACCCTGACCTTTCAGGCTTAGGGTATAATATAGAGCATATTTTTAGCCAAGAACCCCAACAATCTTATCAAAATGGGGTTCTGATCAGAAATGGGGTTCTGGGAAATGATCTGATAAAAAATATAATCATGAAACTAAATAATCATACCAAAATACCAAAAAATTTTGAAATAATTTGTGTGTGGTTTCTATTTTGCGTGCAAACTATCAGTTTACACGTTTAACATATCGGTTTAAAAAAAAGTGGGTTAAAAAAAAATTATTTTTTTCCATTTTATGTATTTTTGAGTAATTTTAATCAATTAATAAAAATTAATTTTAAGAATTATAGCCAGTTTTTATTTGAACTCTAATCGGTTAATATTATGTTCATTTAAGGGAGGACATGACATTGGCCGTTTTTTGAAATAGACTTTTTTAAAATTTTGTATTTTAGTAAATATTTTTAAGATTCTAAGAAAAAAAATTGCTTGCAAAAACTTTTACGGGTGTAAAAGTTACAGCCGGATTAGTGAGAGCGCATTTTTATTTTTCTTCCATTTTTCTTTGTTCGCAAACTTTTAACACGTTTATCTCGAAAGCGGGTTCATTTTTTGACGAAATCTTTTTTTTTTGTATTTTTTAAACTTGATTCGCTATCGTTTGATACGAGCTTTTTTTAAATTCTTTTTCGATTTGTTATGAATTTTTATTTTAAAGTCAATATTTTTATCGAAAAAAACACACTTTCAAATTTGAAACATCACGAAAAATTGAAAAAAATTTCAAAAAAGCTCCTATCATACAATAACCATGACAGAATAATTTTACAAGGTAGTGTTGACAAATGTTGATTCTCTCAGCTACAAGTAAACAAACCCTTGTCAAAAACAGCTCTTCGTTGTTATATTCGTTGGCCACATTCAGCTGTGTCAACTGTTGTGACAGCAACACATCGGGGAGCGCTATTATCGGTATTGAAGTTTCAGAAAAATTGTCAAGTTTATGAAATATCAAGCTTTGTATCAAATATGAATGGAAATTTTACCGACAAATTAAAAATTTTCTAATTTTAAATGCATTTTAATGCGTAACTTTATATTTATGTGCATCAAGTTTTGACTTAGCAGTTGGCAACTGTTGGGTACGCTGAATGTGACCAGTGAAAATTAATTGTATGCTATGACGGATTGTGCGCGCTCTCTTTCTTGTTATATTTTTTGACAAACGTCCGTTTCCAACAGAAACGTCAATACTACCTTGGAGTAATTATATAATGTACAATAACCAATTTTGTTTAGATTTAAAAAAGTCATTTTTTTCCAGATCGTACAATTTTTGCGACTCCCCGCGCTGCAACCACGAGGCCCCGTTTTTTTTCTCTGCCGCTAGTTTGGAGTTCTATAAAACCATGTTGGAGTGAAAAATATATTTTTTTTAATTTTTTTCTTGTAATTTGCTCAGTTCTCTACAATAATAAAAAACATTTTGGAAAAATATTTGTTTTTGACTAAGTTATGAATTTTTAAAAAAAGGTCTGTTTTCTCTGCCGCTAATGTCATGTCCCTTCTTAAGTCACATATTTTATTCAAAAACAATTAACGACGCATATTTTTTGAGTTTTTTAAGTATTTAGTTTGCTTAAGTTTTTTTTTATACACGGAGAAAAATTTGAGCTGCAAACAATCCCAAACCAAGTAATTTTCGGAGCGATTCTGAGCTAAGCCATAACATTCTTTATATCAAGCCCTAATGCCATTGTTTATCAAAAAATTAACATGTCCATTCGAGTTTAATAAATGTGATTTTTGCATCATTTATCAAAAAATTAACATGTCCACCTGTGCTCAATCTAAGAAATTTATGAATTGTTCATCAAAAATTAATATGCTCACTTGTGCCCAATTTAAGTTATTTTGGTATTATTTATAAAAATAAAAAACATGCTCATTTGTGTACAATGCATGCCACATATGGATTGATAGTAAAAAAATTAATATGCCCAATCTAAGGTGTTTTGGAAATTATTATCAAGTATGTCAAAAGACAACAATATTTTGATATAAATAAAATATAAAAAAAAAAAATATGTACTCGCCAAATAATGCCCTTGTACAAAGTGTACAAAGCAACCAAAGAACAAAAAAAAACAAGAAGCCTTATAAAAATATATTTTTTTTGCCCAAATTAGATACATTTCATTCAATTTGGACAGGAAAATATACTTCTCTAATTTTTTTTTTCAAATTGACGTGTTTATCAAAAAAAATGTCAAACCCAGTTTCTGGCATAAATTGAGAACGTGAATAGGATGTTTCAAGATGGTCTTGAGCTCAAATGAGCTGATTTCAGTTACGATCACTTTGAGCTTGATTTAAGCTCATTTTTTCTCTCGATAATCTATTCGAGAGAATAGAAACCTTTAAAAACAGCTGGTGCAAGAATTGAAGCCACACGACCTACCACAACGGTAAACTTTTGATGAATGGGCGCTGGCAAGGTTGGATGAAGATCCACTTTTTTATGGGAAAATTGTGTTCACCGATAAAGCTCTTTTCTGGTTGAATGGATATATAAACAAGCAGAATTGTCGTATGTAGTGTGAAGAGCAGCCAGAAGCATTGCAAGAACTGCCAATGCATCCCGAAAAATGCATTGATTGGTGTGGACTATGGGTCGGTGGCATCATTGGACCGTACTTTTTCAAAGACGACGAAGGCAGGAATGTTACTGTGAATGACGAGCGCTACCGTGCGATGATAACAAATTTTTTTTTTTTGCCCAAAATGGAAGAGCTGGGCTTGCCTGACATCTGGTTTCAACAAGACGGTGCCAAATGTCACACAGCACGCGAAACAATGGCCCAATTGAGAGACGAGTTCGGTGAACAGTTTATTTCACGATCGGGATCGGTCAATTGGACGCCTAGATCATGCGATTTAACGCCTTTAGATTATTTTTTTCGGGCCATGTTAAGGCTCATGTCTATAGGGACAAGCTCGCAACGATTGACGCACTGGAAGCCAATATTGAAGCATTTATTCGAGAGATTACGGATGTTGGATATGTTGGATATGTTGGAGAGAGTTTGCCAAAATTGGACCCAGCGTATGAACCATTTAAGGCGTAGCCGTGGTCAACATTTACATGAAATAATCTTTAAACATTGAATTATATAGATCGTTATATTGACTCAAATAAAGATTTCATACATTTCTCTAGATTTTGTGTGTATTTCTTAACAGCAAGTTTAAGAAATTCATATGACACACACATGACACACACATTTCCAAAAATCAAATTCGCTTTGCCGTTATAAGCATACATATGCTGCGCACTAAATGTAACAGGCAACATATAAGTTTTTTATTTTTTTTGTATCGTTATCATTTTGTTCGACAACGATAATCTGCATTGAATGTAAAAAAACAAACTAAACAAAAGAATATTATAAAAATTAAAATACAATAAAAAAATTCATGAATTATGCAGAAGTTTACATAAAAGTAGCACAAAAAACAACAAAAAGTTGGCAATACAAAAAAATGTCAATAAAAATGAGTGGACTTCGCAGACATTGTTCTCTGCGTTGGGAAAGAGACGGTGAAATAAATTGAAAAACTCAAGTACTTAAATGTTGTGAATTTAGTGCTCGACTGAATTTAATATACTAAAGCCCAGTTTTTCCCACCCATTCCTAGAGCAAGCCATGAAACTGCCGCTGCTGCTGCTGCTACTATTTTTTGCTACTACTACATACTATTGAGGGATTAAAGTGGATTTTTATAAAATCCCTTTTCGTTCTGATTTTCAGCTTGTAGGTTTTTGTTTTTTTATTTTTAACTTTTTTATGCTTTTGTTCTGCATCTTCTTCACTTACCTGGTGACAATTCTTCCGTAATCCCCTGAATGGACGCTGTTAAAAGTGTCAACATGACGACTGACACAAGCAGCACTGGTTGTCTATGGACAAGTGTTGCCATTGTGCCAACAATTGTTGTTGTTGTTGTTGTTGTTGTTGTTGCTGCTGCTTTTGGAGCTGTCATGTAAAGTAAGTGTTTTAATTTTGTTTTTCACGTCGAGTGATTTTACAAAATCGAAAAAAAAACAACAAAAACGAAAAATCACAAAAAAAAAAACTATGAAACAAACAACAGAAAAATGGCACAATACTGCAAAAATGCCCTTAAGCGCCCTCTTGCGTTGATGGAAATGTTTTCTTGGTAGTGGATTTGTTTTCTTCTCTGATATTTTTTTCACACTTTTTAATACACTTCAGTTCAAAACTTTGCTTTTCACTTTTAGCATTTGGTTTATATTTTTTTTTCTTTTTTTTTTTGTGCAGCCTCTTAAAAATGCCCTTTTCTTGTGTTATATTTTGTTTCGGTTGTGGTTTATTGTAGGTCTTGGTTTTTTGCTGTTGGCTTTAGTAACTTATGCTGTAATGAAAAGAATAACACAAAAATGAAGTTAGTGTGAAGATCTTGAAAAGATTTTTTAAAGATGTTAAAGCATTTAAATGGTTTTTTTTTTGTAATGGCTTTAAGTAATATTTGAGAGCTACGATAATACATATTATAGTCTATTCTTCTTTGTAATGCACATATTTGGAATATAACAAAAAGAAAAATTCAGCGGAATGTATAAAAAGTAGTTCAAGGTTTTCATTTGATTAACTTTTATTAATTTAAAAATGAAGTGTATTATTGTATATACAGTTGCGGTAAAAATTGAGTGCAGATTTGGAATCAGCGTTAAAAGCTCATATAGAAACTATATTGGGTTTTCCGGATCCTACATTTTTAGACTAGTATTATTTATTTAAGTATGTCTGAATTTTAGAGCACTGCAATTATTTTGACCACAGCTGTATGTTGGGTCAATTATGTATATATTGGGTCACCTCTCATTTAAATAAGTGAGATTTGTGAAAATTTTTATAATTTATATATGTATATCTTGAAGAAAAATTTTCCAATAAACTTCTACTCTGGCTGGTCTAGTTATGTGACCTGTTAGAACCAGTAGAGTACTGAATGGAGATTCAAAAAAAAAAAAAAAATGTTGTATATTAATATATTAAGGATCCTTTCTTAAGATGGGACATAACATTCGCGGCAGAGAAAACAGACCTTTTTTAAAAATTCAAAAATTCACTCATAAAATGATTTTTGGAAAAAAAATGTATTAATTTGTAAAAATTACTTTTTTAACTCTTATTAAAATTGATGAAATTGTTTTTTTAATTTTTGGTGATGGTCCAAATTTGAAAGTGTGTTCTTTTCGAAAAAAATATTGACTTTAAAAATTCATAAAAAATCGAAAAAAAATTTAAAAAAGCTGGTGTCATACGATAGCGAATCAGTTTAAAACGTAACGTACACGTGGCAGAAGTGAAACTTCTGTAACAGTTAAGAAATAAGAGAGATTTTAGTGTGAAATAGAGAGAGAAAGTATCTGAAAAGAAATTCAATAAATTCGAAATGAAATAATAATTTGTTGATTCAATATTTGCATCCAGGGACCGTACCGGCTATGGTTTTTGTCAAAAGTGTCACATATTAACTTTTATCTCTTAATTTTTATTTTTTCCGACAAAAATTCAGTTTTTTGTGCCAAAAATAACAGTTATTTTCTGCCGTTTATTTTTTCGGTCAAAAATATCTGGTAATTTATATTTGTTCAAGTCATTTTACCGATAAAAAAATTTTGATATTATTATTTTCATCTCATCGGTGAGACATTTTACACATGGTGTCAACAGTTCAATCTGTCAAGCGGCCTTTAAGAAAACACAACTTGCTTGATATTTTTGACCGAAAAAATTTAAGTCACAAAATAACTGCTATTTTTGACCGATAAAATAAAAGTCAAAAGTAACCTTTAGTTTTCTTCCAAATATACTAGGCAAGAAATTAACTTTTACAGAATCAGTTTCAAATTTAAAAGCGACTTAATATTCGTGAGGCTGAGGATATTTGTAACATAATGGTATATTTGAAAAAGTCTTTCGACAATTTTCTTCATTTGAAAATTGTAAAATAACAGTTATTTTCGGTACTTGTTTTAGTTCAGTTGGTGTTTTAGTTACTTTCGAATGTCTTCTCAACATTGTTACTTTTTGAATGCTAGATTGCATTTGCATAGTACTCGTTGAAGGAGCCTCCGAAAGCAGAGGCAAATCTTGTTCATTATTACCTCCTGCTTCCTGATCATAATAATTGCTATGTTGATAGAGGGCCTCATAAAGCAGCGAACGTTGATTGTTGAGTGCATCAACTTGGTTGGCTTTAAAATTTTGTTGAGATGCATCAGTGTGTTTTTTGGGGATTGGTTCTTTGTAGATTCACCAAAATACACTGATGTTTCGTAAAAATGCATTTTGAAACTCAGCCGTTGTTGCAATCACCTTACTTTCATCATTAGTTGCAGACCCAGCTGTTCTGCTCCTGTTTTAGCTATTTTTCTATTTTTTTCCGTGCATACTTGTAGGATGAAAATGAATGTTACGGTTATGTTAATAATGTAATATTAATGTTAATTATGTTATTTTCAGTATGTTACGCGTTCAGTTTTAATTACATTTTGTTTGGCTATTTATCATGTGCCTACGTGGCGTAAACGTATAGATTCCGACTCATAAGCAACGATGTTCGGGGTTCAATTCTCGGCAGCGGCAATAATTTTTTTTTAATTTTCATATGAATTGAAAACGTTAGCCTAGCGTCACGAAAAAGGACCTTGAAATTTCACTCGCCACCAAAGAAGTTTCACTTCAAAAAATTTCGTCAAAAATGAACCCGCTAGAGCCGCAACCAGCACGAAAGATATGGTTTCAAGACAAACGCGTTCAAAGTTTGTGAACAAAAAAAAAAGGTGAAAATTAAAAATGCGCTCTCAATAATCCGGCTGAAAGTTTTTGTTAAGAATCTTAAGAATATTTACTAAAATACAAAATAAAAAAATAAATAAAAAAAATAAATATTTTTATAAAAAAGTAGAATAAAGTAAAATAAAAAAGTAGATTTAAAAAAACGCCCAATGTCATGTCCCCCCTTAAATCATCGATAATGAGCTAGAGTTACCAATAAAAATTAATCCTGTTATGTGGCTTTAAAGTTTCCACGTAAGCTTTTGCAAAGCAAAAAGTAATCCTATTTAAAAAAAAGTTGATGCTCAGTTACGAAACACGGACAATCAACCAATTGTCCGTGGAATTGCCTTCTAAATAAATAAATTTCTTGTAATTGCTTTCTAAATAGCATTTTACGGGCTTAGTCACGTAAAAAACAACGCAACGTACCTTGGTAGACCCGGGCTCAAATCTCTTTTTACTTTACTTTTTACTTTTTAAAAAAAATGGTTCAAGAGAACCAAAATTGCTCCATGGGAATTTATCCGATCCAAAAAAGAAAAAAAAAAAATAATACAAAAATAGTTTTTAAGAGTTCCTCTTACTTTTGAGTCGGTGTTCGGCTGACTTTTTTCTCCATACAATATCGATCCGGTTTATTGAGGAGCGAATCTATAAAATAATCCAAACAAACTTCATACAAACCTGAGGGAAGGGAAATGTCTCTCGCAATATCTTCTTTTCAAGTTCAATTGTTGACGGCCAGTATCATTGGCCTTAATACGTTTGAAGTTAGTACAGCATTTTGCAAAATACAGAAAGACTCAAAACGAGTGGGCTTTGCACTGAACACAGAAGAGACTGGTGTCAACAAACAAACTGTACAAACATCTTGAAAAGCAATGGTGCTATTTTGGGCTCAGTACACTCAGAAAAAAGTGTCTCGGAATATGATAAAAAAGGCATAATATTTAGAGAAAAATGGTATAGACTTTGCTCCAGAGAATGCTATTCTCTAATTGCGATACTTAAAATTCTCTAAAAATGATAAAAAGGTGCCATGAAATAGAAAAATAGATCGTTTTTAGAGAAAAATACTTTTTTTTTTTGAGAAAATATTTGTTTTTATTGAAGAAAATACTTCTCATAGTGAATTTTTTATCAAAATATAAGAAAAGTTTTTCATTTTCAATAAAATTTCTCTTTAAATGAGAAATTTTTTGTGCGAGAAAAAAACTTATCATTATTAGAGACATTGAAATATTTCCATTTCCTAGAAGTAAAGAAATATTTCTTCGAAAATGTGAAAATTTATTCTAATTGAAGAAAATTTTATTTGAAAAAGAGAAAATTGCTATTATCAAAAATAGAGAAATTTTTTACCGGAGCAAGGTATGTGTCTTTTTCTCAGTGTAGATAATTGCACTGAGGGAAATATGTGTTAAAATTAAATGAAATTGTGTTCATTTTAAACGAATTTGTTTTTGAAATAGAGCTTGAAACAAATTCATTTAAATTAAACACAACTGTTTTAAAGTTAAATTTAAAACAAGGGTTTTTGTTTTTAAAACAATGTTTTTAAATAAGAAAACAAATTTAAAACAAAAATTTTGAAATTTAAAACAAATGTTTTAAAACATAATTTTTTCGATGCCATTTTTTAATTTTTTCCGAGTTTTTGATTACAGATTCGTAATCAGTGACCCTTGGGACCCTCCGAATACCAAATCTTAACTCCTTTTTAATGAAGTTTGCATTTTAAATATTTCAATATTGAAAAACTGAATTAGTTTTTATTTTATTTTATGTTCGATATTTTTCAAACCAATGAAAATTCAAAATTCAAAAAATGTCAAAGAAAGTTTCAAAGAAATAATGAATGAAAAAAAAATTGAAAGGAGTGTATAGTTGAAATTTAAACACAATTGTTTTAAATTTTGTTTTGTAGAAACGCAAAGGCGTTAAATTTATATTTTAAAAATTTTTGTTTAATTTTAAAGTATGTTTTTTTTCTCAGTGTGAGAATTTTTAAACCAACGATTTTAGGTGATACTCCTATTCAATAAAGTCTGCCTTCGTTCGAAAATGGAAAAATTTATAACAGAAAAATAAAGTTGAATCGAGTGTTGTTTGTAAGATGTTGTGTGTGTGGTTGAATTCTTAGACATAATAAAATTCTAAAATTGTGTTACAGTTATATTAAAAAACTTTTTCTTGCGTTATGGATTTTATGGAATGTTTTTCAGATTTCTAGAGTTAAGTCTTACTTAAAATATATTTTCTAGATTTTTCTCCGATAATTTTGACAGATAGTCATTTCAAATAAATTTGAACGCTGAAAAGCTTCTTTCAGCACTTAATTGCGGGGCAGGAATTGATGAAATTATTGTGTGAGTATATGTATGTTGTCCTTACATATTCACGCGCATATCTTTAAAACGGTAATTTTTTCGGTAAAAAGGTTAAGGACAGTTTTCAAGAAAATTGTTAGATCTATAATTTTCATCAGAATAATTGTACTCTAGGGCTTACATTAACGAAGTTATCATCTTTGGTCATCTTTTGGTGTGTGCAAAAATTCAGCAAAATCTGATCGTTCTTCAAGACAAATACAAAGTAGCTGAACTATTGAAAATTTTGTATTTTTTTAAAAAAGCTCTGTTTTCGAAGAAATAATTAATCCCTTAGGTAAATCTTTGAGCAAAAAATGGTCTCAGAATGTAAAGAACCATCCATTGCAATTATTTAGCAGCAGTTACTACATTGGATTTGAATTTAGTTTAAGAGTTATAAGAAAAACCTTGTGACTTAATGGTCAAATTTATCTTTGAATTTTTCTCTTATTTGACCAAAATCCGATAAAACTGTGTATGAGGGCATAATATATAGACCATGCACTATTAGAAACTATTGAGATATTTGAGGTTATTCCAATTGACCCTTAAATTGTCGCACAGTGTAATCAGAACAAAACTTTAGAATAAGTTTTTTTTTTTTTTTAAACAAAAAATTACAATTCAAATAACTGTTATTTCAACCCCTGGTCAAAACTCAAAAAATGAAAAATCTGGGTAGAAAACGTAGAAATACTTTTCATAGATAAATCTTAATTGTGTGAACAATAATAATATCGAGATTTTCGAGCTAGAAAAGCAAATATTAAAAAAAAAAATAAATAAAGAATATTTTTAATAAGTATTAAAAATTATACCAAAATAAAAACAAATTTTGGAAAATCGGGACAATTGACGCACATTTTTTAAGCTAAAAATCGGGACAACCCGCGTGGAGATCGGGACCTGGCAGCCCTAAGTGTATTAGCTTAGCGATTGGCAGCCAAGCACACTTACACTCGACTACCAAGATCACTAACAAAATGTGCCTTTAACATAGTTGTTATGTTCACCAGCCTAGCATAAAAATTTTTGATTAAAATTTTATTTTGAACCTATAACACCTATTTTGTGGGTCTTTTTTGTAACTTTTCAAAAAAGAAATACCCTGAAAGTATTTCATAAGTTTCTTGGTAAATTTCATTATTAATCATATTGAACATTGCTTACTTTAAGAAAACTCTTAAGGGGGGCATGACATTGGCCGTTTTTTTTAATAAATCTTATAATTTTGTATTTTAGTAAATATTCTTAAGATTCTAAGAAAAAAATTTCATGGAAAAACTTTTACGAGTTCAAAAGTTACAGCCGGATTAGTGAGAGCGTTAATTTTTTGACGAAATTTTTTGTTTTTGTATTTTTTTAAACTTGATTCGCTTTCGTGTGACACGAGGTTTTTAAAATTTTTTTTTTCGATTTTATGAATTTTTACAGTCATTAATTTTTAAAAAAAAACACACTTTAAAATTTGTAAAATCACCAAAAATTGAAAAAAATTTTAAAAAAGCTCGTGTCATACGATAACCAATTTTGTTAAGATTTAAAAAAGTCATTTTTTTTCAGATCGGACAAATTTTTGCGACTCCCAGCGCTGCAACCACGAGGCCCCGTTCTTTCTCTGCCGCCAGTTTGGAGCTCTATAAAACCATGTTGGCGTGAAAAATATATTTTTTTGGATTTTTTGTTCTTGCACATAATTTTTTCAATTCTCTACAATTAAAAAAAAATTTTCGAAAAATATTTGTTTTTGACTGACATTGAGTTATGAATTTTTTAAAAAGAAGTCTGTTTTCTCTGGCGCGTATGTAATGTCCCACCTTAATCATATTGAAAATTGTCTACTTTAATGACCTTTTTCGTATATTTAATTTAATTTTCGTTCGTAAATTTATGAATGAAGTTTTATTTTTAACAAGCAAAATTTTTGGTTGGTGTAAACAAGAATGCTCTGTAGTGGAGTTCTTTCCAGCTTAAAGTTGATTCCGGTGGTGACCCTGGTACATCTTTCATGTACTTCTTCTATCTTTTACACTTCATACGTTACAATAAGTTTTACTATTTCATACTTTAATATAGATGTTTTTCGATTTCATAATGTTATAAGCTATTTTCACGACAAAATCTACATTAAGATTTACATATGATAATGACATTTAACAAAGCCGATGTTCATGCAGGAAGGTTAAAGGTTCTGTTTGTGAAATTTTCATCGAAATCTATCCAGTGACTTATGAGTTTACCCTCCACATGTTAATATTATAAAATATAAAATAAATATAAAAGTATTAACATAAATAATTAAAATCTAGGAAATAATTTTTATATTATAATTTTTGAAAAATATTATCTTAAATGCTGGCAATATATTAATTTTTTCTTTGAGTTTTTAAAGTCTTTCATTATTTGTAGCTGTTTATTTATCTAGACGTTATGTTTAAACTGTCTGTTAGCCGAATAAACAAGTTCAACATATTTCCAGATAAGAGCTCTAAGCGAATAAGAAAAATATTGCAACTGCAGACAGGCAGAGACACTTGACAGACGTTATGCTGATATAAAAAATGCCACACATACACATAGAGACGGATGCATTTGCTGCTTGCATAGCCCTGGTAAACACAAACACAATAACATTTAAAATAAGAAAATGTTGGCAACTCTGTAGCAAATAATAAATAACGTATGCACGACTTCATTTTATTGTTGTTGCTTGCGTTGGTAATGTTGTTGCAGTCATGCAATTGCATTGAGCACAGCATTAATACAAGCAACAACAACAAAGAGCTGCATAAACAACGGTTGACATTTCAACACATGCAGAAAAGAGAAGTTGAAGAAAAAAAGAAACAAATCAGCATTAAGTCGAGAAAAATGCATCAACAAAAATAAAATAAAAACATTAAAGCATAAAATTGTGTTGAAAAAAGTCTTAAGCGAAAAGTCACAAACCAAGATTAAAAAACCGTGCATATGCAAAGGCGCGCAGCCAAATTTTAGCGACATTAAAGAGAGACATTTGCTGTGACTGCACAGCTGCGTTTAAAATTGTTGAGCAATTTTTTAAAGGTTTTAAAAAACAGTTATATAATTTTATTTTTTAATCTTAAAAACCGCATTTCACACATTTGGCACCCTTCGACCAACGTTTTCAAAACAACCCTCTGTCACCGCACTCAGTGTTTTGACCTCGAAAAAGATGTCGAGTCATTTATTTAAAAATACCTTCATAAGTATTTTCTTTCACAGCAATTCAATGTATTTCGCTTCAGCCGCAAAGTATGCAACGTCATTTTGCTGTAGCATCCTTAATCATTATTGAAGCGTAATATGAACCCGTGTCAGGCACATCCATCAGCAGCATGTCCTGATCTGGCGCTCACTGACTGTCCTTGGTCTGAGCTTACAAAATGGCAGTTCGACTTTATTGCCTGCTTGCGTCTGTTGTTCGTCGTCGTGGTCATGGACGTTCGACGAAGCACAGAGACGAATGGCTGTTGAGAATTGTGCCTTTTTTTTGCTGCAGTGGTTAGTGGCAGTGATGCCTTCGTTTTTCCTTCCACTTATTAACGATTGCGTTTAAAATTGAGAGTAATTCCTCATGACGGAAAAAATTTCCATTATGTTAAAGTCGAAAAAAATCAAAAAAAAAAAAAATGAACAGTTGTTGGAAATCAGCGGAAGCAACCAATTTGTCAGAACTCACAAACAACAAAAAAAGAAAGGGATTGGTTACATTACATATTTTTTTGCTCTAAAATTTTTTTTTGCTCTAAAAATTTACATTAAAATTAAAAATTTAATTTTCGATTTAAACAAAATAAAAAATAAAACAACACAAAAACATGATACAAGTGCAACTTTTATGCGAAAAAATGCAGATCTAGAAGAGATTTGAGAATTAACTTCTAATAAGAAAGTCTGACATTTGTTGAGGCATTTAAGAAAAGCCACATTCTTGGCAATAAAGAATAATTTTTGAAAATTTTAATATCATTTGTAATACTTGTTTAGATTGCTATGTATGTATATGTACTGAATGATAAAATTTTTGGAGTTGGGTTTTCAACTCTTGAAGCCATTGAATATGAAAACTACCTCTAAAAAGCCCCACCAGCAACACTTTAACACGAATGTATGTATTTATTCATCGCGGCTAATTTTGTTTTGTACTCTTAGCTGTTGTTTCTTATGAGCCAAAATTAAACTTCAAAACAATCGCCATCACTTAAAATAACACCCATAGCAGCTGCTTTCGACATATTTATAAAAAAAAAAAAAACCCGAAAACTAATTTATCAAAGTTATAATTTGAAAACGCAAAAAACATAACAATCTCACAATTCCGTTTTCAAACTCCACAGCATGCGTAACTAGCAACATATTTGGCAGGGGAAATAAAAAGTTTCAAGTAAACGAAATACAAAAAAAAAAAAAAAATAAAACCATCATCGAAAAAATTTTCATTATATTCTGAAATAACAACATGCGTCAGTATTAAAGATTGTTTTGCAATTCATGTCAGCACCATGTGTGCACCGAAATTTAATTCGCTCAAAAGAAGTAAGTGTTAAAAAAAAAGCGCGATTATCTAAGTATTAAAATGCTTTATAATAACTTACATGGACTTGTATTAAAATATATTTGAAAAATGAGCAAATCATTTAAACCCAAAAAGTTTTAATTTACATGAACATATCTTAACGAATTCATTGCATGACTATTTAGTTTTGAATATCTCAACCAAGCCAACTGTATTCAAATTTTAAGAGTGGAAATATAAACAACAGCTCTGTTTTTTATTTTAAATTTTTAACATAGTCACGGAATTAAACGAAGCACTTTATATCGGCTAAACAGAGTTGAAACTTTCAGGAATTAAGTCTCAAATAAGTTTGTCGGGTTTCTGTTTATTCAAAAAACCGGTTTTTGTAGCGAAGCTTTTACGCCTTGTTCTGTAATTTCCTCGAGTGAACTTAAAAATTTGACACTTTTTTCCGACTCTTGCTTATTTTTTCTCACGCTAACTGCATAAAGGGCATATTAATTTTGCCAGGATGTGTGTAATCCTCATAAAGAGGCGTGGCAGGTACAGAAAAGCATAAAAGTATATATATGATTGATCAGCATTACCACCTAAGTCAATGTAAATATATTCGTCTATTTGTCAACATGATTACATTCGGGATTTTGAGCTATTTTGAAACTCGATATTTGAGTTTTTATCGCAGAAATAAAGACCACGTTCGAAAATGGGCCAAATCAGCTGAAAACTACTCCCACCTCCCAAACAAAACGACTTGTTCCTCTTTAAGCCTCTTTAAATTAAAGGCACAATAATAAATCTTATGATTTATGCATTCTGAGTTTGAAATTTCGTATAATCGAATGAAAACCAAGCCTACCTTTCATACAAAGTGAAGCCATAAAAACTGAAAATTCCTTCAAATTCCATAAAAAATAAATTTAACATGTTAAGCAAGCTGAGGTTGAAATTCGACAAAATCGAACAAAAACTGTTCTTACCTCCCATACAAAGTCACTCTTAACATCAATATATAAAATACATTTTTTTGATGACTTCACTGAGAAAAAAACACATACCTTGCTCCGGTAAAAAAATTCTCTATTTTTGATAATAGCAATTTTCTCTTCTTCAAATAAAATTTTCTTCAATTAGAATAAATTTTCACATTTTCGAAGAAATATTTCTTTACTTCTAGGAAATGGAAATATTTCAATGTCTCTAATAATGATAAGTATTTTTCTCGCACAAAAAATTTCTCATTTTTAGAGAAATTTTATTGAAAATGAAAAACTTTTCTTATATTTTGATAAAAAATTCACTATGAGAAGTATTTTCTTCAATAAAAACAAATATTTTCTCAAAAAAAAAGTATTTTTCTCTAAAAACTATATATTTTTCTATTTCATGGAAGGTTTTTATCATTTTTAGAGAATTTTTAGTATCGCAATTAGAGAATAGCATTCTCTGGAGCAAAGTCTATACCATTTTTCTCTAAAGAAAAAAAAAAAAAAAAACAAATTGGCCATTTCAGCCCTTGAAAGGACTTTGACCGAGCTTCTTATGAGCAATTGTGTTGTGTGTGTTATTAAATGTTTGCACACAATTGACCGAGAACTGGACCTACATGTTTTATGCCGACTCCGAACGGCTCATGTTCTCAAGAAACTTTACATGGCATTATTCACTCTCTGAGGTTTGCCATTGTCTGCAGAGAGGTGGTGACCGATCAGAAAAATTTTTTATTGAAAAAAACTTTTCGCCGCGGCTGGGGATTGAACCCGGGCTTCGAGCATGCTAAGCCACACACTTAACCTGCATGCCACGGTCACCATAAATTTTCTCTAAATATGATGCCTTTTTTATCATATTCCGAGACACTTTTTTCTGAGTGTATAAATATAAAATAAAGTTTCCTTGAAAAATTTTTTTGGTAAAAAAAAACTGTCACGATGACAAAACTGGAAAAAAGTATCATCGTATTCAGCGATCTCAAATAATTCTTAGAAAAATCTTAAGACCTATCGTATTTTCCTCGGTGTAATTATCTTACAAAAAATACATAAAAATTATATTGTTTTTTTTTTTTTGTGTGAGTATCTATTTTCAAAAATCCAAGAAATCCACAAATCCGTTCTTCAAGTTTGACGAAGACGCTATAGACAGATGTTTCGAGTCAGAAAGCCAAAAAGCTTAGAATACAGATCAACTATTCTCGCAAAGTTTGACGAATAATGCTCAAGACAGATGCTGCGTGTCAGTGGCGTAGCTAGGGTGGCAACTGAGGCGGAAATTAATTTTGCACTCCTTTTGTAGGTTATACTAAGCCAAATAAAAGTAATTTTTAAAAAATATCAAGCAATTGATATAATTAGTTTTATATAATACTAGCGGTTGTTACTCGATATTACTCGGGAGTGTGCCTCGAGCACAGAAAAAAAACGATTTTTAAAGCTGCTCTCATTTTAATATTTTTTATTAAATTATCAATTTAATTTTTGAAATTTTTTTAATTATCGTTTTTTGGGCTTGTGCCCCCTTCGCTACCCCCCCCCCCCCCCCCCCCCCCCGTCAGCCCATCGAAAGTGTTAAATCAAATTTCCGTAAAACAGTACCTGCCGGACATTATTAAAAAAAATTACGTCTTCCACTTTGACACTTTTTTTGACACGTCTCGATCCGACGTCTGGTTTCCGAGGAAAGTTTGAAAAAGTCTTTTCGAGAAAAATGCGCTTAAAGTTTTTATTAACATGCATTTAATATGCATTTTTACCTCGGAAAAAAAATCGAATTATAAAAACTGCTTTGATTCGATTTGATTACTTGATTCCTTCGGGATCGTTTCGAGTTTTGGATTGTCTTCGTTCAACTTCGGCTTGTGATCAACCGTTCGGTTGATTTTTGTTCATTTTTATATAGCGTCTGCTCGTATCATTAAACTTCGTTTTTATTTTTCCTTAGTATTTGGTCTTTGGTTTTGGACTTCTGGACTTGCTTTCGCCTCACACTTCTAAAAGTTAAGGATATATTTCAGTAACAGATTCGAGTGCTTACCAAGTTTCATCAAAATCGCTTTAGTTATTTTAACGTAAAGCGCCTTCTTACTGAATTTTTCTGAAATTGAAATAGCCTCAATTTCGTTGCAGGGTCAGATTATTTCACACACAAAATTAAAGCGCCCTCTTGGGAAAGTCTTTGGAATTTTTTTTGTAGCCTATGTTTATCTTCAGTGCAGTTAAAAACAGTCATACAAAAATGACATATTTTTGAAAAGATAAAAACAAATTCAAAACTATGCTATCCATGGATATTTGATAAAAGAATTGAGAATCTAAAATTTTAAAAAACTAAAAGAATTTTTCCTGAAATCTTCCAATCTTTTTTATAATCATAAAGTAGTAACAGCTTGTCTACTAAGGACTGTCCCAGAAATAACTGTCCTTTTGTTTTTACGTTATTTATAAATAAGTGTTATATTTATAGCAACATGTTGGGTACCTAAATAAAGTATAAATATTGCAGATTAAAAAAAATACTCATTGGTAAAATAAAAGAGCTACTGAAAAGATGTCGTCTCAGCGAGAAGAAAAGCGGAAAGCAATTATTTGCAAATACCTGCAAAATCCAAAACACCATGTACAAAAAGATCGCTAAGGAAGTTGGCGTGCGCGTAAAAACTGTCGGAAGGATCATAAAACGATACAAACAGCGAACCAAGCGGTGGCCCAGAACGTTAAGCGGCTGTTTTCTTAGAATCCAGGCACTTTCGCCTGGATATGGCAGCATCCAGGTTCGTGATATGGCAGCAAAAGCGGGAACATCGAAGTCAAGTGTTTAACGGACTAAAAAATTTTGTAACCTAAGGAGAGCTATAAAGTACAAAAAGTACCTGAAAGGTTAGAAGAAAAGGACGCCGAAGCCAAGAGGAGGGCTCGAAAACTGTATCGCGATTACTTGCCCAAATTTGATTGCGCGATCATGGCAGATGAAACGTACTACAAAGGGGATTTCAAGCAGTTAGTTGGACACGAATATTATACTGCGGTGCATTCTCTAAATTTACCACCGAAAAACATACCAAATTTCCAAAGAAATACGTTGTGTGGCAGGCCATTTTCAAATATGGCCTTTGAAGTAAGGAATTTGTGACAGATCGCACAGTCAACACCGAAATTTACATCAGAGAGTGTCTGGAGCAGCGTTTGCTGCCTTTTATACGTCAGTACCAAGGTTCAGTACTATTTTGGCCTGACCTAGCAACATGTCACTACGCCCAGAGAACGATGGGTACCAATGCCAATAATGTCACTGTGGTAGCAAGAGAAGCCAATTCTCCGAATTGCCCCGAACTTCCTCCAATCGAAAGATTTCTTTATTGGAAAGGCTTTAATGGAAAGAAATCTTAAGAAGACCAAACAAACAGCGAAAACATCGAAATATTTCGACGTGAATGGCGTCGGGCATACACTAAGTTCAACGAAAGGTCGGTAAAAAACCTAATAGACGACCTTAATTAAAAAGTGCATATTGTTTTTAAGTGTATTTTTTTCAATGTAAATAAAATTTTGGCTTATTTTGTAATGTTTACTTAATAATAAACTGAAAGAATTTTTAAAAAAACATCATCGGTTTTCTTATAATAAAAACAAAAACAAAAGGACAGTTATTTCTGGGACATTCTTTATATATTTTTAAATCAACCTCTACAAAAATGAGGTTGATGAAAAAACCCTGAGAAGCGAACACTTTCATCATGATTGGTCTCATAGTATGCACCGTCTTTGAGCCCCATTAAAGGGTTCTAGCGTATACGGAATTTTTAGGTGACTTACAACAAAATGTTAAAGATGTGGAAGTTTTTCTTAATCGTGATATTATTTATTTCATTTCATTTCATCAACAGAGTTTAGCTCTTACAGACTACTTAAGTATAAATTGAACCTTTAATATAATGATATTTACAAGACGAAAATATACAAGCTTAAGGCAGAAGGCCTCTATTTATCGTTAATATACGGTTAAAAATTTAATTTTTATTCATTTCCTTTCAATTAATTTATTCATCACCAAACTGATTATATGCTCTTTAAAGAGCATTATGGACTTACAACGATGCTTACTTTCTTAAATGGTTAGCTTCAATATGTACAAATTTGAAAAATTTTTTATGTTTTTTTTTTTTTACATAAATAAAGATAAATTGAATTATTTTTATTGGTAAAACAGTAAAATTCATAATTAAAATTAGATTTAATACGTAGTATGAGATGATCTTTAAAGGATTTACGTGAGACCTCCATAAAGAGGTCAGATCTATTTAGGAGTTTACACTAGTATCATTAATGCAGCGAGTTATCGGCTTATTTAGATTATACTTCGGCCTTTGGACCGCCTCTCTGAATTGGAATAGACTAGGAAGATGACGAGCTGGAGTATAGAAATTCAGCATGGCTAGAAGTTCTGGGCAGTTAATATTGTGGTTGTAAAGATTCCAAATGAACATGATTGAAAAGACCTTTCGTCTAATTTCACGGGAATGAAGGTTAATTAGGGCACAGCGAATGGCCTTACAAGTGACGTGTAAAGGGATTTAAGAGTATAGGGATCTGAAAAGTCTTTAGAATTACGTTTTAAGAAACCTAGCATCGAATTAGCTTTTCCAACAATAAAATCAATACGCTCTCTGAATTTGGTTGATTGGCTGATTTGGTTGATTTTGGTTATTTTTAGTTTCTAGAACCATTTTTGTATGGTCGGATAGTTAAAACATTCTTTAATTTAGAAGTCTTATTAAAGTTGAAGACATTTCTGATGAAATTTTGAAAAAATTGAGTAGAGATATTGTGCCGAAAATTTAGTATTTAATTAAAGTTGCTTGAATTATCTACTCGGTGCTAGAAATTAGTGAATAAATTTATATACTGTCCAATAAGCCGTATCGCTATATATGAAAAAAAAATTTGCATAAATGTTACCTTCATATTTAACCTTCGTGGTGACCGTGGCATGCAGGTTAAGTGTGTGGCTTAGTATGCTCGGAGCTCGGGTTCGATCCCCAGCCGCGGCGAAAAGTTTTTTCAATAAAAATTTTTCTGATCGGTCACCACCTCTCTGCAGACAATGGCAAACCTCAGAGAGTAAAAAAATTCCATGTAAAGCTTCTTGAGAACATGAGCCGTTCGGAGTCGGCATAAAACATGAAGGTCCAGTTCTTGGTTAATTGTGTGCAAACATTTAATAACACACACAACACAATTGATCATAAAAAGCTCGGTCAAAGTCCTTTCAAGGGCTGAAATGGCCAATTTGTTTTTTTTTTTGTTTTTTTTTTTGTTCTAAAAATGTACGGTAGAGCAAATATTTTTTGTGGGCGAGGCAGTTACATATTTTAAGTTTTACAATTATTAAGTTTTATATATCGTTAGAAAGGTTTTTGTAAGGACTATGTTTATGCTTTAAAGTCTTCGAAATGTGTTGTCATCTTGAAGTTGTCATCACGTTCTAAAAACCACCCTAATCTCAAATTGTTTTGAAGTAGAATTTAAGTTACTCAAAAATGATCATATTTAAACAAAAAAGTTATATATGTTCATAATATCAGTACACCTTCATCGTTTTGAAAAAAATTTAATTTGTTTTATAGCTTCATTTGAATAAATCGGTTTTTGTGGCTAAATTCGAAATCAAAAATTCACATATCTTTCTAATAAATGAGTCCACATTGAATTTTTTTATAAAAAGCTGACTGCTTAACTAAAAAGCAACAACTTTCTGCAAATTTCCAATGATAAATGGCGAAGTTCTCAATTTTTAGGAACACTTACAAACTCAGCTTTTTAAGATATATTCTTAGATCTTTCTTTTACTAAATCGGTTGAAATTTAATACTTGTTTTTTTTTTCAATTTTCTTTTTATATAAAAAACTCTAGTAAAATTAAAATTTGATTATTTTCTAAGACAAATTATGTATATCTCTATCTCTAAAAAAAAAAAAACAAATTGGCCATTTCAGCCCTTGAAAGGACTTTGACCGAGCTTCTAATGATCAATTGTGTTGTGTGGGTTATTAAATGTTTGCACACAATTGACCGAGAACTGGACCTACATGTTTTATGCCGACTCCGAACGGCTAAAGTTCATGTTCTCAATAAGCTTTACATGGCATTGTTTACTCTCTGAGGTTTGCCATTGTCTGCAGAGAGGTGGTGACCGATCAGAAAAATTTTTTATTGAAAAAAAAAAATTTTAGTTTTTGAAATTATTTAGTTTTTGAAATAATAATTATTTTCTATCTTTTAGTTTTTGAAATTATTTGTCTCAAAGTAGAATTAAAGACCAACATGAAATCAAGTAGAGAAACAAACATATTGTTTAATTTTCAAAAAACTGTAGTTATTGAATTTTTTACCCCCTGCAACAACATGTACTCAATATGTCTAGGTATCTGCAGAAAATTGTTGAGTTCATCTGAGCTTTAAGAAATCTTTTTTGATTTCTTCTGCTTGAAATCTTGATTACCCATGACATCTTCTTGGCTGCGCTAATGTTTCACAAGACCAACACGAACCGATTAATGAAATCTTCCACTGAAACTTCCGACGAATGCAACTCATTAAAATTCCGACAGCCTCAGTACAATAAAATTTTACAAATAATCTAATTGGCTCAAAGAACAAGCCAACGTCCAACAACTTGGCATGCCTGCCAAGGTTAAGAGAGATCCCCAGCGAAATGAGTAAATAAATAAATTCAGCACGAATGAAAGTGAAGAATTTTAATGTAATTTATTTTGCGGAAAAACATTTTCCAATTACGCTGCAGCAAATATTCAAGCAAGGAAGTGAATTTCAAAATTTATGTTAAAGATTTAAAAACTTGTACGAGTAATAAACATTTTATTTATTTTTATTACAGCGCCCGACAACAATTTAAATAAAATCCTACTAATTTATGTGGATGTATAAAAAAAAAACATTAATTCCTTACAAAACTTAACTAGGTTAGGTATTGTAGTTCGTACTGTGCTGTACTATAACAACTTTGACATAATCCAGGCAAAACTAAATCCTTAACTTACAACTCGTTAACAAAATAGGTTTTGTTGCTTATAACGTTGACTGTTTAAAAAAAAAAAAAATGTCTGAGCCAGTTTTCGGAAAGAAGAAAATGCATAAAAAAAAAACATATTATAAAAGCCAATAACAAGAAAATCACTTAAACTTATAAAGGCAGGCGAAAGGACACTGCTGGCTGCTTATGTTTTGTGGGGCGAACAGCCAGCCGAGCAAGTCCTGCTGTGCAAAACCTCTTTCTTGGCACAACAGAAAGTTTTCACGTGCTTCTTCGACGATGGCTCCACTAAAGAGTGATTTTATGCTAATGTTATGGGTCATTGGGATTTGCCTTAAGTACCGCTTAAACATTTCATTAGTGTTCGAACAAATACTCCTGGATAACGGCTTATGCTCAACGAAGGTGGAATTAAATGTCGAGGATGTTAAATAGGTTTACGGCCCAGCAGTAGCAGCTGTAGGCAATAAAAGTGCGCTTATGCGTGTATGTGTTTGTGTGTGTGTGTGTGTGTGTGGGTGTGGGCAAGTTTGTGTTGGCTGATTCTCATTATTATGCCGATCGTAAAGTTATGTCAGGCTAAAAACAACATAAGCAACAACGTTCAAACGAATTTATTAAAGTTTGTTTTCCAAAAGTTTTCCCAACTTAATTTATGCGAAGGTAACTGACAATTTTCACAACAAAAACAAAAAAAAAAAATGTTTCACAAATATTAACTACAACTTAGAGGGTAATTAATATGTTCTAGGCTGTAGCAAACTTCAAAGTAAATTAATCGTTAGCCTGCTTATACAAAATGGCAGCCACACACAAGCAATGTTGCCCGGCAGTTTTTAAATCTGACTTCAGATTCGTAAGCAGTGAACATCTAACCAGTTAAACCGCGAATATTTTCATACCGAAATTGCTCAAATGCTTCTACCGAATAACGGCATATAGATCTAGTACTCAAAATATAAAAGTATGTATAGGTATTTAGGAATTTTACCGAAATGTATACTCCTTCATAAATAAAGACCTCAGACTTCTCGAACTTAACATTTGATGGAAAATATATTTTTTTTTATTCCATTTTTCTATTTTTCGAATTGGATTTTTCATCATATTGGATTAACTATCTTCAATTTTTTAGATCAATCAAGCTGGTAATCAGCTAATCATCCAGGGAAAAGATATAAAATTTTGTAAATTTTTTAATTTTAAGGGGGTCCTCTGGTAATCCGAAAAATTTTTTCGATTTTTTTCATATTTCTATTGCTTAGATACTGAAAAACATTTTCCCAAAAGGATTTTTCAAAATTCGAAATAGTTTAGGAGATACAGGCATTTTTGTGTAGGTATGTTTTCGTCAAAATAACGCATCAGCAAAGTTGTTTATTTGCCTGCAGTCATTAGTCGAAAATTCTGTGGAATTCTTCCAAAATATGTATTGATATTACAAAATATACACACACAGTATGTATACATGCAGTATGTATACATGCATGTTTTGATTTAGGGGTTGAAATGATTTTGAGCCCAGGTGTTCACATGAAAGAAGCAAACGAACGAGATTCAGTTTATTTTCGAACGCGTTTTTCTCGAAACCATGTTTTTCAAAACTTTGCGCACGATAACTCAAACAGTTTTTGACCGATTTTGATATATGAGGCATGAAACGACGCAGAATTTACGCCGCTATAGCCTCTACCTCAAACTTGCCGAAAAAATAATGTTTACTATTTTTTTTCTACACTAGACTACAAAAAAAAAGGTCGAAATTCGATTTTTCATTTTCAAAGTGGCGGCTCCCCCCCTAAAAAAATTTCGATTTTTGTTTCCGAGGTAGGGGCTATAGGGACATTCATTCTAAGTAACTGAATATTTTTTTTTTTTTCAGACGATGTTTACTCTTGGAATCGTGCGCAATTTGGACCCACCTTTTTTCCGGAGAACCTCGTTACCAGGCCGAGAACTTTCTGAACGGTCCATAAATTCACTTTTTCAAAATTTTGTATTTTTTTCAATAAATTAAGCTACCCAAATCAAAAAACGGAACTAAAATATCTTTACTCGTTCTCTTTCCACAATATTTTGAAAAAAGGCTAAAATTTGGCATAGATTACCAGAGGACCCCCTTAAGCAAATTTTTTTATTTAGCTCCTTTCTTAAACTTTTTAAAAATTGATATCAACATTTTGAAAAATTCTTAAAACTCTCAACCTAAAAATATTTATGCGAGTTCAACCATTTAAAAATTAAATTAAGATTCTTGCAATATTTTATTTTCAAATACAAAAGAACATTTGTTGACCGCATTTGTTAAAATCTAGGAGTTTCTATGCGGAAAATAGCTCTTGAGGTGAATATTAACCGTGAATAACACCCCTACGGCGAAAGCAGGGTCAATTGCCCTATAGTAACCGGTCCTGTGACAGTTCTTATTTAGCTTGTCACAAGACAGGTTCGATATAAGGCTGCGTGCATAGTAAACTCCGATTCAGACAGAGAAGCATATAAAGTGTGTGAAAAAGTGAGATGGATCACAGTAAGTATCAACAATTTAAATTTAATAATTTAAATTCTAATTCCGTTTCACTATCTGTTTAATCAAAAATAACCTTCAAATATCTATGCTTTACACCTTGAAAAAAATTGTTTATTTCATTTTTTATTTGAAAAAACAATATTTTAAATAAAAAATAAAATTACTTGTGTGGGTTTGCCGAGGACCCCAGGTCAGTCGAGTACTAAACTTGAACGCTAGCAAGCTCGGCTAAACATAAATTTCCAAAATATTGATTCAATTTCATTAACAACGTGCGTATAAGTGTACCTTGTTCTATAAATAGACTGGCTACTTATTAGGTCCTAAGGTATCTATGAGGTGTTAATTGACACCTACCGATATATTTTTGAACTGGTTTTAAGATTGGTGACCGTGGCACGCAGGTTAAGTGTGTGGCTTAGCATGCTCGGAGCCCGGGTTCGATCCCCAGCCGTGGCGAAAAGTTTTTTCAATGAAAAATTTTTCTGATCGGTCACCACCTCTCTGCAGACAATGGCAAACCTTAGAAAGTAAATAATGCCATGTTAAGCTTCTTGAGAACATGAGCCGTTCGGAGTCGGCATAAAACATGTAGGTCCAGTTCTCGGTCAATTGTGTGCAAAAATTTAATAACACACACAACACAATCGATCCTAAGAAGCTCGGTCAAAGTCCTTTCAAGGGCTGAAATGGCCAATTTGTTGTTGTTGTTGTTGGTTCTAAGATTAGTCCAAAGGTATCAAGCCGGTGTTATTTTACCCCTGTCTATGACAATACCATGTAAAAAGGACCGGTTGGTTTCATATTTTGGTGTCAAAATTGGGACCGGTCACTATCACGTTGGAACTGTCTCGTGATAGGTTCTGAACCGGTTCTTTTCTCCGTAGGGACAATAAAGGATAGTTAACGGATAAAAACAAGCATGATGTCGCTTGTTTTTGGGATTGGGCTGCAGGTATGGGATGAAAAAAAATGTTCTTTACAGATTAAAAATGGTTCACCATTGAGCAAAAGCATAAAATTCGGCAGAAATTTGTGTCACTAGTAAGACACCCCTGATTTTTGAGGTCAAAAGAGTCAAAAGCAATCAAGAAGTCTACCAACATATGATACTCCACTATATAAAGTCGTTTGTTACAGAATTAACATAATTCTGACCGAACTTCATTCTGTCTATTTTTACTAAAGGAACTTCTACTGCAAAATGTCTAAATTTTATTTATTACTAGCGGATGTAACCCGGTGTTACACGGGGTTGTGCCTCGAGCACGGAAAGAGGACGATTTTCAAAACTGCTCTCATTTTTACGTTTTTAAAATTATCAATTCAATTGTAAAATTTTTAAAATTATCGTTTTTTGGGGTCTTACCCCTCCTTCCGTCGAAAATGTTTAGTCAAATTTCCATAAAACTGCACCTGCCAGACATGATAAAACAAAAAAAAAAAACAAACACAAATTGGCCATTTCAGCCCTTGAAAGGACTTTGACCGAGCTTCTTATGATCAATTGTGTTGTGTGTGTTATTAAATGTTTGCCCACAATTGACCGAGAACTGGACCTACATGTTTTATGCCGACTCCGAACGGCTAAAGTTCATGTTCTCAAGAAGCTTTACATGGCATTATTTACTCTCTGAGGTTTGCCATTGTCTGCAAAGAGGTGGTGACCGATCAGAAAAATTTTTTATTGAAAAAAACTTTTCGCCGCGGCTGGGGATCGAACCCGGGCTCCAAAGCATGCTAAGCCACACACTTAACCTGCATGCCACGGTCACCACCTGCCAGACATGATTAAAACAAAAAATGACATCTTCAACGTCTCGATCTGACGTCTGGTTTCTGAGGAAAATGGACACCCACACTCAGAAAAAAACACATATCTTCCTCCGGTGAAAAATTTCTCTATTTTCAATAATAGCAATTTTCTCTTTTCAAATAAAATTTTCTTCAATTAGAATAAATTTTCACATTTTCGAAGAAATATTTCTTCACTTCTAGGAAATGGAAATATTTCAATGTCTCTTATAATGACAAATCAGGCATGCAAAAATATTTTTTTGTTTCGTTGAAGCGAAATCAAAAAATAACGTTAATTCAAAAAACGAAAAATATTTATTTCGTTTCGGAGAAAAAGAGAAAAATTTTTTCGTTTTTGTGACCAATCAACCGTTAAAAATAACGTTAATTTCAACAAAAAAATTTCGTTTTTTTTGTATCAGAAGAAAGTTTTTTTAGCATAGGAGAAAATAATAGAAAATTATTCGTTTTTCAACCAAACGAAAATTGATTTGATATATTTTTAACGTTATTTAAAAAACGAAATAATTTTGATAATTTATTTTTCTGAATCAACGAAACGAAAAAAAATTTTGTTGAACTCTCGCACAAAAAAATTCTCATTTATACTGAAAAAGTTTTTGAAAATTAAAATTTTTTCCTATATTTTGATAAAAAAATTCACTATGAGAAATATTTTCTTCAGTAAAAAGAAATATTTTCTGAAAACTGAAGAGTCTTTTTCTCTAAAATCGAATTATTTTTATATATTTCTTCTTCATAGAAGGTTTTTATCATTTTTAGATAATTTTTAGGATCGCATTTAGAGAAAAGCATTGTCTGGAGCAAAGGTCAATACCATTTTCAGTAAATATGATGCCATTTTTATCATATTCCGAGAAACTTAACAATGCACTACTTAAAGCGCCCTTTTTCGTAAGTCTTTGGAATTTTTTATATTTTCTGTTTTATATTGGGTACAGTTGAACGTTCATACCAAATTTCTTTGAAATCGGTTCAGGCATTTAGGAGTTATTGAGTCTTTAAACGCACTACTGAAAGCGCCCCCTAAGGGAAGTCTTTGGAATTTTTATAGCCTATGTTATCTTGAGCGCAGTGGAACCTTCATTCCAAATTTAATTGAAACGGTCCAGGTGTTTAGGAGGTGTTTAGGAGTAAAGCGCCCTCTTGCGGAAGTCTTTGGAATTTTTGTATGGCTTATGTTTTATTTTGGGAGCAGTTGAACCTTCATACCAAATTTCATGGAAATCGGTGCATTCGTTTAGAAGTTATTATAGAGTGCCACGCCCACATACTTCCGCCCAATTTTTTACCTATGCTTTTTCTTGGGTGCAGTTGAAACATTAATACCAAATTTCATTTAAATCGTTCAAGGAGTTTAGGACTTATTAAGTCTTAAAAACGCACTAATTAAAGCGCCCTCTTGCAAAAGTTTTTGGAAGTTTTTATAACCTATGTTTTATTTTGGAAGCAGTTGAACCTTCATGCCAAATTTCATTGAAATCGGTCCAGGCGTTTAGAAGTTATTATAGAGTGTCACGCCCATATACTTCCGCCCACTTTTTTACACCCCCTATGTTCCTTTTCCCTATGAAAGGTACTCGGTGTCCAAATTTCAGCTCAATCGGATAAGCGGTGCGCGAGCCTATACGGTACAGACAGACAGACAGACGGATTTTATATATTAGAAGATTTGCAGTTAGAGATTATATGAGTCTTTGAGATGATTTTCCACAAATTTACCAATTTAAGAGCTGCGATTTTGATATCGATTCTGATATAAAACAATTTTGTTTCTCCATGATTTCTCATCACTTCGACTGATCCACTTTTTTCTAAGATGTTTGGCACTTTTCTCTAAAGATCTATCATACAATATGGACGGTTCATAGTTAAAATGAACCAAGTCACAAAATGTTTGTTTTGAGATGGAACGACTTAAAGTTTATGCTTTCTATGAAGTTCCAAAGAAAACTTAATTAGTTTTTATCAGCTATTTTCTTAAAGAAAATTTGTGTCATTAAATTTTTAACAGAATTAAATTTTTGGCATAATTCTACGTAGAATTGCATTGTAAAACGAAAGCAATTTTTTTTTGACTTGATCCAATTCAACACTGAACCGTCCAGTTCAACTTAACCAATATTATGAAATATTGAACGAAACTTTATGGTATTTTCAGGGCAAAGAGTGCTCATCAAAAACTAGACATTATTGCATACATTGAGATTAAAGACAGAATTACATTTGTCAGCCCATTTTTGTAATGGTTAGTCCAAATAATATTTTTTATGAATTTTTCGTATTCTAAAAAGATATTGAGAGCGCATTTCTTGACAAAACTCTCAACAAGAGTAAGAGATTATTTAATGTCAAAACTATGAAATACGTGAAGTACATATCGCAGTCTAAATACAAAACAGTCACAACTCAACATATTTCGATATCGACTTTTTTTAATAAATCAATTCACGAAACATCTGACTATTTTTTTCATTATTTTCTTTATTAACTGGAAGAATGAAGTTTGTTTAAATAAAAATTGAATTAGGTCTTTTGCAGTTTCAACCAAAGATTTTTATTTGTCACTTTTGCTGAAAAGTTATGTTTTTAAAGTTGTGACTTTTTTGTTTTTAATGTGCGATATATCTAAGTTAGTTTTATTTGTTATTATTTTGTCATGGCATTCTTTACTCTTTGACATAAGGTGCAGCTAGTTAACAACCGTACTTTTTATATATAGAGTAAAATACAAACAAAAAACAAACAAAGATGGCCATTTCAGCCCTTGAAAGGACTTTGACCGAACTTCTTATGATCAATTGTGTTGTGTGTGTTATTAAATGTTTGCACACAATTGACCGAGAACTGGACCTACATGTTTTATGCCGACTCCAAACGGCTAAAGTTCATGTTCTCAAGAAGCTTTACATGGCATTATTTACTCTCTGAGGTTTGCCATTGTCTGCAGAGAGGTGGTGACTGATCAGAAAAATTTTTTTATTGAAAAAAAACTTTTGACGCGACTGGGGACCGAACTCGGGCTCCGAGCATGCTAAGCCACACACTTAACCTGCATTTCACGGTCACCACACTCGATACACTTATATTATGTTTGGAAGTTATAATTTTATCAAATTATGTTCTATTAAAAACAATACAACGCTTGGCACGATCTACTAATGATCTACTAATCACGGCTGCTTCAATGGCTGGAATATCATCGTAAAACGCTACTTTCATTACAGTTTTCAGTCTTGGGAATATAAAGTAGTCGCACGGTGATATATCAATTGAAGACGGAGGGTGGTCGATGACGCAGATCTTTTTTTTTTTCATTTACTGTTTTGGTCTTGTAAGGAAGTGCATTATTGTGCTCTAAAAACAACTATTTTTGCCTAGGATATTCAGGTCTAACATGAACAATTCTCGACCAAAAACAATGAAAAACTCCTAAATAATAATCACTTTTGACAGTTTGACCATTTGGAACAAATTACTTCTGTTATTGTCCTTCGAATCGTAGAAAGTGACAAACATTGCCTTAATTCTGGACTTCTGAAAATGTTCGGTGATCGTTGGTCTGAGTCTTCACTGCCACACTTGAGTGGTTGAACTCACATATAAACTTGTGTATGAGATATACAATCATCATCATGAAATTTTTGACAGTTCTTATGTCTGAGCGAATTTCTTTCCAAGTTTAAGACAAAATGTAATAATTGCTCTTTATTCCATTGTGTTTTTTACGTAAAACATTAAAACTATTACCAATAAAACAAGCGTCCTTTTATAACCTGTCTACACAGAGGGAAAAACCTATGGACTCAATACATAAATTTATGTACTCATCGCATAGTTTTATGCACACAAAAATTTTACATTTTTCATGTATTGAGTACATGTTGAAATCTTTATTGACTACATAATACTTTTAAGCGGTTATGTAGTCAATAGCGATACGTTTTATAAATTTAAATGAAAAGTTCGGTTCCTTAATTGTCTCACTGTGAACATCCAGTTCTGGATCAATTGTGTACAAACATTTAATAACGTATAATAATTAAAACAGCTTCAGTTAATCATAAGAAGCTGGGTCTAAGTCCTTTCAAGGAATTTTAAAAAAGTTGGCCGATCTTAACAAAACTCAGTTAGAATGCTAGGAAAATAAAGTTATTTTGAAAATCGTCGAAATTGGTCAGTTACTGAGGTACCTCAGTTGGACTGAAATTAATTCTCTAAATGATTTTATAAGGAAGATACATATCGGTGATTCCATATCATTTCGACAAATTTTTATCAAAATCTGACCTTAGTGATTCCGATTTTTTTGAAACTTTGTGGGTTAGAAGTTCACATTATTATTCTGTGAATAAAAACAAACAAATTCTGTGATTTTTATTATTATTGCGAAATGTTTTTTTGCAAAGTTGTACACTGTCAAAAACGTTGAAAATCATACAAAAATTTAATAGATGTATGTATTTAAAGAGCTCTATCTTCTAAACTGTAAGTTGGACAGAAAATAAACTCAAGTATAGTTTAAGTACCTTGAATGGATCTTTTTGGTGGATTCATTTTTTAAAGTACTTTTATGGCAAAAAGTTTTTTTTTCTTATCCCGAAATTTACCATATTTCCGACTGTGAAGAATATGATGATAAATTTCGGGATAAGAAAAAGAAACTTTTTTCTAAAAAAGAACAATAAAAAAATGACACCACCAGAAAGATCCATTCAAGGAAGCTAAGCTATACTTGAGTTTCTTGTCTGTGCGACTTACAGTTTAGAAGATAGAGCTGTTTAAATACATGTACCCATTTATTGTTTTTATCATTTTTAAGGTTTTTGAGAGTGTATAACTTTACAAAAAAAAAATTAACTTGCAAAAAAAAAGGACGCAGTTATTATATTTTTCAGATGAAAAATAGACCAAAAAAGTTTCAGAAGTTTAAAAAATAGTGATGTCAGAAAAGTGTGCCTTTTGACATGGAATCGCCGATATAAAGTTGGGTTATTTATATAAAAATGAGTCAGAATACTAAAAAAACTAAGCAATAAGCACGTGCTGAAAATGGTTGAAATTGGTCAGTACCTAGAGGACATCCCTACATACATAAAAAAAAAATTTAAAAATCTATGCAAAACTTGGTCAGAATGTTAGAAAAATAGATTAGGATAGGATATGTGCTGAAAATGGCTAAAATATGCATAAATCGAGGGTCCATTTCTTTGGACTTATAGTTAAAATTTCTGTGTATCGGTGAGTTTTCTTAGTGAATATTTCTCTACAAAATAAGACGGCCAAAAAATCTTGTTCGGCAGTTGTAATAACGTTGTACGTCTTGAACTACAAAACTGTCATTATTAAGCGCGGGTCATCACTAAATTTTTGAGATTTTAAAATATCAGAAATTTATATCTACATTTTTCAAATTACAAATCTACAAATTTACATCTACTCTCATTTATATCATATAATAAAGTGTCTCGGAATATGATAAAAAAGGCATTATATTTAGAGAAAAATGGTGTAGACTTTGCTCCAGAGAATGCTATTCTCTAATTGCGATACTAAAAATTCTCTAAAAATGATAAAAAGCTTACATGAAATAGAAAAATATATCGTTTTTAGAAAAAATACTTTTTATTTTTGAGGAAATATTTGTTTTCATTGAAGAAAATACTTCTCATAGTGAATTTTTTATCAAAATATAAGAAAAGTTTTTCATTTTCAATAAAATTTCTCTATAAATGAGAAATTTTTTTGTGCGAGAAAAATACTTATCATTATTAGAGATATAGAAATATTTCCATTTCCTAGAAGTAAAGAAATATTTCTTGGAAAATGTGAAAATTTATTCTAATTGAAGAAAATTTTATTTGAAAAAGAGAAAATTGCTATTATCAAAAATACAGAAAGTTTTTTAAAGTTTTAGTTTTAAGAAAAGTATGTGTTTTTTCCTCAGTGTACCTTAATAAAAAGTTGATAAAAAATTTGTAAAACAATGGAAGAATTATTTTCTTCAAGTGTTTTTGAAATATTTAAAAAAAAAAAGACTTTTTTTAAAGAAGACAACTACATACATTTTGATGGGGAAATGTAAGAAACCGTTGACTTAAAGAAACGTGTTGACAAAATGTAAATTCTGAGAATATAACAAACTCCATGTTGTTGAAAGAGTAAGTAGCGAAAGAAGTGATTTTGAAAGACTTCTTTGAATCAAAACGGCAGCTATGGGCTTATTTGTCCGTCAACCTCCCAAATGTCTTTAATTTGAATTAACACAGGCAAAGTAATCCCAATTTTTTGAGAACACAGTCTCAAATTTTTCCAAATCTTGACGCGATAGTCCAATTATGATCTAAAATTTGGATCTTATACAGCATATATATTCATTTATGACAACAAGCTCAGCTGTTCAAAAATATAGTTTTGTAGACCTTTGTTATGAATTGATAGATTATAATTGAATCGGTTAATTCGCCTTCAGCTGAAGATACTCTAAAAGTGTTTTTTCGTTATTTTTTTCATACTATCGCTAGAAAAATAAACAAGTTTGCTAGAAAAAGAAAGAAAAACCTAGATTGAAAAGTTCAGTAGTTAAAGAAAATTCCGTAAGAGAGATTAAAGCCGTGACTTGGAGCGTGGACTGAAGAGCAGATCTAAAAAGTTAACTGTATAAAAGCACGGATAGCTATAATGCTAAATTAGAAGATGATTTTAAAAAAATAACACCAAAAGGACACTTCCGCCAAAGGTAATGTTTGTAACAAAACTATAGCAAATATTTCAGAAAAACATTAATTAATCAATATTGAGCCGAGGCGAGTAAGTAAATGAATATTTACTAGGTTCAAACCTTTAAGTTTACTGTCTTTGATTCGGGAGAGACAACCCGAGTACAATAGTTAGTATATAAAAAAGAAGATAAGACATTATTTTGAGTAAGAGGCTACTTTTTAATAATATTTATCGTGTGTTAAGCTTAATCAAAACATGTAGAGGTTTACCCTTAAAAAAAAAAATAAGAAACACATAGAAAGGTATTACCATTTACAACTGAGAGCGATGAAATGCATAAATAGTATAAAGAGACTGAGAGAATAAACATAAATGCTGGCAATGCTGAGAGTAAACAAAACAATTATGTGAAATACGACAATTTTACGACAGAAAATAATATAAAAAGCAAAAGCAAAAAAATTGCATAATAAAGATATGGTCACGGTTTAATTAAACATTTTTTATTTCTAAACTAAAAACATGTCTACAAACATCAAACAAGCTGGGAAAAACTTTACTGGGAAATTCATATGGCAAGTGACAATTTGGGTCACATAATGTTACATTCGTTTTTCACTTACCCAGTTTTCTAGCCAAATGAAATAGTTTTTATGAAGAGACGAGCATTTCTTTTTTACAGTCTGCCTCGTTGATTTTGTTAATTTTTAAAATAAAACAAAACTCGGGGCGTTGATTTAATTTCATTAGATAGCAAAATCAAAGAAAAATAAATAAACCGTTCTACACCAATACACAATATATATTTTTAATGCACACACACGCGCACGCACACACATAAACAAGTACTCAGGAATCACTGTACAGCAAAAACATTCTCGAGGGAGTTGAATTATGAAGTGGCAAACAATTTTCACTGATTTTTGCTTGTTTTTTTGTCAATTTTACTTGAATTTTATAACCACGAGATATAAAATAAATTGCACTACTGTTTTCTTGCGTTATATAGATAAAAAATCCACAATTATTTGTTTAAAATTTAGTCATATTAAGACAATTTTATTGCACGCAAAAATTATACCCGAACCGAAAATTGTACGCGGACAGACAGTCAGGCAGCAGGCAGTTTTGACGTTTGTTGTTTCGTTTCCATTGTTTTGAGATACCGCATGAGAGCACAGTTGAAACAGTGAGTAAACCTTGCACCCCAAGGGTTGGTTTTATACAACCAATGTGACAGTTGTCGAATGACAATTCTGACGTTTGCTAAAACATAGTGCTAACGGTAGAGAGCTACTCATGCAGTTTATTATAGAGACCATCCCTTAAGCTCTCAGCCACTGTCAATTTGACAGTTGTTTTCACTGTGCTACTGAGCGCAGCGCATGCACCCTTCAATGTACACTCCTGAACAAATGTTTCACTACCATGTCGTTCCACACTCATTCACAACAAAGGGTTACATTTTATAAGAGGTTTGCACTAGGGTACCTGAGTTTTTTGTCAATAGTTTCCTTTAATATTTGCCTTAATGCTCTCACGTATGTCAATTTCAACTGGCATTTATACAGGGGTGGGTTTGTTTGTGAAACTTTTTCAACTCTAACATTAACTGTTTATGTTGTAAAAAGTCTTTAACTATGTTGCTATTTCATGCTTTGACTTGGAATTTACAAGTTTTCACATTTTATTTTCAATTCTTCGGAAGTGTTCAGTCAATGACAGCGATTGAATTAATTCGCAATTTCAATGACCAGCATGCAACACAAGTGGCATGACTTGGTTGGTATTCAATGCTTTGTCAGAATGCATAAGGAAAGCAACGCCGACTTCAATGTTTAACTTGTAAAGGTATTCAGAAGGTAGTTAGTTGCTATTTTATGTAGCTACCCAAAATAGTTCAATTTTCTTTGGTACTTTGTTATACTTTTATAGTTTATAGATCGGGATTTAGTAGTTAAAGAAGGTTTGCCGAAAAATAATTTTCTATATTTACCTTGCTAATAGTATATTTTACATTCTTTGGTATTGATATACAGGTATATTTATTCAATTTTAAATCCCACTTCCATGATTTTGTAACTCTAAGCAGGACTCATGACAACCTATAATTTTTCCAAACACATTTCGTATTACTTCCGTTTGATGTAAGACCCTTTCGATTCTATTCTTTTTTCTCTTCTAAGGAACACTACTTTTATTTTAATTTTATGAATTTCTTCAAAATTCCAAATTTATCATAACATTTATACCTTATTAAGTTGTCTTGGTATTTGGCATTCGTTGCTTGTTGCTGATAGATAAAAATTCCAAATAATGGAGTGACCTAGAATAATAGGTCTGAAGTTTCTAGTGTCTAACCTAAGCACACTCCAAAGTATTATTAAAAAACTCTCATAAGCTTCAAAATTACATTTAAATGTGCTTCAAACTTAAGTTTGGACTTATAATCTGTTACATTACTTAAAAATTTAACCATTACTGAACTAATAAAAAATGTGTTCAATGAATGATTCGTTCTACTTGCTTTCTTACTTATTCAAAGTATTTTAAATTTTTTCAAACTATCAACAGCCATATGTCATAACGATATATACTGAGTGAAAGCTAGAGAATTTATTCGTTTTCTAGTTTCGATTTTATTTTTTTTTTTTGTTTTTTTGAAGATATATCATATACATATATTTCTAACAGTATAAGCGTGTTTTTTTTTTTCTTAATGGCCTGTAAAAATTTAACTAATTTGAATACCAAAATTTCTAATTTAAAGAACGTCAACATTTTAGCGGAACTTTTAAAACGTGTACCATCAAATCAATTGGAACAATTTGTAGACTTTCGAGACATGTGTCAGGCATATCAAGCGTAAGTAAAAGACAAAAACAAAGTGTTTAAAGAGTGAAAACATTTGATTGTTCTACACAGCCGCGTCGACAAGTTTCCCGAAAAGTTGCCCAAAATTGACTGGGAATACTATAGGACTAACGTGCGTAAAGACTATACCAAGATGGTCGATGACTTTGAGAAAAAATATGAGGAGTTAAATAAGATATTCGATAATCGTGCACAGGTGGATACTAAAATGTACTTCAAAGAGGTGGACAAAGTGAAAAGTGATGTTAAGGTGAGTAAAATTAAAAAGGGCTAATATTCAAAGAAATCACAGCATAAGGCATTATATTTATATTTTAAAGGTCGAAGTTGAAAAGTTTATCAAGGAATCCAATGAGCGTATCAAGATATATGAGCAAGAGATCGAAAAATTACGTAATATGATACCTTATGAGCAGATGACTTGCGAAGATTTTTGCGTAAATTTGCCGGAAAATGCTCATTTACTTGGCGTTGGTGGTGAGAGTTTTTGGCCACATACACCAGAAGAACAACTGGGCTATGTAGCACCAGAACAGCCACTCAATGAAGAGGAAAAACATATGCAAGAAGATATAGCTGAAGCGCAACATGCTAGTGAAGCACAACAACAACAACAACAACAAGCAGGTAAACCAATAACAGCCGAGGTACCGCAGCCCTCGCCAACGCCATCGCAGGAAAAATCAGACACAACAGCTACTACTTCAAAACCAAAAACAGCTGAAGTACCGCAGCCATTGCCAGCGAAGGAAAAGCCAGATTCTACAAAATCTACACCTTCAAAATCAAAAACAGCCGAGGTACCGCAGCCATTGCCAGCGAAAGAAAAACCAAGTACTAAAGGAACGCCACAAAAGCCTACAACAGCAGAAGTACCACAGCCATTGCCAGTCAAGGATAAGCCAGATCCTAAGAAAGCTACGCCACCAAAACCAAAAACAGCAGAGTTACCGCAGCCATCACCAGCGAAGGAAAAGCCAAGCACGACTGCAAAAGAGGCAGAAAAGAAGCCCAGCACTAAAAAGAAAGAAACTGACAAAAAGGATGATCCCAAAAATGATGGAGAAAAGAAATAGTCATCTCATTTTAAACAGAAAATTGTTGTTTTGATTGGTATTTCATCTAGTTTGTATACAAATTTTATGTTTTGTTATATTTTTTTAGAAAATCTTAAGTTTTATAATACTTAATAAAAGAAATTAAAGGCTCGTCTATTGAGCAAACGTGTGTAATTCGATAGCTTTTACTTGAGGCCTTCTTTATGAACATAAGTTTGGAGTCAAATAAAATAGAAATTTCAGTTTTTGTAAGGATTTTGAGCGAGCTTCTTAAGATCAATTGTGTTGTCTGTGTTATAAAACGTTTGTATACAATAGACCAAAAACTGGACCTACATGTTTTATGCCGACTCCGAACGGTTAATTTTAATTTTATCATGAAGCTTTATAAGACATTGTTTACTCTCTGAGGCTTGTCATTATATTTTTCAATGTCAGAAAAATTTTGTCTATAAAAAAACTGTTTGTTTTGAATGTTGATTCGAACTCGGGTCTACTGAAGTTCATTGGCTCGCACGCCACACACTTACTGTGCTTGGCAACGGTTGCCACACAATTATTAATATTAGTGATATAAATATATACTGAGTTTCTAAAGATCTCTTAGATCTATGGGCTATCTTACACTGAGAAAAAAACTCTATTTTCGATAACAGCAATTTTCTCTTTTTCAAATAAAATTTTCTTTAATAAGTATAAATTTTCACATTTTCCAAGAAATATTTCTAAGCTTCTAAGAAATGGAAATATTTCAATGTCTCTAATAATGATAAGTATTTTTCTCGCACAAAAAATTTCTCACTTATAGAGAAAAATTTATTGAAAATGAAAAATATATCTTATATTTTCATAAAAAAAATCACTATGAGAATTAATTTCTTCAATAAAAACAAATCTTTTCTCAAAAATAAAAAGTATTTTTATTTAAAAGCGTTTTAACATTTTTAGAGAATTTTTAGTATTGCAATTAGAGAATAGCATTCTCTAGAGCAAAATCTATACCATTTTTCTCTAAATATGATACCTTTTTTATCATATTCCTAGAAACTTTTTTCTGAGTGTAGATTCTTCAGACAGATTTGGAGCTATCTTCACAGAAGTGTTTCCTGACCACTAGATCTGCTAGATTTCATTGGTCTTTCCATTTCAGTGTACAAAGTTTCTTAAGGAAACTCGTGCTTGTATCCCGTTCTTTGCCCATAGCTTAATACTCTTAAGCGTTTTGCTTGTTTGCCTTGTTTTAGCAACAAAAGCTGGCTTTATCGTTCATGTACGTCAGTGAAAGTTTTGCTTGTCAATAAATATTATCATTCGATTTTTTTTATACGTTATTTTTTGTTGGTAACTTTCTCATCTCTCTTCCTTACTTCAATTCCTTTCAATAAAGAAACTTAAATTGCGATTTCCGTTCGCAAAGTCCTTCTTTAGTGAATACAACCTTTTTGTCGGTAGATTTCAATTTTCAATGACAAGTTTCTGTAGACGAAATGCTCTGCTGCTTTCATTTCTCTCGCCTCTCCTCTCTCGTCTCTACTCATTCCTTAACTGCGCATAGAAACACCCACAAAAATTAAGAATAAAAAAAAATATATCGCACGCCAATTGATGGGTGGATACAGGCAAAAAAAAAATATAGTATATTTCGCCTCCAACGCGACACAGAGAAATCCATCAGATTACTTTACATGATGCCGGAATATGATATCGCATACAGCACAAGCAAGAAGTGCAAAAAGTTTAAGGACCAAACTCTTCACGCGCTTAAATTGAATGTGAATGAGTTGAAAACTGATGATGAAGATGCGATGATGTTGATGCTGATAATCGTCAGACTCTGATGGTGACGATGCGATGATGGCCTAGGCGATAGCTATGACAAGCATGTCGATAATGTTGCTGTTATTGTTGTTGTTGCTGTTGTTGTTGTCGCTCTGTAGATAACTCGCAGTGTACGCGTAGCCAACCAGGCAAATATAACGTTATCTTTTTTTGGATCTCATATAAAATTGAATTCATTTAAGGCCGATTTACATATTCAATCAAAGTGCGAAATAATATGCAGATTTGTCTAGGATGGAGTGCAAGCGTGTTCCTTTGTGAAGTATGGAAAAGTAATTTTCTCTCTTTTGAGCATAGTTTTTTTTTGTTCTTTAAAGCGCAACAGTCTTAGTGGTGCATTGTAGTTGTGAAATGTATGGGTTGCTTCGCAGACTGGAGCGTATGTTGGATGGCGGTGCGACGAGATATAAAAATATAAATAAACTGTTTATTAAAATTAAGCAATCAAAAGCATTAACTGTATAAAACTGTTCTAAATTGAAGGTATTTCCTAACTATAAAGTTAATTTTTCCTAAATATGAACTAGTTTCATAAAGAATAGTTTGAAACGGGCGTTTTTTGCTATAGTGTAATATTGTCTGTGATTTGAACTTAATTTTTAAAGGTCTTAAAATACATTTTAAGAAAACAAGGGTTAAATAAAATTTCCAAATTTTCCCTTAGCAGCACCAAATTGCTCCATAGAAGCCTAAATTTATCTTAGAAATTAATCATTTTCGATACAAAGTTTTGAAATTTTGGCATTTAACAGTTTTTTGCGATCATCAATTGAATTGATCTGTCAATCGAATTGAATCGATCAAGTTTTGCTTTTAAAATTCACAATTATTATACGAGGAGATGGAAAGTAAAGCACTCATTCACAAGTAAGCAAAAAAAAAATCAGTTTAAAAATTTCCAAAAGTGTCTTTCAACTTATTTCTATTGGAAGCATCTTCAAGTTGGAAAATATCTGCAAATGTGAAATCTAATTTTTTTCACGAATGTAATACTATTGGAGCTGCAGACAGGTTTTTAGTATAGTTAAAATGATGAGATTGAGTTCACATATGCACCGTTTTTTTCAATTATTTGTTCCCATTTTTAAGCTAATTTCATTATGCCTCCCTCATAGAAACCTTCGTCATTACTGGCAAAAACTGGTACAGTCGGATACTCTTGAGGCGAATATTTCACCAACAAAATCATTTGCCATAGTCAGAAACAGATGGTACTCACTTGTTGCCATGTCCGGACTATAAGGCGGATGCATAAGAACCTTCTTACCGAGCTCTCAGAGCTTCTGGCAATTCACTATTGATGTGTGTTGACTGCACTGAGAAAAAAAAACACATACCTTGCTCCGGTAAAAAATTTCTCTATTTTTGATAATAGCAATTTTCTCTTTTTCAAATAAAATTTTCTTCAATTAGAATAAATTTTCACATTTTCGTAGAAATATTTCTTTACTTCTACGAAATGGAAACATTTCAATGTCTCTAATAATGATAAGTATTTTTCTCGCACAAAAAATTTCTCATTTATAGAGAAATTTTATTGAAAATGAAAAACTTTTCTTATATTTTGATAAAAAATTCAATATGAGAAGTATTTTCTTCAATAAAAACAAATATTTTCTCAAAAAAAAAAGTATTTTTCTCTAAAAATGATATATTTTTCTATTTCATGGTAGCTTTTTATCATTTTTAGAAAATTTTAAGTATCGCAATTAGAAAATAGCATTCTCTGGAGCAAAGTCTATACCATAATTCTTTTCATATTGGCCAAAGCTTGCTGCTTCTGGGCGATTACTTTTTCAGACGGTACAATTGTTGACAGTACAGTCTGAATTAAGAGTGTTCCGTGGCAGGACCAACAAACACACCGCAAAACTTTCCGGGCCATGCGTTGACTTACCGCGATTCGAATACAACCATTTTCGGTTGAAATTGTTGTAAGTGATGCATTTTTTGACAGTAGCCACCATCCTCTTTGGAAATTGAAGGGTTTTGTTTTGACTAAGCAGCGCTGCTGGAAATTCAATTCATGAGGTTTTTTCGTTAACTCGTGGGACAACCATATATCGAGCTTCTTTTTGTATTCAAACTTATTCATGTGGTTTCAGAAGGTTTTGATTTTGCAATGCCTACAATGCCTTACATGACAGTCAGATTTGACCGTTGCAATGATTTGATCGACATTTTCATTAATTCCATTCCAAAACAGTACCTGGACAAAAAGAAAATATCCACATTTTTAGCCAACTGAATCCTGCTTTCGTTTATATCAAGGAAAAACTGTAAAATATGTGTTTTTTTCTATTTGCTGGTGGTCTTTGACAAGCATTCAACCAAAACTGAGCTAAACAATAACTCAACGGTCTAAGAAGTATAATAAGTACAATATCTTTTTCAAACTGAAAAATTTTTTTCAAACTGTGCCTATTACAACATTTACAATGATTCAAAATATGGGGTCATTTGAATTAAGCTTTACTAAACAATCATACAACAAAGCATCAGAAGCCGATGACTTATCAGCTGAGCTGTTCAAGAATGGAAGCGATGCTCTGTTTAAATGCATTTACAAGCTTCCATGCAGAATATGGTTGGAAGAATGCATTCCAGATGATTGGAACTTCAGTGTACTCTGCCCGAGCCACAAGAAAGGTGATTCCACTATTTGCGCCAACTACCGATAAACCTTCTTAATATCGAATTCAAGCTTCTATCGAACGTTTTATGTGAAAGACTGAAGCCCATCGACAACCAACTGATTTGATTTTATCAGTGCGGCTTCAGACCTGAAAAGTCCACCATCGACCAGATATTTACGCTACGACAAATCTTGAAGAAAACTCTAGAGAAACGAATCGACACAAAACATCTTTTTGTTGATTGTAAGCCGCCTTTCACAGTCCGATAAGGAGTCACCTAATTCCATCATGTCTGAATTTGGTATGCCTGCGAAGCTAATACGTCTTTATAGGATGACACTGAAGAACACCAGCAGCACAGTGAAAATCGAGATGAACCTCTCCCCTCCGTTCGATACCAAGCGCGGTTTCAGACAAGGTTATTCCTTATCGAGCAACTTTTTTAATTTAGTGTAATGGAGAAGATCATCCGAGCTGCCGATCTGAGGAACAGTGGCATAATATTCTATAACAGTATTATGCTGCTGGCGTAATCAGGTTACATTGACATAATTGGCCATAATACACGCGAAGTCAGTGCAGCATTCAATAGGCTGAAAAAGAGTCGAGTCGAATATCTTGCGTCTTGAAAATCACGTCACTGTTGACAACACCTCCTTTGAGGTTGTTAAGAATTTCATTCACCTGGAATCCAGCATAAATTCCTCAAATTATAACTGCATTGAGATGAAACGAAGGATAACTCTTGCCAACAGGTGTGTTACTTTTGGTTCAGTAGGCAATTGAGAAGCAGAGCTCGACGAACATAACTGAACTGAAGAGCCAAGACCGACCAACGGTTGGTTTTAAGCGCCACCTAAGTAATCAAGAAAGTAATCCATCATATAATACAATAAAAATAAAAACTTTAATACCAGGACATGTAAGCCTTTGTTCGCACTTATGTATATATGAAAGTTTATTAAGGGCGGGATAAAGTTTTCTTAACTTTTCTTTCAATCATTTTTCATATGAATGCACAACATTTTAAGAATATTATGTTTAAATTTAAAGTTGATCCGAGAAACTAACGTAGATATGAATTTTTAAGTAAGTGTACCTCGAACGTAAAAACCTACGTGTACAAAACTTTAATGCGATTTTACCACAAGTTGTGTTTTCAAAGTTCGTGTTCACCACCACTTAGGCCGCGCTCATAGTGAACGCGATTCACACAAGCAGGCAGACAGGCAGGCTGAAATCTGTGTGAAAAAACAAGATGCCAAATAGCTATCTATCTCGCTTGTTCACATTGCCTGTCTGTCTGCCTGTCTGAATCGGCGTTCACTATAAACGCCGCCTTAGAAACTACTAGACCGATTCATTTCAAACTTGGTACACATTTTCTACATATAACATACCTCCCTACAACGTTAAGGTATTTTTTTTTAATTAAGAGGGCTTCCCACCCACAAAATGTCGAAATTTTTCATGGAAAATAACAGTTTACACTTTTGATGGCCACCAACAATTTTTTAAAAAAAAAAAAAAATAATCTTAGAACGTTTGGGGTACGATTTGATGATGCTTTGACTAAATTTTAATGGGTTTTGTTTTCAGATAACTTCCGACTGAGATAAAGTGAACACCGCAAATTCCTATTTTTCTGAGACGTTCTGGGAAAAGCTCTGTCACCGGCTTGTTTTTCAATATATCCGTATAAAAAAATTACAAAATATTAATAAGAATACATTTAATAATGTAAAGGCTTAAAATATTTTACTTAATCCATACTCTTAAAAAATTCACAAAGTTTTTCTACGCTGAAACCCTTATACCGCCCTTAAGAAGTTCTTATCTAAGCGATAGAATAGGTTTAAGAGATAACATTGGTCGAACGTGAACGTATGTATTTTTTAATAAAAAATTAAAAAAAAAAATATAAACTAGTAAGGTATATCTTCGACTTGGCCGAAGTTAAAATACCCCTACGTCCGATTCTTAAGGGTGGAAGAATCTTAAATTGGAGAGCTTTATGTATGAGATTCTGAGAGATTTTATTATTTTTATTTGTCTAAAATACATACATATCAAATAGTTTTCTTGCAGCTTAAATATAAGCCTTTTTATAAAGTTTTAAATTTTGGTGGGCGTGTTAGATTGTGTATGACGCCCATTTTTCTAACATACCTCAGTTTCGACATAGAATACACTGATACCGAGTTTCTGTCTTGTAACGTTAATATTAGCCTCTTTATAGATTTTTCAATTTTGGGGTTGTATGGGAGGTGGGCGTGTTAATGTGTGGATGACGCCCATTTTTATAACACACCTCAGTTTAGACATTAGATACACAAGTACCGAGTTTCCATCTTGTAACTTTAATATTAGCCTCTTTAAAGATTTTTAAATTTTGGGGTTGTATGGGAGGTGGGCGTGTTAGTGAGTGAATGATTCCCATTTTTCTAAGACTTCTCAGTTTTGACATAGAATACACATATACCAAATTTCAGTATTGTAGCTTTAATATTAGCTTCTTTGTAGAGTTTTCAATTTTGGGGTTGTATAGGAGGTAGGCGTGGTTTTCATCTGATTTAGCCCATTCTCGAACTTGACCTTAGTTTTTTTAAAAAAAGCTTAAATATCGAATTTCATTACGATAGCTTCAAAATTACGGCTGCAATCGTGTCGACAGACAGACAGACAGACAGACAGACAGACGGACAGACGGACAGACGGACAGACGGACAGACGGACAGACGGACAGACGGACAGACAGACAGACATGGCTAAATCAACTCAGGTGGTGATGCTGAGCAAGAATATATATACTTTTCCATACCTACCACGCCTCCTTTTGGGTGTTACACACGTTGTGACAAAATTAATATACCCCTTACGCAGTACGCGTGGGGGCATAAAAATGTTGTCAATATATTAAAAAAAAAAATAAATTTTAGATCTCAGAACATGCCGCCTATCGGGTCCAAGACTATCCTATCTTTCAAGCTGAATCGAACCATAAGTATCCACAAAATTTAATTAAAACTGTTTGAAAATTATAAATTTTTTTTTTTTATAAAATTTTCTTTTTTTTTTATAAAATTTTAATAATTTTTTTTTGAAAAATTTTTGTATACCTTTTTTACGATGTATGCTTTAAATACTAAATTTCTTCATAAAATAGGTCTGTTCACGTACTTTACTTGTTAAAACTTGCAGGGTGAGAGAAAATGATAAAATTTCAAAAAGAGAAAAATAGCAAAAAAGGTACATACGTGAACATAAAACTTGTAGAAACTTGCAAGTAAGCAAATGATCGAATGATTTGAAAGCTTATTTGAAATCAGAAAAATTTTACAACAAATTCTTTTTAATTCGGTAGCTGAAAATTCTTTCAAGTAAAATTTTATTAGCAGAAACTTGTAGCTACTTTTTCTCTCATACTTTTTGTATTCTCTCTTTGTCCTCATGAACGTTTTTCAAGTAAAAATTTCTAACAATTTGTAGCAATTTTTTGTTAGTAAAATGTTTCAGATAAGCTCGTGAATAGTTGAAAAAGTAACTATAATTCGACCTTGGCTTAACTATTTCAAACCAAAGATGAGTTGGTATAGCGGCGAAATACTGCGTCGATACCTTTCATAAGCTTGATTTTCATTAAACATTGGACTTCGACCTTATTTAGCAATTTTGAAAAAAAAAAAATTAATACAACATTTTTTTAAAAATTTGCTTTGATCATGAGGTCATTTTAACGAAATTTGACGAATTTGTTTTGAGTGCTATGAAGAAGTAATTAATTTCGCTAGTTTGAGGGAAGGATTATGGTATAAAAGATAAAATGCTCAATAGTAATTTTTACGAAATTTTTGAATTAGTGCCGACAATGCATGAATTTATCTCAATGAGTCTGAATATATTTTTGAATTTTGGAACCTTAAAATCAAAACAAAAGTATCCTAAACTAAGTTGAAAAGAGCATTATCATACTTTTATTGTTATTAAATATTTGTTATGCAATTTTTAATTGGGTCTTATGTTCTTTTTTTTCTTAAATAAGTCATTTTTCTCAACACTTTTTTTAACATTTATTTAAGCAATGCCAGTGATACCTCACTGACTGAAATTCTTACATTTTAATCCAGCCTTATGTCTTGTTACAAAAGTTCCTTCGTGATAATGCCTACTTATGCCGATGAAATGATGCGTCACAGTAATTTCAGTAATTTTGTTTAATTACTGTGGCATGTTTTAATGAGGATAACAACAAAAAGCTGGTAATAAAGTGTTTCAGAATTGTTGGCAATTTTGAATATTATTGTTGTTAAATAAAGGATGTCAAAGAAAATTTAAGTCATTAAACTCGGCATGCAACGGATTTGTATGTATTCAGCAGCAAAAAGTTAGAGCTGTTGAAATGTTAAATTAAATAAATATGAGCAAAAAATAAAATAAACAAAATAAGACAATAGTTTCAAGGTAGTTGAAGTGCTTGATAACAAAAAAAAAAAAAATAAAAAAATTCACATATTGAATTACTATTCTGAGTATAGGAGAGACTTATAGAATTACAAGTTCTTATAAGCTAGAAAAAAAAAATCAAAATTCCTCTAGACTTTGCTCAAAGTGACTTGACCTGCACATTTTAGCTCGCTAACTGCAGCTTTAAACTACAACTAGTTTTTTAAATTTACACTAGCGTAACGAAGTGTTTTTCCGCTTGTGTGCCTTTTTAAGGGATTCTGCAAGTTTTTATTTTAAAACAAAATAAAAATGAAGCCAGAAAAACCAACCAATTTCCATTTCAATTGCATTACGGTATAAAAATAAAGAAAATCAACGTACATTTTAGCGAATTATAGAGGAAAGAAAATTTCCTTATAACCCATATAACTACATCTATCAAAACAAAAGAAAAAAAACAAAAAAAAAAAAAATAAACCAAACTACCTCTCTGCACTTTATGTACATAAAAAAGGTGGCAAGGATGATGGCTGCCTGGCTGGTGATTCTGACTGCTTTAATGCGTAATTTATGCAGATTAGTATCCACGAAGCTTAACCATTTAGCTTGCTATAAATTTTCAATACAAAACAACAACAACAATAACAATAACTAGAGCAGCAACAAAAACAACAAAAGGGCAAACTTTCGCCATTTTTCGTTAAAGTTGAGCACGAAATAAGTGAAAAGTTTGTTACACCTACGAAAAAACAGAACAAACTCAAACAAACACTTACAAACAGTGGGCTACACACACACTTTTACATAGTATATACAACACTGGCATAAACATCGATACTAAGAACACACACACACATACCAACACAAAGATACATTAGAGCTGATTGCATAATTATGCAAATTTCCAAACAATGAATGGAAAACTACTAAACTACTTTGTTTAAAAGGATTTAGTAGCAAATGTTTATGCACACGTGTGTGTGTGTGTTAGTGTGTTTGTTTATGTGAAGAAGGTGCTGTGCTGTGCTGTGCTGTGCTAGCTGCTTTGTTTGTATGCAAGTCTGTTGAAAGTGCCAAAATATTTGCATAATGAACCAAAAACTTGCTGCTTTCAATTTCTGTTAAATACTTTTATTAAAGCTTTTGCGCACAAAAGCTGCTTGATGTTTTCAAAGTCCTGATTTGCATACTTCGAAACCATTACTTCAAACATTCTTTGGCACACTTTAAATTTAAGCAAAGTAAACAACCTGTTGTCAATGGTGCTAACAAAAACAATGCCAATAACAACTACAACAACAATAAGAACATTAACAAAGATTACAACAACAAACAGTGCTTAAAGCAAGCACTATAATGACAGCAATGACAACAACATTAACAATGTTGCAAGAACAGTCACCCACGCATTCCAGAAAATAGCAATTTAATGTAGCTATGTTCTTGGAACAATTTTCAACAAAACTTCTTACAAAATACTAATGAAGTATTTGTTTTTTAATAAGCTTGAATTTATCTTCGATGTGCTGAAGAACACTTCAAAACTCTTTCTGCCAAATAAAGTAAAATTTTCAGATTTTAGATTGAATCAAACACACTTTTCATAAAACTACTTCATGTTTATTTGAACTCTTTGTATATAAAAAAAATATATATATTAAAAAATAAATCGAAAATTCAGATTCAAGGATAGGGGTAAGAGTGTCCCTTAAATTTCAAGTTCAATATTCTTTACGCATACCCTCTTATAATTTTCATAATTACCCAACATTGTCTAGAAAAAAATGTAAGCCCAATTTTTAAGCCGACTTGAGGTTAAATCTTGTCCTTACAAGTTGCGCGGGTTAAGCGCTGTGACCTATTGGTGACGGTCTAATAATCTCTGGTCACGTTACTTTTTACGCTCTTTTTTTTGTTTGATGAGCTCTGTGACGAAAGTATATTATGCTGACGAACATTTGATTCCTGAACACCAGCACTCGTTTTGCTAGTTTTAGTACTTTGTTCAAACAAAGTATCAAATTAATGGTGCAAAATTACCAAAGAGTACATTATATTTAGGAAAAAAGCTAGATTTCCTACAAAATCATTTCCAAACTGCTTGAAGAAGCTTATTGAAAAATATTATGTTTGGAGAGAGCTGTAAAAAAATTGTAATTGTAATTGTAATTGTAATTGTAATTGTAATTGTAATTGTAATTGTAATTGTAATTGTAATTGTAATTGTAATTGTAATTGTAATTGTAATTGTAATTGTAGTTGTAATTGTAATTGTAATTGTAATTGTAATTGTAATTGTAATTGTAATTGTAATTGTAATTGTAATTGTAATTGTAATTGTAATTGTAATTGTAATTGTAATTGTAATTTTAATTGTAATTGTAACTGTAATTGTAATTGTAAATGTAATTGTAATTGTAATTGTAATTGTAATTGTAATTGTAATTGTAATTGTAATTGTAATTGTAATTGTAATTATAATTAAAATCGTAATTGTAATTGTGATTGTAATTGTAATTGTAATTGTAATTGTAATTGTAATTGTAATTATAATCGTAATTGTAATTGTAATTGTAATTGTTATTGTAATTGTAATTGTAATTGTAATTGTAATTGTTATCGTACCATCCATCATTAATCTGTATCCGGACTGCAAAAAAATTCTGTTTACAAGAGAAGCTAGCCTGGCTTATTATGTTTCTAAAGAAATATAATTAATGATCTTATTTTATTTTAATAACTCTTATTCACTTTATTTGTTTCATGTATTCATTTATTAAATAGTTTCCTTTATATATAGAGCTAATATTTAAATCTCTTACCTCATCGTATAAATTCTTCAGCATACTTTAACTTGTCAACAAAGTCGATTCTTTCATTATACATTCCTCCAACTTTGATTGCAGCTTTTTGCAACTCATGCTACTTTGAAGTTAACTCAAAGCCAAATAGTACAAAATCAACAAAACTTACTAGTGTATAAAATACTTTCAAGGACTCAACGCACGTCCTTTTGACATTCAATTTACATAATAAATAATGCAACGCACAAACACATATCCGCACGCAGACAAACACACACATACAGACAGTCACTCGTGCTGCCATATTAATAGGGACAAAAGAACGTTGACAAAAGTCTCCTCAACCATCGAGGACAAATGCGAATTAGTAAGAACGAAAAAGCAGAATTATAGAAAAAAAACAACAAAAAAAAAAATGAGAGAAAATAAAAAAATTCATAGCATAACATACATAGATAGAGACGTGTTGCGTCTCGCATAGTCACACAATGTTGGTGTGGAAGTGAGTGGATCTGCTGTGTGTTAGTTTTCTAACAAGATAACTATTACGTTGTTACGTTATTTGATGATATCACGTACATACGTTAAGCAACGCTAACTGAGTAGTTAACTTGAAACACTAACTGAATGTTGGTGCGCATAAAATTATGCTACAACTAATCATAATAATAATAGTTAAAGACAACACACACACAATCACACACACAAGCACAGCAAAACGCACATGCCAACAAGCACTAGAACTAATGATTGTAGAGAGAGAGAGAAGAAAATTTGCAAGCACCAAAACACACACACACAACAAACCTAAAAACAGTAATGTGAGTGTTCTTGTGCATGTGTGCTTATTTGTTAAGAAATAACAGTTAAGTTGGCTTTTGTGCTAGTATAATTAAGGCATGTTAACTTTATACTGCCGCCTAAAAGTATGCTATTAAAAAAAACTATGTTCTTCTTGGTTGGCTACTAATACAGCGTGTTTATGTGTGCCCATGTGTGTGTGTATTTAGTAAAAATATTTGCTTAAGTCATAAAAATATCAAACAACTCCTCAACACCAACAACACAAGCTACACACGCACTGCACTACAACTACCTACTTGAAAAGCTGGGCTAAAACTACTGAGCCGCCACAAAAAAAAAAAAAATAAATAAATACATATTCTTTAAAGCGCCTAAAATTAGTCCATAAAAAAAAACCAACGCCGCTTACGTGCCAAACAACATAACTGTCATTTTTCAATATGGCTGCACATAAATAAATATGATAATCAAATGTCGTAAATTATGGCGCTTTGTTGACTAGCAATAAGCACTTCAAAACAATAACACCACTTACAATAAAAACAACAACAAATACAGAAAACGAACAATAACAAAAATAGCAACATTAAAAACAAAAACAATAATAATGTGCAAACAAGCTAAATTAATACGAAAGTCACACGCAGGTGTTGAGCTACCAGGTGATGGTGGTGCCCTCTAGTGTCGACTGTGCCTGTTTGCTGTGCATACTTTTGGACATTTCAGGTATTTTGTTTTAATATCAAATTAATCTAAATTTAATTCGCCAAACTAACAATAGCGAACAAAACAACAACAAAAACGAAAAAACAATAGCAATAACAGCAACAACAAAACTTTATGATTTACATTTAAATAAGCAAGTTTAATTGTTTCATTAGCATTTCCGTTTTTGATTAGGTTTTATATTGTTTTCATTGCTTTTGGGTTTTTGAATTGCGCCTAAAAGTATGCCGCACGCAAGCTTCATTAGGTTTGTGTAGCAGCTGAATGCTATTTAATTAATTTTAACACAATTTTTATCGCAAACATTTTGGCAAAATTTTTTTTTGTATATTTTTATATGTATTATTTTGCAGTCTAATTTGCTGTATTATTTAATTTTTCTAATAAAGACCACTGAAAACTGCTCACAAAAACAACATTTGTTTGTTAAAAAATGTGTTTTCAAATAAGCAGCGATACTGCTTTAATTTCGTTAAACGAACTTTCCGCTTAATATAACATTAACATTGTTTTTATCAAAAAGGTTTTGTTTTTTATTATATCAGCTTGTAAATGTAAGCAAAACTTAAACTCAATGAATTATTCAATTTTTATTTATTGTTTTTTAACAGAATCTAAGCGACAATTACTAAAATTTCAAATTAAAGATTTCTTTTGAGATTACCAGAATTCCAGCAAAGTAATGTGAGCGAGCATGTTCGCAAAATTATGGGTGCATTAATTTTACCGTAGTTCGTGAATAAACATTTTTTTACTGAAGTAAAATACAAAAACAAAAAAAAACGTAGTCTGGTTGTTATGCATTTTATTGCTAGCCATTTTGTTCATTTGATTTTTGTTTTATTCAGTTTTAAGTTCAAGTTCTCAACAAAGATTGAAATGACATTGTTTACTTGCTGAGGTCTGCGAAGAGTTGACAGCCGATCAGAAAAATTTATTTCTATTAAAAACACATTCTTTGTCAGATTAAAACTAAACAAAAAAACAAGTAAAGAAAGCCTAAAGTCGGTCTAGGCCGACTATGAAATACCCTAAACCTACTTTTCCAAAAATAAATAATATTATTGAAAATGGGCGTGTCCGTGGGTGGATGAAGCCTATATTTATATGCATTTAAATGTTGATGAAAAATTACACATACCAAGTTTTATTCATGTAGCTCACAGTTAATGCCTTTATTGTACTTTCGCTATGGGAGGTGGGCGTTTTCATAGACGGATTACTCCCAATTTTTGAACACACCTTAGTTTTGGTATAATATACATACGTACCAAATTTGGTCTCTCTATGACAAACATAACCTTATTTCATAAGTTTTTAGCTTTTTGGGTTGTATGGGAGGTAGGCGTGTCCGTGGGCGGATTCCAAATATATTCGATAGTGCAGATCCTTGGGTGCATGTGACCATGTGTACAAAGTTTCATCCAATTATCTCAACTCCTTCTTGACGCTAATCAAGAATATATATACTTTTCTATACCGGACTCGCTTCGTTCTATGCGTTACAAACGTTTGCACAAAGTTAATATACCCTGATCTTTCAGGTTTAGGGTATAATTAAAATATTCTGGAATTATATCAGAAACATGTAAATTGCGAAACATCAATTAATATTGCATACTTGCAGGCTTGCATTTTTAGATAACATGATATGGAGTTATAGAAAAACTCCGCTTCTTATCAGCAAAGCAGTTGAGGGGGCATTTTCCAAAAATTATAACTACATAGTTTAAACTTCATTTTAATACCAATTAGCAATGATCAGTAAAAGTTGCATATTTCTATGCTTATTTCAATATTGCTTTTAAGGTAAAAAAAATTATAAACGTCAAAAATAGTTTTAGATATACATATGTATATTAAGGCGGAACGATTTTGTATAGAAAAAAATCAGATGGATACACTTAAATTTCTCTCATTTTATATAATTGCGCCACAAAGTTTGGGTTAAGTCTCCCCATAGGATATAACAACACAAGAAATGCTCAATTTTTGTCCAATACACGAAGAGAAATTTGCGCTGAAAACAGTCCCAAACCAATTAATTTAGAGAGTGATTCTGAGCTAAGCCATAATGCTCTCAATATCAAGCCCTAATTTGATTGTTTAGGAAAATAAAATTAACATTCGTTATTTTTATGCCCATTTGTGCATAATGTATGTGATTTCTGGATCATTTATCAAAAAAATTAATATGTTCACTTGTTATTTTCCAGCAAGCCCAATTTATGTCATTTTGGTATTGTTTATAAAAACAAAAAACATGCCCATTTGTATCCAATACAAGCCACATATGGATTGATAGTAAAAAAATGAAAATGCCAAGTCTAAGGAATTTTGGAATTGTTTATGAAAATGTGTCAAATGTCAACAAATTTTTGAAATAAATACAAAAACAAAATGCAAAAAATACTAAAACGCTGAATTTTGTCGTCCTCGTACAAAATGTACAAGTGGCTCAAGTAACAAAGAACAAAAAAAAAAAAAAAAATACAAAAATGACATAAATCAAAATAATAATTACATTTTCATTGTACAAATTAAATATATGTCATCCAATTCGTACAGAAAAATATAATATTTTAATTTATTCTCTGCACTTTAATACACTTATACTAACATGAACAACAACCAATTGAGAATTACATCGTTTGTTTGTTACAACAACAACAAAATTAATTTTATTACAAACAATCCCAAGTTTACAACAATCCTAAGCACAAATTGCACATGCTCATAAAAATTTTTTTTGTCCAATTTCTGGCATAAACTGCGAACATGAATAACATATTTTGAGCTCAGTTGAGTTGATTTTAGTTACGAACGCCTTGAGCTTTATTTTAGCCCATTTTTTTTTCTCCGTGTAAGCTTAAATTCATGTAAATACCAAGAAAAATACATATTTTACAGGTCTTAAAAAAAAAAACATCTGTTTGATAATGAAGATATATCGATGGTTTAGGGTCTCAAGAGTTTGTTAAGACAAAAAATTTCAAAATTTAAATTTAATAATCAACATCAGTGTACCATCAAAATCTTCACTGTTTTGCTTATCGTATGCATTCTGAAGTAAAAAAAAGTTTTATGCTCAAAACTTGATTTTTTTGGCAAAAACAAGAGGTTCAGGAGAGTCAAAACCGCTCCAGGGGAATCTCTCCGATCAAAATAAAAAATTATGCAGAAATAGTTGCAAACAGTCCCTCCAACTTTTGAGTCATTTTTCTCTAAGAAAAAAAATTTCTGACTCATACCTACAGCAACATAAAAAGCTATATTTAAATATCATTCCATATAAGTTCGGGGCCAATTGGACCTCTCAGAAAGATTCTATGGGGTAAAAAAGTTATTAAAATAAATAAATTGACCTCCTGCTATTATTCAGTTTTTCTAGAAAAATGCTATGAAAGATGGTTAAATAAATATTATTAAACTAAAAAGGGTTGCTCTGAAACTTTGCATAATTGATTTTAATTAATTTTGTTTTAAAAACAAAAATTTTCGTTATTAATTTAACTTTGGAAACAGTTGTGTTTAACTAGAATGGAATTGTTTCAAGCTCTATTTCAATAATAAATTCATTGGATATGAAAACTATACCATTTAATATTAACACATATGTCCCTCTGTGTACTTATTACTGAATTACAATTTATATATGGTTTTGAACAGTTATGCCAAGAATAAATATACACTGAGAAAAAAAAAAACAGTTTCGATAGTATCGAAAGTGTAGACGTAGAGTTCCATTAAAGCAGTAACCTTTCCTGGTTTGTCTCTTTAGTCCAATTGTTTTGTCTATTTTGCACATATTTTTTATTTATCTTCCGAAAATTAACAAATAAATTAATAACACTCAAGTTATGGACTTTTTATCGAGACCAGAACACAGAAAAAGTTAAAAGTAATGGAAAAGATAGCGAATAGATACCGAACAGATAGCACCATCTATCGGGTAGTAGCATAAAACGAAATATGATGCCAGATGTTTTTCATAAGAGTTAAATCTAATCCGATCACCTTCTTAACGTGGAGTAGAGAACCAATGCTGCGAATCGGTTCGTACAAAACAAAAACAACACAAGCAAAAACAACGAAAAAAAAAACAAAGACAGCAGCAGGCACAGCATTAGCAGCTGATGATTGATTTTCTTATATAAACACATGTATTTTTCTTTTTATATTTTACTATTTTGTGCCTTTAATATAATAGTGACAAAATCCAAAATTAGATATTCATGCAGCAAAGGATATATCAGATATTTAAGTATATATATTATCTTTGAACGATGAGTATTAAAGGCTGTAGGTATACCCTAAAGTATTCGTCAAAAAAGTTTCATGACCTTGAAAAAATCTGTTAAAACGAACTCATACAAACCGCCCTGTAAAACGTAATTCTACTTAAAAACATGCATTAAAATTAAACAAGAAGTTTTAAAATAGATATTTAACGCATTTGCGTTTCTACAAAACAAAATTTAAAAGACAAGTGTTTAAATTTCAACTTAACACTCCCCAGTCGGAAGATAGGCGAGCACATCTCCTAAACGATTCATCCTTTCCTGCTGCCTAATGTATGAAAAAAGGCACTTATACTTTTGTTGATGTACAGGAAGCTGAAAAGCGATTTGAACAAAACAAGAAAAAGGGAACAAATTGAACTAATCGCTTTTTCCCTACTCGGGAAAGCGGTAAAGAGATCAATATTCCCGTAGTAGCAGTTTCATATAAAAAAGTATATGACGTTTGAAAACGAAGGGTCATGAGCTCTGAATCTTAAAGCAAGTGCCAAGAAGTTATCTTTGGATCATCGCTTTTCCTGGTGGGTACTTTCCTTTTTTTTCTCTCATTATTTCTTTGAAACTTTCTTTGACACTTTTTGAATATTTCAAATTGGTTTGAAAAATATAGAACATGAAATAAATAAGAACTTTTTAATTTTTTCAATATTGAAAATATTTAAAATGCAAACTTCAACGAATGGAATTAAGATTAGTCGGAGGGTCCCAAGGGTCGTTGATTACGAATCTTGTTTCAATCTTGGGGCATCGAAAACATCATGTTTTAATATATTTGTTTTAAATATTAAAATTTTTGTTTCATATTTGTTTTTAAAATTTAAAAACATTGTTTAAAAAAACAAAAACTTTAAATTTAACTTTAAAAACATTTGTGTTTAACTTAAATGCAATTGTTTCAAGCTCTATTTCAAAAACAAATTTGCTTGATTAAAACACAATTTCATTTAATTTTAACACATTTTTTTGTCAGTGTATTATTGAATAATATTAAATTTAAGCAAAATTTTGTGAAACTAAATTTTAATAAAAGTATGCAAATTAATACAAAAAAATGCCATTAGATATGTTTTGACTATGTATATAAATAAAATTGATGATATATTTTCGTATTTCTTTTGAAGTATTTTCTGTTTATGATAACCTTCAAAAAACAAATCTGGTAGTATTAATTCATAACAATTCTAAACTCTGTATCCATGCAAGTCCTCTGTATTCATAAAAGAGAATGTGATGGCGAGAGTTTTTTTTTCTTTGTAAAGAAAGTAACCAGAATAAGAGTTGGTCGGAAAATCGTTTTATTTGATTTGAAATACTGATGCAATAATCCGAATAAGCACGATACAATAATTGTTTACTTCAAATTATTACTTTTTATGTTTAGAAACCATGTTCAGAAACCATCTATTACGCTAAGAGAAACAAAGGTCAATTTTCAAAACTGAATTACTGCTCTAATTTTAACTTTTATTGACAAAAAAGTATAGATAATTTATAAAAGAAACTTGCTGTTAGAAAAACTGAAAAATAAATATTTCATGAATTGAAAACTTATTCAAAATTTTTGATAGCTATCGTGCAAAAATTTGGTAATTTTATTTAAAATTTTCATCAAAGAAATGTATAACCGAATCAGTATATTTTTTAAAAATATATTATTTAATTTTTGTTTTAAAAATTTAATTTAAGTAAAGCGAACATAAAAACCCATTCGTTCTCTATGTAACAAATTTACTATTTGTAAAGATGAGGGTTAAGTAACGGAGACCAATATGATACTTAAATTCAGCCAGAGTTTTTTATTAACTCTTTCAGCATCTTATAAGAAATAAAAATGGAAAGAAATTAGTAAGCCTTAAATAGATTTAAATTAGATTTACAAGATATTTCCCTAAAATTGCTTTACCCTTTAGCACATAATTTCTTCTGCCTATACTAAATGGTAACCTTCCTGGTTTTATAGTCGCGACTAGGATTCTATTAAATGGTAGGATCCACAAACTGTAAAATTGCAATAAAATTGAATACTGTAGTATTGTAGTAGTATTGTAGTATTTAATACTGTAGTAAAGAAAATCCATAAAAATATGTGAAATTGAGCGCTGCCAAAAACCATTGCATTGCAAATTGAAAAGAACAATTACACAGTGCGACAAAATGGAACGAAGTTGAAATACCTGGGAGATAATGATATTTTTCTTGTAGGTCTTATCGAGTTAAAGAACTTGCTATACTTGAAATTTGCCGGACACCCCCAAAATCTGGACTTATGGTCAAAAAACCGATTTTTCCTACCTTTGCCCACTTATTGGCTCATAACTTACTTGATTACCAACCGATTTTAAAAATTTTATCGGATCCTGAAAGACGATACTTAAACCTTTCTAACAATATACATACTGTTTGGGACAACTTGAGAAAGCTGTGTGTATTTACTCTGCAAATACAAATCTTTTTCAGTTTTTTTGACTTTTTTCAACTTTGACGATTTTTGTATACATTAAATTATATTGAGACCATACTAGTCCTGTTTGGATTCATAAAAAATATTTATTAGGAATTTTAACGCAATTTAGTATTTTAAAATTGGTCAGTAATTGACAAAGTTATTCAACTTTTAATGAAAAGAGATTTTTTCCAAAAATACATTTTCGGTATGACAACTCAAAAATGTTTGCTTGATCTTTTTTTTTTTAAGTCGGCATCATTAGTTACGCGTTGTAAAGACCAGCAATACTCCGAAATCATTTTAATTTTATTTTTTCCTTCAAAATGTTTTTCTATTGTTGCCATTTCTTGGTGAAAATGTTCTCCTTGCTCATCGCTTAACTGGCCTAAGTTCTCTGGGAAGAAGTCCAAATGCGAATGGAGAAAATTAATTTTTATGGACATGTTGCACCCCATTGCAGCATATGCACTTAAAAATTCATTCACAATTGCGACTTCCATTAAACAAAACATTCTTCCATTAACAAAGTACGGTCATTTCTCCTACCAGATGTTATAAGAAAATCGTTTGCTACCAGGTTCCACTGCTTTAATCGCGACCCGAGAATTTCAGATTGTCTTTTTGACAACTTTAAATCGCGTAAGAGATCGTCGAAATCTGATTTTGATATAAAATGACGTTCCATGGACGTCGATTTGGTTGGAAGGAACTCTTCCTCTTCCTCTTTCTCTTGTTCCAAGCACTTTATAGCTGTATTAGCAGACTTACTAGTTGAAGGAACGTCATCACTCACGTATATTGGCTTTGTTACAGTTTGTACATTTGCGTATTTTATATTTTTACGTGTTCTAAAACTGTGGCCTGAAACATTAGTTTCACAAAAGTAGCAGTCTTTTTGTTTATGATATGGCTGATGATGCCAAATCATAGGCGCAGCAAAAGGCAATGCAATTGAAGTCTGAACTTTTCGTTTTTTTAATGTTGTACAGCAAGATTCACAAATAAATTCTGGCTCGTACCAGCGACTACCATTATAAGAGCTATCAAAAACTTTGTTGTACACTTGCACTACTCCAATATTGTTTTTAAAATCACGCCGATGGCTTACATCCATAAATAACCCACATACATAGCAAAATTTGTTTCGTTTGTCACACATTTTTAATAAAATTGCACCCGATTTTTATCAAATTTCACCCGATGTTCAATGAAAACAGTTTAAGAAAAAGTAATAAATAAAACATCAAATTAAGAAAAAAAAATATCTTGTGATTTTTGTTGTGATCCTAACATTTTTTTAATATAACAGTGGTTTCCAACCAGCGGACCATATTTATCATATTGATTGTAGTAAGTTGAAGAAATGAATACATGTATAAAAAATACAATCTTAATAAAACTTCATCATTTTATAGTAATTTTTGTTAAAAAATTTATTTAATTGATGAAATTCATATTTACAGTATTTTTTAACAAATTAAGCTCTGAAGCGGAAAAAGTTTGACGACCGCTGCTGTTAGAATTTTTTTTTTTTGGTCTGTTGTTTTAGTAGAAACTGAAGAAAGAGAGAGTGAAAAACATAACACAAAAACATTCTATTGGCATTTAAAAAACCTCTCTTTTCATGGAAAGTTCCACAGTTGAGTCAGTGGCGTTTTCAAAAAATCTCTTTTCATTAAAAGTTAAATAACTTTGTCAATTACTGACACATTTTAAAATACTAAATTGCGTTAAAATTCCTAATAAATATTTTTTATGAATCCAAACAGGACTAGTATGGTCTCAATATAATTTAATGTATACAAAAATCGTCAAAGTTGAAAAAAGTCAAAAAAACTGAAAAAGATTTGTATTTGCAGAGTAAATACACACAGCTTTCTCAAGTTGTCCCAAACAGTATGTATATTGTTAGAAAGGTTTAAGTATCGTCTTTCAGGATCCGATAAAATTTTTAAAATCGGTTGGTAATCAAGTAAGTTATGAGCCAATAAGTGGGCAAAGGTAGGAAAAATCGGTTTTTTGACCATAAGTCCAGATTTTGGGGGTGTCCGGCAAATTTCAAGTATAGCAAGTTCTTTAACTCGATAAGATCTACAAGAAAAATATCACTATCTCCCAGGTATTTTGGACTGTCGCACAGTGTTATATAACTGTCGCGCTGATATTATTTTTGCAGTCATAAATAAGTTGAAATAATATAAAAATAGAATTGTTTGCTTTTTATAACATATGTTTTCCTTTTCATATCTATGAAAACAACAAGAAAAATAAGACAAAACAGCTATTTATGACAATGACAATGCATGCACAGCTAATATGGCGGCAAGGATGTTGCCAAAAAAATGACTTAAGTTAAACAAACAAAGAAAGACAACTCATTTTTGGCCATGAAAATAAACAGCAGGCAGCAAAGTCAAGCAAAATCAAGCAAAATGAAGCAAAATAATACAAAATAAAACAAAATAAAACTCGTTATACAAGAACAAGAGCCAAAAGTGGCGACTTTCAATGGTAAAACATAAGCATAAACACATTTTTATAGCACACATTTAGGCACTTAAGAAAAACATAAATATGCCAGAACAAATAAATATGCCAGATATTAAAGTGCATGTTTATTAAAACTGGAAAGAAATTTACCAAAAACTATGTTCAACCACAACAGCAGACAATTGAGCAAAAGTTTTTTGAGTTACAATACAATTTTCTATTAAGTTTCAGGCAAATTTTGCAAAATTTCTATCTTCTTCTTCTTCTTCTTCGTTGTCTTAATTTTATACTTTATATTGTCTAATCCTAAAATGCTGCACTGCAATTTGTGTGCTTGTCTTCTACGAATTGGTTCAATGGTTGGGACTGAGAGTGTATGCATGTGTGTGTTGATTATTTCTAACTGTGCCTGCATGTATGCACGAAAAACTTTCTCTCTCGTTGTGTGTCCGTTCATCATCCATGCCACAGAAGCCGCAAGTAAAACTTTTTTACTGACGATTGCAATTAGTTTCATATCAACATAAATTAATGTTGCCAGGATTAATTTATGAGCGGTAAGGCAGTCTGTGTGTGTGTGTGTGTGTGTGTTTTGTTATGTGTAACTATATTTGATACGCTTTGTATGTACGCAAAAGCAAAAGTTCTGAATTATAGCATTAGTCAAAGTAGTGCCACGTCAGCAAGTTTTGGTCTAATTTTTTGATAACTCAGATCAACTTGTAGTGTTTATAGCAAGCAGGTTTAAAAAAAAAAATGCTATAATTATTATTTTGCAAGCAACATAAGTCATCTGTAACCAGAAACTTGACACATATTGAAGACATTCGACGTGACACTAAAATTATACCCATACAAAGCGCTGTTAACACAGTTCAACATATGAAAAACTACAGACAGCGATCAGTGGATTCTGAGAGAAGTGATCAAAAATAAATTAAGAGATATTTTAAAAATTTACGTTTGAGTACTTTAGATTTCTTTAGAAACAATTTTGTAATAAAATATTAAAAACTTATACCCATACGTAGCGCTGTTAACACAGTTCAACATATGAAAAACTACAGACAGCGATCAGTGGATGCTGAGAAAAGTGATCAAAAATAAATTCAGAGATATTTTAAAAATTTATGTTTGAGTACTTAAGATTTCTTTAGAAACAATTTTGTAATAAAATATTAAAAACTTATACCCATACGTAGCGCTGTTAACACAGTTCAACATATGAAAAACTACAGACAGCGATCAGTGGATGCTGAGAAAAGTGATCAAAAATAAATTCAGAGATATTTTAAAAATTTATGTTTGAGTACTTAAGATTTCTTTAGAAACAATTTTGTAATAAAATATTAAAAACTTATACCCATACGTAGCGCTGTTAACACAGTTCAACATATGAAAAACTACAGACAGCGATCAGTGGATGCTGAGAAAAGTGATCAAAAATAAATTCAGAGATATTTTAAAAATTTATGTTTGAGTACTTAAGATTTCTTTAGAAACAATTTTTCTATAAAATATTTAAAAAAAAAATTTATTTAAAATTTTTTTGTGCATTTTCAAAATCTAATTCCCTTTTTTTATTTTTATTTTTTTTTTAAAGGGTTTAGAATTGCCCGTAAATGTAGTGAGAGAGGCTTGAAGTATTCTAGAAAAATTATCCTTGTCAAATTTTACTTTAAATTTACTTCCCGTAAAAAAACATTATTAAAATAAATATTCATTGCATACTTTTAGGAATTTGATTTCATTAGTTGATGAATTTTTATAGCTGAGTTACTAAAAATTGACAATTTTTATCTACAGAATATAGCTAAAGAGAGATTTTTTTAAAATCTCTTTAAATCCACTGCTAATAAATTTCAATTTTTGCAAAATTCAAAAATTGTCGTACAGTGTAATTCATTACACTAGTAAGCAACTGCAAATAACTTCTGATCTTTTATCCTGCAAGCACTGCAGCACGTGCTCTCATTAACACTACAGAAAACAAAAATACACAACAAATAAATTTTGTAGCCAAAGCAATTAAAAACTGCACGTAAGAAATAATTTAACTTACTTTTTTCGTGCAACATTTTTATTTCTTTTTTTGTGTACTCATGTTTTTCCATTACAAGAAAGAATTTCTTAAGAAAGTTGAACAAAAACTTTTTTGCAATTTTATAGTGCTTGTAAGTTACCTTAAGTTAATAGTTAAACAAGCTCATTATTTGGAAAATTGATGAGCGCACAATTTGCAAAAAGCAAACAAAATAAAAATAAAAATAAAAATAAAAAACTTTGAGTGCCGTTGACTTAAATAACAAAAACAAAAAAAAAAAAAATAAACAAACAATTAAATGGAAAACATGCGAATTAAGCGTGTATCGAAAATAGCTACGTAAATATTCTGCACGACCTCACCGAAGGCTTGTTCAACTGAGTGGTTGGTCATCGGCTGCCAGGCGAGAACAACAAGCAGAAAAGTTGTTGACTTTCATCAATATGCGCGCGCGCGCATTTGCTTTAAAAGCTTGCATGCACACGACGACTAATTAATTGGGCACCAAGGATTTTATGCTGCTGTTTCACATACAGCAGGCACTTGAGCGCCTGCTATACCACAGCTTCGGCGATTCCTTCCAGCTACACGCACGCAATACAATCGCAATTAAGCACAGAAATTCAACGGCAACAACAACAACAGCAACAGCAAAAATGAACACAGTGTCAAGTCCTTGGCCACGAATGGAATCGCTTGAAAATATCGCGTAAGCAATAAAATTTCAACATTTGCAAATTTCAACAGATTTCCATCGAATAGAGAGTATGAATATCAGTGCATACTTTTGGGCACATTCAAGTGCGGAATTTTCGCTTTAAGGGCGGGAGCGACAGATTTCGATCTTAACCCTTTAAAGTTTGTATTAGTAAAAATAATATAAATCATAATTAAGAGAACAGCCATAATTTATTCATCAGTTCAACTATAATCAGGGCAGGTGTGCGAAAATCCGATAACGACAAACGATGTTAGAGAGTTTTAGATACTTTAAGCGAGTAGTTCGATGGTTTGGAGTTTTTTTTTTCAAACATTTCAATTTAATAGTGAAAGTGTTAGTAATAAAATATATAAAATATTTTTTTTGTAATTTCTAAAACAGCAGTTATTTATGATATCTGCATAAGAACAGTTTATTAATTTGTTTGAATCAGACAACGAAAATAACTGTTATTTTTAAAATGTTGCAGGAAAAAATCATTATGTTAAAAGCACTGGAGAAGAATGTCACGTTTACGAAATTGATACTTGTTTCATTTGCTGTTCAAAAATATTAAGATTTTTATTTTTTAAGTTTTATATTAAAAATCATAAAATAACTGTTGTTGTTAAGTTTTATTTTTCGCTCATAAATAACACTTATTTTTGTAATTTTATTTTATTAATCAGAAAATAACATTTATTTTTGAGTTTAATTTTTTTCGCTCTGTAATAGAGAGTATTTTTTAAGGTTTTTTATTTTTACTCAGAAAATAACACATATGGGCATCTCCCAGTGGCACGGACGCGACATTCGCACGGTTTTAACTACTCGAAAAACAGGAAAGAAACAAAATGAGCCGATATGTATTTTAAGTTTTCTAACGCGATGAAAGAGTGCTACATTTAAAAAAAAATTGGCGAGATTTAAAACAAATCAGTACAAAGAATTAAGCAATCATTCAATGAAACGGACGCTACAAAAAAAGAAGTTTTTTTAAAGTCGTATGGAAATATGCAAAATTTAGCTAATTTTGAGAACTTTTTTTTATATATAATATACATGTTATTGGAGGTCAAAGGATAACTATTCTTCGTAGACTTATGAAATATTAGAATTATCTCTTCACTTTTTTTAAATAGATATAGCACGAATACGGACGCGACATCTCGGACGCGACAAATTTTTCCACCATAGTAAAATACAGTAAAGATGTTTATTATAAATTTTAATAAAAATACATCATAATAAGTTAAATTCAAGTTACATAGCAGTAATACTAATCAAAATAAAAAAAAATTAATTTAAAAGCTGTTAGAGTACTTTATTTAAATGTTTTTCTTAACTTTTGGTGGACCTTTTTTGGGAGATGCCCATATTTTTCAGTTTTATTTTTTCGCTCTAAGATAAAAACTTTTTTTTGCGTTTTATTTTGTTACTTACAAAATAAAACTTAATTTTGAGTTTTACTTTTAAACTCTGAAATAAAACTCATTTATTGAGTTTTTTTTTTGCACTCAGAAAATAAAACTTTTTTTTTGAGTTATATTTGTTCGCTCAAATAAAACACTTATTTTCTTATTTTAATTTTTTTGCTGACAAAATAACACTTATTTTTGTAGTTTTATTCTTTTACTCACAGAATAACTTGTAATTTTTGTTTTAAGCTTTTAAATTGGTTTTTCTTTTAATTATGGCCCTTTTTGAATTCCATATTTAAAAAAACTAAGTAAGTTTAATTTGACGAGGAAAATTTTAAGCTTTATATATGTTTTATTTTCTGAGCAAACAAAAAATAACTCAAAAATAAGTTTTATTTACTCATGAATAAAAATTCTCAAAAAAAGAACTTTTATATAACTCAAAAATATATGTTATTTACTAAATAACACAATAAAACTAAATAAAAAAGTTTTATTTCAAAGTGAAAAAAGAAAACTCCAAAATAAATTTTATTTTGTAACTAAAAATATAAAACTCAAAACATATGTTTTATTTTAGAGCGAAAAATAAGTGCGATTTTCTGAGTAAAAAGAAAAAACTTAAAAAAGATCTAATATTTCAGTGGTGACCGTGGCATGCAGGTTAAGTGTGTGGCCTAGCATGTTCGGAGCCCGGGTTCGATCCCCAGCCGCGGCGAAAAGTTTTTTTCAATAAAAAATTTTTCTGATCGGTCACCACCTCTCTGCAGACAATGGCAAACGTCAGAGAGTAAACAATGCCATGTAAAGCTTCTTGAAAACATGCACTTTAGCCGTTCGGAGTCGGCAAAAAACATGTAGGTCCAGTTCTCGGTCAATTGTGTGCAAACATTTAATAACACACACAACACAATTGATCATAAGAAGCTCGGTCAAAGTCCTTTCGAGGGCTGAAATGGCCAAATTGAATTTTTTTGTTTTTTTATTTCAGAGTTAAAAAAAATAAAACTCGGAAAATAAATGTTAAAATCGGATTTTTTTAATAAAACTTATAACAGTTACGGCCCCTGGTTTTAATATTCAATTTTAATTAAAAGGTCTTCAAAAACATTTTCTTATTGCATACTATCTAGGATCTTTGACGGAGTTGCTTTCGTTCTAGAAAATTATTTTGAAAATATAATAATAGCTGTGTTTTTTACCAAGCGAGTAGGCAAAAAACGACTGCTTACTCGCTTAAGAATTTTTTTAAAACTTGGAAGCATTTTCTGAAAAGTCAAAAACGTTGTTTATGTTCTGATCAAATTTTTGTAAACAATTTTTGACAAATTTATTTTATATATCAAAGTTTTGACAATTAGTGATGCATAAATTTTCAGATTTAAAACATTGGAGACTCGGTTCTGAAAACAAACCCGATACTCAAAAGATTTTCAGTGCTAAAAGTTTAAGCAAGCAACATAGTTTTACATAATGAGTATATTTGATAAATTTTGTTTATCTTACCTGTTAAATTATTATGTATTTTTATTGAAATATTGATCTAAAGCAAATTATGAGTATTTCGTGAAAAGTATTTGGTACAAAAAATTTTCATTTCTTACATCACTATTGACTATCAATCAGATATAGTTGCCACCTTTGTAGGAAATTTATACAATTATTGAAACATAACTTGGAAGCATTTTTTTTCGTTTGGTCGGCAAACTTTTAAGCGACTAACAGTTTCCTGTGTTATTTAAGCGAGTATACATATGATAAGCGGTCGTTTTTTAACTACTCGCTTGGTAAAAAACACAGCTAATAACAAATGTGGAAAATAACACTTTTATTTTTTATTTTATTTATTAAATTTTTAAAAGAAAATGAATATATATTGTCAATATTTTTACATGCTTCAAATTATTCCAAGGTTTTTAACCCTTTCGTGAATCTTGTCCATTGTAATGGACATGCATTTGAAATGAGTGTTGATAATGAGCGGTTATCAAACCGTTATTTTTGATAAAAAATGCTTTGTAAACAGTGCATTGATCTTCTAATTTAGCCTTTCATTACGAGATTTGGGTTCATAACAATAGCACGTGCTGCTTCTATGAGATCTTGTTGAGTCGAAAGAAAACAACCAAAGTGAGTCAACATTTTTTTATATTATGTTTGTAAATTAACTTATTTGCGTTTTTTGTCTTACTTTAAAGAAACTAAATGCAAAATAGTAGTGAATGTGGAAAAATATATTTTGTTTTACTTGGAAAAAAATTAGTTAATAGCAATGTTCATTCTAATGCACATGCTCAAATACCTACTTCCTTTTAATGTATAGTTTTTTTTTATTTACTTTATTTATCATAAATGTAGGCTTTTTTATTTTTTTTTCATTATTATTTCTTAAAAGATACTGAAAGGGTTAAATTATATATGATGGCTCCGTAGAGAAAATTGCTATTATTGAAAATAGATAAATTTTTTATCGGAGAAAGTTTTGTGATTTTTTTCTGAGTGTATGCTTGGTTGGACCTTAACATGTAAAAAAATAATAATATGTGTCTTTAAGACCTTTTTCCTCTGAAATGTTTTTTGCAAAATTGTATTTTATTTTGTGTTTATATGAATTATCAATAAGTGTTGTCTAATAAGTGTTTTCTTGCGATTTTTTTTTGAGTATTCAAGTCTGACTCAAAATCATACAATATGCACACTTGCTATAACTTTAAAAGCAATTATCTCGAAACCACTTTTCGCGATTAATAATCGCAATAAAATGTATTCGAAAAAATTATTCGATTTCAATAATTTTTGCGCAACCAAAGAGCATGGAAACATCCCATTAAAGCTCTAAGAATCCCTTTTTCTGTAAATTTTAAACTTTGAATGCTATAGTAAAGTTATTTGTTTAACAACCTTCTTTATTCTTGTACCGATAATACCGGCATGAATTCCTAATATATTTCCGTTTTGATTTTAATTTTTAAATTATGTTCTAATTTGATATGACCATGATTTGGTTTGATGTGACCGTGGCATGCAGGTTAAGTGTGTGGCCTAGCATGTTCGCAGCCCGGGTTCGATCACCAGCCGCGGCGAAAAGTTTTTTTCAATAAAAAATTTTTTCTAATCGGTCACCACCTCTCTGCAGACAATGGCAAACCTCAGAGAGTAAATAATGCCATGTAAAGCTTCTTTAGAACATGAACTTTAGCAGTTCGGAGTCGGCATAAAACATGTAGGTCCAGTTTTCGGTCAATTGTGTGCAAACATTTAATAACACACGAAACACAATTGATCATAAGAAGCTCGGTCAAAGTCCTTTGAAGGGCTGAAATGGCCAATTTGTGTTTTTTTTTCTAATTGATGAAATAAAAAACAACAACAACATCAACAACAATAATCTTTAAATAAAGTCTTATATTTTTTCTATTCAATAATAAAACGCTGTTAATCTATATTTTTTATAAATTTAGAGAAATTAAATTTTTAGCGAGGCACTCGATTTTTTTGTCGCCAATGTAAAGGCCTTAAAAAAATAGGACTCTGATTGTTGTTGTGTAACTCGAAGTCATTTCGAAATAATTTGCATAAATTCCGAATTCAAGTACAAAATTGGACATTCCGTTAAGATTTTAAAATTTATGAATTGATACAATTAAAAAAATGAGTATTTTCGTTTTACTAAATCTTTTAATATTTTGTACAGAACGTATAAATCGTGTTTGGCATTTTTTTTTTAACTTATTACATTACTTTATACAACTCTAACCGCCGGATATTTGTGTTAGAATATCCTAAGATTTGCTAATGTACTCAGCAATCTGAATACTCGTGACGTTGTTGAGTTACATATATTGTCATACCTTAAAGTTTACATTTTCATTTATATATAAAACATTCAACACCCAGAAAAAAAAAATCCTGTAAAGATAACGCTCTTTTAACACTTTATCATGTTATTGAAATTTAACACGATCAGTTATGTTAATAATAAACACTTCACATGATAATTCAATTCTTTTCAAAAACTCTTGTGCAGAGGCCAAAATCACATAAAATGGCTTCTGTTGAACAGGACATTAATAAAAGGGGCATTTTGTCACTTAATTCGCTCAACGGCAACATTATTCGCAGTGTTTTTTTTCTTTTAAGATGTTGATACAATGAGAAAATTAACACTTTACTCATGTTATTTTTTAACACTGCTAATACAATGTTATTCTTTGGAAATTCTTGTTGTTTTGCGTGTAAAAATGATCATGTTGGCTTGACAGGAGCCGTGTTGAAAAATTTTGCCTCATTTTTCTCTGGGTGAAGTTAATTTTTGTAGTTAATAATATATCTTCTTTGTAATTTTATGTTAATCAATACGGTTCAATTTTTATTCAGTTGAACCGAGTTCTCAAAAAAGAAAAAAATAACTGAAAATCAAAAAATTTTAATTGGAATAAGTAAGAGGAGATCAACAGACAAAGCTGGTCTAACAGTTAAGTTGACTGTTACGAGTCTTTAGTAAGACGATTCAAGAAGAAATATTTTGCAAATTTAAGTCTGACATGCCTAGCGACACAGTCATATTGTGTAAGGCAGCGTTCATAGTGAACGCCGATTCAGACAGGCAGGCAGGCTGAAATCTGTGTGAACTAACGAGACACAAATATCTACCTATCTCGCTTGTTTACACACTCTGTCTGCCTGGCTGTCTGAATCGGCGTTCGTTAAACTCGAAAGTTTTTAATGACAAAAAAATATAAAATAGTTTTGAAGTTGTTTTATTTTAAAAACTTCAATAAATGACAAAACAACAAATTATAGATAAGCTGTCTGTGACATAAGAGTGCTTTTTACGGATTAAAAATATGTCCATCACTCATGGTTTTTATGATTTTTATGTTTTATATGTATTTTTTAATAATATTTTTCTATTGCATAAAATTTGTTTTATGTATTTTCTCAAAAGAACTGAACTTAAGCTATGCTATGATATGATATGATATGCAATTCCATATGACATATGCATGAAACAAGCCGCCATCAATAAATTTATAAAAGCATTAATAAAAATTTCCGAGAAATTCCAATTCAACTGTTATTTGAGAAAACTGAAAACATTCATTTTGAAATTTCAGCGGAAATTACATACAAATATAAAAATCAAATATAAAAATTCAACATTTTATTTTTATTATGGTTTTTGAAGTTTTCAATATTGATGACAGAAAATATACAAATATTCTATACAGGCCGTCATCCCTTTGAAAAATAAAAATTATTTTGCACTTTACAGCGAATGTCCTTGTCATCTATTATATGTTCAAATTGTGCTTGTGTTAACTCATTAAGACATTAAATGTTTAAGTACTACACTCCAGTACTTACACGTTAATAACTGTGTTCTGTGAAACGAATATGGCAATAAAGAGAAAAAAAACAACAAAGTCATAAACGTCCAACAGTAAATGCATAGCAAGTCATACATAACACTATTCTACTTATAGCGAATATTAGTTTTAAAGTGAAAAACAGAAATCATTATCACGATCATAAAATGTTAAGCCTTTTATGCCTGCCTATGCTTTTTATGATTTATGTGTGGTTTCTTAAGATGCCTGGGAGGTTTTTAATGGTTTGAAATATTTACGCCATGATATATGATCTGTGTTTGTGAAAGGTAGAAATTTTAACTTTTCACACATGGCTTAACCCAAATTTAGCGTTGTAAATTAATGCATTCTTAACATTTTTTGCCAACAACAAAATATTGAAAAACTTTAGCTTTCAAAAGTGTTACTAGGACTGGATATATCAGCATTTTATTTCAAATTTTTAAATCTTGGCAAAGTATTTTAGAGATGTGTTTGTGAAAACTTAATATGTTAACAATATGTGCGGAATCATAACTTTAGCCAATATAACCGTTACTATTAGTATAAAACTATGTTAAATGCATGACTTTTAAACCTTTCTTTTAATTTTAAACAAAGCTATTTTAAGCTGAAACATTTTACTCATATCTTATTTAAGAAACTATTACCAACATTTTCTGCTTGGGCTTTTAAGTAACGCGTTAGCTGCTGGTTGGCCTTTTGTGGTTATTTCAGTTAATTCCCCTCAGTCCACAGGTTGTTTGTGTTACTAGTTTCTCGATGCTGCTGCTGGCTACTAGCTAGCAATAGTGAATAGCAAAGGATTTCGGATTGTGTGGTATCGTCCTTGTCGTCAACGTCGTCACAAATGCAAAAACGTATCCATTACTTATGCAAAACGTGACGGCATAAATAAAATATGCCGAACGTAACGTTGTGTTGCGTTGCTGTCATTAAAAATGTTCGCTTAGGTTTTAGTGTGCGACACGCATATTACGCTCCTTTGAGTCCTGCTTGATGAGTGCTGAAACTGAGTTAATGTTATTGGTGGAGGTGGGTGTTGGTCGTATGGATGGATGGTGGTTTAACAATTACATTCGAAAATTAGTGCCATCAACTTCAGGGAATTCATATTGCTAGATTTTGTTGTTGCTGTTGTTGTTGTTGTTGTTGTTCTAGCTGTAACAACGGATGTGCGTGGATATTTAATAAGCTAGGCAATTGTGCGCAAATGTTGTTTAAATAGTTAATTAAACTAGTTTACTTAAGAATTTCTTTGTTTAACTAAGAACTTTAGTTATTTGTTTAAGTTAACTAGTGTGTGCGCGTTTATTTTTTGCAAAGAGGCAGGTTGTGGATATTTCTATAGAAATTCTTGATTATTCTTATTGTATAACGTTGATCCGCTCTTCTTAACACGAACTTAATTCTTGTTTAACAATCAGGTTGGTTGAGCTTAATTGTTGTTATGTTAAATATTTGCAAAAAATTTAAACGCTGTAAATCTGTCTTAAAGACGGACAAAAAAAGTTCATGTTCACTTCAGTAACTTAATTTTTGTGTTTTAACTTAACAAGTATCATTTGAAATTTCTCAAAAAATATTGATTGATTTAAAATTTGATATCATCGCCTTCAAAGAAAAGAGGCCGTGTAAAAAAAGAAAGCCAAAAAAGTATGCTTAGACCAGGAATCATTGTATATCTCATTTTTGTTTTTAAAATTTATGGCTTACATCAATTTCATAATCACTTTGTCATAACATCAAGAACTGGCACAATTAGCACACCATAAACTGGCGCACTTACTCGTTATAATTCTTGGAAATACTTAAATAACAGTAATAAAACCTTTTCCTCACATAAATCAAAATTGGTTTAACGCTCTGCACAATCTGTTTAAAAGCGGTATAAAAGGTTTATATACTATAGTACAGGTAACGTAAACTCTCACAATGTTTCAACATTTTAGACATAAATTATTTGGTTCTGACAAAAATTTACTTTTCAAATATTTTCATAACTGAATATTTATTGTTTTTTTTTTAAATAAATATTGTGGCTTTCTTATTTAATGTCATTTTTTTTATAATTCTTTAAAACATTTATTTTCAAAGTGATATTTTTAACTAAAATATTAGTTATTTTTAATCAAATTTTGGCATATAATTTTCAAATCCAATAGTTTACATTAAAATTTTTAATTGTAAATATTAGCTTTTGAATTCAATTAATGTTAATATGTATATATTCTGCAATAAACGGTTTTTATTATGTTTATTTATTAATCTATACTAGTGTTTGTCACTGAATTCCTCCTAAACGACTGGACCAATTTTGTTGCAATTTATTGTGTGTGTTTGAGTGCCTCCCTGAATAGTTTCTTTTGAAATTTATCTTTCAGTAGGTCGTATATTATAACATAACATTTATATAATTTAAGCAACTTCATTCATTATGTAGAAATTTTATTAAACTTGCTAAATATAAAAAGAAAAATATCCACGATGAATTTTTTTCAACGGTTGGGTTTCTTAGAACAAGTAGTTTAAGCATTTACAGGTAAATTATAATTAAAATATGACGAGAAGTTCTGCTATACAAATTTTGAAAAATAATACATACTTTTTTGTTTCAGCTGATGAGATTTCATCAATATAAAAATTTTTTTTTAAACCTTCACGTAGCAACGCATTCAGCGAAAGTCATCACTCATCTAGGTAGGTATCTTCACTGCAACAGAGTTGAATGTAGTCAGCAAAACCTAAATGAGTAGTGATTCTCACTGGATGCCTTGTTGTGACGTTTAAAATCAGAAAACTGTCACTGAACGGTACCAAACAAGTCAACAAACGACTTTGTTGCATGCGAACAATGACAATAAGTTAATCCCAAACAAGGTGAAAGTTGATGAGATCTAAAAAGTCGTCTAGTTTTATAAATCCAGGTTTTAAATACTATATTTTATTGCGCAGTGCTATAACTTAAATTAAAAAAGATATATTTGCAAAAACGAAAAAAAAGTATCTCTATTTTATTGCTAGTTTTTTAATTTTTAGTTATTTTTTTAAACTTTAACTTTTTAATGGTTTACGCAGAGGCACAACTGTCTTACTGTTTTGATTTTATTAATTTTTTTTGTTTCAGGCTACCTGGAGGGGAAATATCGTGCAAGTCGCAAGAGACCTCTTGTTCGTGACCTCTCAAGTTGTACGCGGTTTGTAACCATAACTATTGATGCAAAACCAAAATAGCAAAAAAAAAAATTTAATTAAAAACATAGCTACAAATATAAAAAAAGCATTATTGTGATATTAAATAATATAACAGAAATACAGTCTTTCAAAAACACCCGCATTTGTACCCAAACAGTTAAAATTGGGCCTTAACAAAAATTCCGAAATCACAAAAAACTTTGAGGCCAACAAAAACAAAAACAAATATGCAGTTTTATAATGAGGGAAAAAACTTAAACAGTATTAGTTATCAAAGTTCGTGTGGTATGGAAATATGAAATTGTGGACCAGTGAAGTTGAATAAATGTGTAAGATTCTGTGATTATTGATGACAGTAAGTAATGCTGAAATTATAATACAAAAAAATATAAATTGTTCCAAATATTTAATTTAAAATAGAGCAAACGGGCTAGTGGAAAAAAACATACTCTTATAAAGACCGATTCACTCGGTCATAATTCAAATCTGAGAGAAATTCTTTGTCATTAGACATAAGACAACATGTTGGTATTTTTCATTAGACTGACAACAACTTAATAATGAAAATGACAAGTGAAAACCAAATTTAAGAAATTTATTTTCTGTTTTCAATAACTTGCATTTGACTAAAAAAAAAATCGCTTAAAGATGAGAAAATATATTCTCCAACCGACAATTTCATTGCCAAGGTGATTTTTTTTTTGTGATATTCGAATAAATTACGTCCCAATTTTTTTGATGCTAACCTTTTAATCAAGACGTAATCAACAACCTATTAATTGTTCCCTATGATATCATGAATGCGCTAAAAGATATTCGAGTTCAAAGTTCATCAAAACTGGTCATAATTTTCTTCAAAAATGTACTCCACAGTAAGGCGCGGATTTAGGTGGGGCCAGGGGGGCTGCAGTCCCCGGCCCCGAGCAGGCTGAGGCCCCGAAAGAGCTTGTATATTAAAAAACATGGCATGCAATATAAAAATTTTTTCGAAGTAATCGACCTTTTAAAGTTTTAAAACAATGTATATTTGTAAGAAATCGTGGTTGTGCTTAAAATTTCTTTTATGTATGGGGCCATAATTGATGTGGTAATGGTGGCAATATTTTTATTATTTTATGTTAATAATGCATCAAGAGAAGTAATAAACATAAAATATGAACTTTTGAAGCAATGTGGCTTATCATGTTTTTACAACATGCTTCTCATATAGATCTTAGAAAATTTTATGTGAAGATCAAAACCAAAAATCCGAAACGCAGCATGAAGCTGCTGCATTATTGAATAAATTAATAAAACTTCAAAATGCTTTCATGATAGTTTTCTGAAACTGAATTTTGAATCGCTTCAATACAACTAGTCAATATTTGCAAAAAGTAGATATTGATTTGATAGCTGCTAACGATATGTTGTCTTCTCTTATCGAGTTCGTAACACATCTGCGAAGTGAATTTTCAGGGTTTAAGAATAGTGCTAAAATTAATATTTTTATTATTAAAAGATCCGAGCTAAATGCTCTGTTTTTAAGTAGGCCCTTATCGATTTTAGCCCCAGGCCTCGCATGTCGATTTTTCCCAAAATGCATGAAGCCCTTGAGTTGAAAAATTCGTTCCGCTATAATGTAATAAATTCTTCTTTTCAAATTGTTTTTAAAATAAAAAAAGTTAAATTTAGTGCCATAGTTAAAAAATGCCATGTACTTTGAAGGTACTTTATTATTAAATAAAGTGTTTGTGCCAACAGGTAGATTTTTATATTTAAGATAAAACCCTTGGAACTTAATTCCACGTTAAACAGCCATGTGGAATTTCCACGATTTCAGGTAATATAAACCAATTAGGAGGGTAGCAGTATGGAATGTTGCAAATTATTTGTGTAGAGATTTTTGCAAATTTATTTTTCTGTTTTTACCTAATTAGAACAAATATATACAAGTTTAAAACCAACTTGTACGTTATTCAATCATACAGTGTCGCAACTCAAGCAAGATACTCTTAGAGCTCATTTTAAAAGTTCTTACCGTGTAATATTTTGAATAGAGTATATTAAACCTCAATTTTAGTCATGTGGAATGTTGAAAGAAAACCACTGCAAAGTAAGGAGAATGTCTATCAAAATAAATTGCCTGCAAACAAAGTGCCTACAAAGGATGCACAACAACATAAAAACGTAAACATTACGCAGGAGTTCAACTCCACTGAGAAGCAGCAAAATACTGTAAAACAGCTGGGCATGACTTCTGCCATCAGTCTAGCGGAGCCAAGCCCCGAACATTTACTGCGAACCAATGAATTAGCTGTTGCATTACAAACATACAATGTCTTTGAGACGCCTGCAGAGCTAGAGCATCGCATGCAAATTTTAGCCAAGCTAGATGCGCTGCTGAAGCAATGGATCCGATCGGTGTCAATAGCTAGACATATGCCTGCAGAGATTGCCGCAAAGTTGGGTGGCAAGATCTGCACCTTTGGTTCTTATCGACTAGGCGTGCATCACAAGGGCGCTGATATTGATGCGCTCTGCGTGGCGCCAGTTAATATTGAGCGCAGTGATTTCTTTGGATCTTTCGTACAGCTGCTAAAACAGCACACTGAAGTTACAGAGTTGCGAGCCGTTGAGGAGGCATTTGTGCCGGTTGTAAAAATGAAATTCGATGGCATTGAAATTGATTTATTATTTGCGCGTCTGGCACTTGCACAGATACCACAAGATTTTGATATGCGTGACGATAATCTGCTCAAGACAATAGATCGTTATTCAGTGCGTAGTTTGAATGGTTGTCGTGTCACGGATGCGATATTGGCACTTGTGCCAAATGTGGACAACTTCTGCTTGGCCTTGCGCACCATCAAGTTATGGGCTAAAAGTAAGTTTAACACTTTGTTCTTCTTAATTATAATATTGCTTGAAATATACAAATAAAAATAATTTATCAAAACGAATTTTAATATATTTTTGAAAAATTGATAAAAACATTAAATAAAACCACATTTATTAAAAAATATAATAACTTTTATTGCTATTTTTTTCTTAGAGCACGGCATATATTCGAACTCCTTGGGCTATTTTGGTGGCGTTACATGGGCCATATTGGTTGCACGCACGTGCCAACTTTATCCGAATGCAGCTGCCGCCACTCTGGTGCATAAATTTTTCATGGTCTTCTCACGTTGGACATGGCCAAGTCCAGTTTTGCTGAAGAAACCAGATCAGGTTGACTTAAAACTACCAGTTTGGGATCCACGCACTAACATAGCGGATCGTTATCATTTAATGCCTATCATAACGCCAGCTTTTCCGCAGCAGAACTCAACATTTAATGTATCCGAGTCGAATAAGAAAGTTATTGTGGACGAGCTGAAACGTGGGTTGGCCACAACATGTGCCATCATGTCGGAAGATGCAGCTTGGCAACGGCTCTTTGAACCACCAAGTTTCTTTTATAGGTGAGTGTGAGAATGTGCCACATTACTAGGGGCCTTAGTAATTTTTAAGAGAGAAATAATAAGTTAATATATCTGTGTCTACAAGGAATAACAGCTACAGTCATTTTTTGCGAAGAATGCAATGCAAGTAATAACCTTATTTTGTCCTAACTTGACTTTAGCTGTTTTCCTTGTCGAAACAGATATATATAAAAAAAATATTAACTCTAGCAATAATACGTGAGAAATACAAAAACAAGTTATAAAGAACTAATACAATTTTTTTGTTCTTTGTATTCATTTCAGATATAAACACTTTATTGTCCTCTTGGTCGACGCTCGAACAGCCGAAGATCATTTGACTTGGTGCGGTTTGGTCGAGTCAAAAATACGTTTACTCATTGCCAAATTGGAACGTGCTCCACACATTGCATTGGCACACATTAATCCAAAATCATTCGATAACAATATATCTCAAAGTCCGTCAAAGCAAGAAAACATACATAAAACCAGTTCACCATTTTGCTCTATGTGGTTTATAGGTCTGGAATTTGAGCGTTCTGAAAAACTCAATGTTGATCTGACAGAGAGTATTCGCAGTTTTACCGAGCATGTTGTTCAACATGGTGTAAGTTTTAAATTTAAACTTGATACGCATTTGCTAAAATTCAATTTTTTGCAGCTAAATATTCAGATGCTGCAGTCAGGCATGAATATTGATGCACGTTATGTCAAACGTAAACAACTGACACAATATTTAAGTATCGAGTTTTTAAGAAATGAACGCAAACAACACATAACGTGCCTACAGGATGATGGTAAGAAACGACGCTGCTCCGAGATTTCACTGTCAGCATCCTCCGAAGGTGATGCTGACCTTGATGGATGTGCTGTCAAGCGAAATCGAAATAGTAATATAGACAACCGTACTACAAGTGATGTAATTATCATCGATTAAAGAACATGATTGAAAAATGAAACTTCCAAAAGTCCATTAGAAAAAATTTATATTTTGGTATTATATTCTATTTTGCATTAATGTGGCTTTTAAAAGAATTTTTGTAATACTTTTTGCAGTTTATTAATTTTTATAAGCATTATATTTTTAATGAATTAATAAAATTAATTATTAAATTATAAAAGCTGTTGTATTTAATCATATTGTTCGGGCGTGAATTGAAACTCAGCCCAAGAAAAATTCCCTATAAGACACAGTGTTTTGTTGTAACGCCTATCGAGGTGACAATATTACTACTTGCAAAAAAAACAAACTTCTAGGTACGCTTTTCGCATCATCTGGATCAACTGGGTGGCATCTAGACATGAAGGAATAATATGTGGAAGCTTTCATTTTCAGGAAAAAGAGCTAAGTTGGTTTTTTGAGACTTTCGAACCAACCAACGGCTATCCGCATTTTGTCGAATCAAAATCAAAATCAAAATCAAAATCAAAATCAAAATCAAAATCAAAATCAAAATCAAAATCAAAATCAAAATCAAAATCAAAATCAAAATCAAAATCAAAATCAAAATCAAAATCAAAATCAAAATCAAAATCAAAATCAAAATCAAAATCAAAATCAAAATCAAAATCAAAATCAAAATCAAAATCAAAATCAAAATCAAAATCAAAATCAAAATCAAAATCAAAATCAAAATCAAAATCAAAATCAAAATCAAAATCAAAATCAAAATCAAAATCAAAATCAAAATCAAAATCAAAATCAAAATCAAAATCAAAATCAAAATCAAAATCAAATCAAAATCAAAATCAAAATCAAAATCAAAATCAAAATCAAAATCAAAATCAAAATCAAAATCAAAATCAAAATCAAAATCAAAATCAAAATCAAAATCAAAATCAAAATCAAAATCAAAATCAAAATCAAAATCAAAATCAAAATCAAAATCAAAATCAAAATCAAAATCAAAATCAAAATCAAAATCAAAATCAAAATCAAAATCAAAATCAAAATCAAAATCAAAATCAAAATCAAAATCAAAATCAAAATCAAAATCAAAATCAAAATCAAAATCAAAATCAAAATCAAAATCAAAATCAAAATCAAAATCAAAATCAAAATCAAAATCAAAATCAAAATCAAAATCAAAATCAAAATCAAAATCAAAATCAAAATCAAAATCAAAATCAAAATCAAAATCAAAATCAAAATCAAAATCAAAATCAAAATCAAAATCAAAATCAAAATCAAAATCAAAATCAAAATCAAAATCAAAATCAAAATCAAAATCAAAATCAAAATCAAAATCAAAATCAAAATCAAAATCAAAATCAAAATCAAAATCAAAATCAAAATCAAAATCAAAATCAAAATCAAAATCAAAATCAAAATCAAAATCAAAATCAAAATCAAAATCAAAATCAAAATCAAAATCAAAATCAAAATCAAAATCAAAATCAAAATCAAAATCAAAATCAAAATCAAATCAAAATCAAAATCAAAATCAAAATCAAAATCAAAATCAAAATCAAAATCAAAATCAAAATCAAAATCAAAATCAAAATCAAAATCAAAATCAAAATCAAAATCAAAATCAAAATCAAAATCAAAATCAAAATCAAAATCAAAATCAAAATCAAAATCAAAATCAAAATCAAAATCAAAATCAAAATCAAAATCAAAATCAAAATCAAAATCAAAATCAAAATCAAAATCAAAATCAAAATCAAAATCAAAATCAAAATCAAAATCAAAATCAAAATCAAAATCAAAATCAAAATCAAAATCAAAATCAAAATCAAAATCAAAATCAAAATCAAAATCAAAATCAAAATCAAAATCAAAATCAAAATCAAAATCAAAATCAAAATCAAAATCAAAATCAAAATCAAAATCAAAATCAAAATCAAAATCAAAATCAAAATCAAAATCAAAATCAAAATCAAAATCAAAATCAAAATCAAAATCAAAATCAAAATCAAAATCAAAATCAAAATCAAAATCAAAATCAAAATCAAAATCAAAATCAAAATCAAAATCAAAATCAAAATCAAAATCAAAATCAAAATCAAAATCAAAATCAAAATCAAAATCAAAATCAAAATCAAAATCAAAATCAAAATCAAAATCAAAATCAAAATCAAAATCAAAATCAAAATCAAAATCAAAATCAAAATCAAAATCAAAATCAAAATCAAAATCAAAATCAAAATCAAAATCAAAATCAAAATCAAAATCAAAATCAAAATCAAAATCAAAATCAAAATCAAAATCAAAATCAAAATCAAAATCAAAATCAAAATCAAAATCAAAATCAAAATCAAAATCAAAATCAAAATCAAAATCAAAATCAAAATCAAAATCAAAATCAAAATCAAAATCAAAATCAAAATCAAAATCAAAATCAAAATCAAAATCAAAATCAAAATCAAAATCAAAATCAAAATCAAAATCAAAATCAAAATCAAAATCAAAATCAAAATCAAAATCAAAATCAAAATCAAAATCAAAATCAAAATCAAAATCAAAATCAAAATCAAAATCAAAATCAAAATCAAAATCAAAATCAAAATCAAAATCAAAATCAAAATCAAAATCAAAATCAAAATCAAAATCAAAATCAAAATCAAAATCAAAATCAAAATCAAAATCAAAATCAAAATCAAAATCAAAATCAAAATCAAAATCAAAATCAAAATCAAAATCAAAATCAAAATCAAAATCAAAATCAAAATCAAAATCAAAATCAAAATCAAAATCAAAATCAAAATCAAAATCAAAATCAAAATCAAAATCAAAATCAAAATCAAAATCAAAATCAAAATCAAAATCAAAATCAAAATCAAAATCAAAATCAAAATCAAGATCAAGTCAAAATCAATGCAAATGATAATGAAGATAAAAATGAAAATTAAAATGAAAATCGACATTGACATCGACATGGACCTGGACCTGGACATGGAAATGGACAGAGACATCGATATTGACATCGAAATCGGCATCGACATCAATATATTTATCGACGTGATTTCAACTTTGACATTTACTTTGTTTTTGATTTTGATTTTGATTTTGATTTTGACTGTGACTTTGACTTTGACTTTGTCTTTGACTTTGACTTTGACTTTGACTTTGACTTTGACTTTGACTTTGACTTTGACTTTGACTTTGACTTTGACTTTGACTTTGACTTTGACTTTGACTTTGACTTTGACTTTGACTTTGACTTTGACTTTGACTTTGACTTTGACTTTGACTTTGACTTTGACTTTGACTTTGACTTTGACTTTGACTTTGACTTTGACTTTGACTTTGACTTTGACTTTGACTTTGACTTTGACTTTGACTTTGACTTTGACTTTGACTTTGAATTTGACTTTGACTTTGATTAGGCCATCTTTTTGTATACAGTATAAAAGGTATATTTCGTATAACTGTTCCGCGTCTGAACAGTTAACATGAAGATAAAAAAATTGAAAATTTAATATTGAATTTTTTTTATGGATCATTTGAAATGTCCTTTCTAAAAAGAAATACTAAAAACAAACTACTTAGGCCGCATTTATAACAGGTTTTAATTAAGTTATTTGTAAATTAAAAACTATACATCTGAATAAATAACGCCTCTTTTAACATCAAATTAATTTAAAAATTTGAGGTCGCTTTTGTATTCTATACTTGGTTATTCAAAGTTGTATATCCTTGGTACTCCAGACTTATTTTGAATGAACCATAAACTTGTTGCGCTAAGTTTTAATTATTTAAAAAATGTAATTTTATACAACCTTAAAGTCACTTAAAACCATTAAAATCTTAACGTGATATTCCACAAACCTGTGCACTACAATACAGACGAAACACGTAAACGTAATAAAGCAATAAATTGGCCCATTTTATGCATTCGCTGTAGCTGGCAATGCGAGTGCCTGCGAAATAAAGTGACCAAACGTTGAAACAAAAATTGCTGCGCACACAACGTTGTGTATAAAAATGGCGAAATGCAATAAATTAAAAACAAATTCGGGGAAAAAATAGCAACCAACGCAGACAAGTGATTGATGCAGCACATACTTGAACAGACCAACGCAGATGCACACACACACACATTAACGAGTGCTACAAAAATACGCAGCATGCGTGAAAATATGATATATATATATGTTTGTTTATATAGTATATATAAATGTAGGTAGCTGCTCGGGGTGGCTTGGTTGAAAACTGCTTTTTCACGCTTTATTTAAAATTAATGTTAAGAATGACAAAATGAGCAGCAGTTAGTAGCACAGAAATGTAACAAGTGTAGCAAAAAAAAAAAACAAAAACTGGGGATGAATGAAAAATTTTACTTGCAGGTAGTGGGATTTAAAGCCAAGTCAGGAAATTTAATTTCCTAAAAGCATAAATTCTGAAGTTGCAAAATTACAAAAAAACTCAATAAGAACAAAAACAAAAAAAAAAATTACAAAGCAAGTTTATCTAGACCGATTTTACATCCGAAAAGCATAAACAAACGCATGTCCTTGCACACAAAAACATGCTGCCGCTGCTGCTAAGACTACACATATCTATACAAACGCAGATACAGCGTTGTGAACCAAACAACCAACGTTCACGGCCAAACCAAAGCAACCAAACCTCAACAACATTTTCGACTCATTTGTTTTGTTGCTGTCAGTAGCCGAACGAAAATCCGGAAAACATTCGCAAACATTTTGTGGTGGGCAAACGGAAGTTGTTGCTGTGCAAAGGCAGTGCATACCAACATTTTTGTTATTTCTCTTGTTGTTGTTTTTGTTGTTGTGATTATTTGGCTGTTGCTGATGTTTCTGTTTTTGTCAACATTAACGCACCCACCTGTGCTGAGCAGAGCATATCTGCAGCTGCCAAGCTTAGCTTGTGTGCTGCTTTTTTCGTCCTGTTACTTTTAGCTGTTAACGCATGTTTTAACACAAACACACACACACATTGACTACAGACACACCCCAATACGACATCATTATGGCGTATGCTGCGTATTTCCGTTTTCCGTTTTAAGATTAGAAAATTTCCAATAGTTGGATTGCAAATTTATGTGACTTTTGTGCTACCTTTTTTCTCCTCATGTTTACTCGACGGTGGACAAAAAAGGCTTTAGATTTCATTAGCAGTATTTTAGATAAGTTAAGGACAAGTTTTAGCTTAAGCTTTTGTTGTACAATAAGTAGTTTAGCTCAGTTTAAAGTTTTGTGCTCCATTGCGTATGAGTGACATTTTCATTGATAAGTTCAATACTTTTGAGCTCACTTTAAATGTGCGCTTTAAAGATTATTGGTAGTAAAATCAAGCTTGTGCATTTAATACACTTGATTGCACATTATTTTGTGCTGGCTGTACTTCGACTGCTTAACAGCTCTTAAATAAATTGCGTATTAACCCCAAAAGTATCATAAATTAGGCGCGAAAATTTATATTTGGTTTTCTAGCAATTTTTTCCCTCGAATTTTTACTTAGCTTTCGCGTTTGTGTGAGCGTTTGTGTGCGTGTATATGCGTGCCTTTGTTTTATTTGGCTTTTTGCATGCATAAATCACGCAATTGAATTCTAATATATGCGTGTGTGGTAAGGCAAATTTTATGCTGCTCCGTAAGTTTGTGTGTAAGTGTGAGTGTGATGTGAGTGTTAATGTGTTTTCAATACTAACATTGTATCAATAATGCTTTGGAATGCACCTAAAGGGAGCAATGACAAGAGCCCAACATGGTGGCAACAAGCAGAAAAATGCAAAAAAAATATTTATGAATTTATGGAGTCTGGATTTACGAGTGCCTTCCATATGGCTGCAGCTAGAGCTCACTGCCAGTCTAGTGCTCTACGTCAGCCTAGTTTTCCTTACTTGATAAAAAAAAAAATTAAAATTTAATTTTCTTTCTTTGCAAAAGAACCTGATACCACTCAACAACATGTGTGCAGGAATTTTCTATCCAAACTGATTTGAAATTTAACTTCGTACTCTTAGCTATAGCCGGCTTTTTCAGCTTTATGTTTTGTTTTTATTTATATTCTTTCATTTTTAGTACTTTTTGTTTGTAAAACTGGGAACAGTTTGTAAAGATTTTTTTTTAACCATTTTATAAAGAGGCATTTTTTAATGCGCAGGATTGCTCTCTGCTGTTGGTTTGAATGTTAAATACAGGCTATTTACAGTGGATTTGCCACGTCAATCTCATGTTAAGTTCTTAAACATTTTATATTCACTGTTAACAGCAGCTGCTAGTACTCTGTTGTTTTAAAAATTTTTATGATTCATAAGAACAGCAATTCAATTGACTGTTGAGAAAATCTATTTTAAGGAAGTTGTAATGGAGAGGTGATTTATGATGCATGATTCATTTTATAACTTATTGAAACGCACAAAAATAGTTATAGGAACTGGTTTCAATTAAAAAAAAATTAAACAGTTCACAGTGTTAATTTTAAATCGCAGTAAGTATCTTAAAGAGGACCCCTTGCTTTCTAAAAAAATTATTTAAGTTAATATTACCAATTTATTTTATATGCAACATAGTCCAGTACTTGTGAGTGCTTTGTTATTTGCTTTAGAAATGTTATTTCAAAATATATACTTTTTGTATGTATGTATATAAGACCGGTTCATTTTGCAAAACTGTTAAAATACTTTGATGCGCGTCAACTATCTAAAAGTTCAACCGTAAATGAACACAGAAATACCTACAGACCAAAAACAGACCAAAAAACTTGGACTCCCTGGCCTCTGCAGAAATCGCCTAAAGGTCATTTTGAAAATTATTTAGGACCTGAACACCTTAAAAAATATGGTATACATTGTATATATATACTATACAATACAAAACAAATATTAAATTTATATTTGGTATTTCTGTGTTCATTTAGGGTTGAACTTTTAGAAATTTTTCCATATAATTTTGAACCAGTCTATGTTTTCAAATGTGGTGCACATGGACAGAACTATAAGAACCAACCGAAATGCAATTTAACTGATTTAAAAATATACTCGGTTTTTTATACCGATTACGAATTTTTCCTTGCTTTGCTGTTGAGTAATGTTTTCAATACATAAAAACCTTACGAGTTCATTTCAGGAATAAATTCGGTGTTTTGTACTGCTTGCCGATTTTTGAAAGTACCAGTTTATTAAAGAAGAAGTTATAAAAATTCTATAATATCTAATTTTTTTAGATAAACAGCACACTGATCTCGGAAATTCATGCGATTTTTTTTTGTACCGGTTACGAATTCCGGAAAAACAAAAAAAAAACAAGTAAAAAAAGTCTAAAGTCGGTCTAGGCCGACTATGAAATACCCTAAACCCACTTTTCAAAAACAAAAAAATTTTTATTGTAAATGGGCGTCTCCGTTTGCGGATGAAGCCTATATTTTTTAGGCATTTAAATGTTTTATTCCTGTAGCTCACAGTTAATGCCTTTATTGTGCTCTCGCTATGGGAGGTGGGCGTGTTCATGAACGGATTGCTCCCAATTTTTGAACACACTTTAGTTTTGGTATAAAATACATACATACCAAATTTAATTTCTCTATGACAAACATAACCTTATTTATTGAGTTTTAAACTTTTTGGGTTATATGGGAGGTAGGCGTATCCGTGGGTGGATGACGTCCATTATTAAAAACAATATTTGTCTTGTCTTAAAAAACATACGTGCCAAATTTTAGCTCTGTAGGTTAAACAGACGCTTATTAATTGTGTTTTCAATTTCTAAGTTGTATGGGAGGTGGACGTGTCCGTGAGCGGTTGATATCCATTTTTCGAAAACATCTTTATTTTGTTATAAAAAACATATGTGTCAAATTTTAGCTGTTTAGGTTAAACACAGGCTTATTTATTGCGTTTTAAATGTTTGGGTTGTATGGGAGGTGGACGTGTCCGTGAGCGGATGACGTCCATTTTTCAAAAACATCTTTGTGTTGATATTAAATACATAAATTTTATTGTTGTAGGCTAATTATGAGCTGAGTTATGCAGTTTTAAAGTTTTGCGTTGTATTGGAGGTAGGTGTGTCCGTGGGCGGATTCAAAAAATATTCAAGAGTGCAGATCCTTGGGTGCATGTGACCATGTGTACCAAGTTTCATTCAATTATCTTTTCTCCTTCTTCTTATCCTGTGTATACGGACAACACACAGACGGACAGACGGACGGACGGACATGAATAGCTCGACTCACGTAGTGACGCTGATAAAGAATATATATACTTTTCTATACCGGACTCGCTTCGTTCTATGCGTTACAAACGTTTGCACAAAGTTAATATACCCTGACCTTTCAGGTTTAGGGTATAAAAAACAAATTGGTCATTTCAGCCCTTGAAAGGACTTTGACCGAGCTTCTTATGATCAATTGTGTTGCGTGTGTTATGAAATGTTTGCACACAATTGACCGAGAACTGGACCTACATGTTTTATGCCGACTCCGAACGGCTACAGTTCATGTTCTCAAGAAGCTTTACATGGCATTATTTACTCTCTGAGGTTTGCCATTGTCTGCAGAGAGGTGGTGACCGATCAGAAAAATTTTTTTTTTTTGAAAAAACTTTTTGCCGCAACTGGGGATCGAACTTGGGCTCCGAGCGTGCTAAGCCACACACTTAACCTACACGAAAAAATCGCACAAAAAAGTTTTTATAACTATGTTTTTTTTTAACATTTTTTTAAAGTTCTTCTCGCTTTTATCAAATAAAGAGGCATCCGTTTAAATATATCTTGGATTCTTCTTATTCGATTTTTATAATCAAGCTTATTAAATTAAACCACATTATATTACTTCATATAAGTCCAAGAAAAAATTTCTTTTGGATGTTTAGTAGTTTTTGCGTTTCAAAAGAAATGTTTTGAAAAAATTTTTTTGAAACTTTCACGTAAAACTGCAAGTCAAAAATATCTTTAAAATTCATATAAAATCGATAGTTTTCAAGAAAATGCTAATTTTACATTCTGAACTTAACAATACATTTTTAGGAAAATAGAGGAAATAAGTTTTCGCCCAAGCAACTTTCGGCAAAAATAAAATTAGGAGATGCATTTGAGTGTAGTTGCCAAAATTCGTCCTTTTATTTGAAAAAAGCGAGAAAAACTTTAAAAAAATTTTTTAAAAATGTAAAAAATTTTTTTTTCAAAAATTTTCACAAATATCTAAGAAAAATATATTGAGATGAAGTGTGGACTTTTTTCTATATTTAGCGCATATTATTATTAATTTTTCTTTTTGGTCAACATCCGATAGATTTTTATATACAAATTATTTTGATAACTGGAAATGAAATGACCTTGAAACTACCTTAACATTGACAAACTCAAATTGTGTTCGGAATTCCGAATCAGCGGCCCAAAAAACTTATATATCAGAAAGTTCTACATCGTAGTTCAGTTATTTTTTACATTTCGATCTAAGAATGATCTTGAAATGATCTTCATACGGAAAACTAATCTCGAAATCGGATTCAGCAACTCTGAAAACCAATAGTTATCTGGAAATTAGACATCGTTTCCTAAATTTACCTTATCCTAGTTTACCTTAAGTGCCCGTGACACCTTAAGAAAGTGTATATTTTAATGTTTTAAAATGCGTATAAGTTGAATAAATCTGTGTCGACAAGGAATAACAGCTAAACTCATTTTCAAAATTTCAGAAGAGCATTTTTAAGATGAAAAAATTCAGATTTCTACCTAATATCAGGGTATCCTGACTTTTGTTGTTTAAATTTGATGGCCTCAATCATTTAATACTCAAGGTACAACCATAAAAATTTACGTACTAGTATATTTCGTTGCGAAAAAACGCAATGAAAATCATAATCTTATTTTATCCTAAGTCGCATATATTTATAGGAAAGAAAATTACACAAGAAAATTTTTTGGATTTTTTAATATGGCAACTGGAATTTTGTTTTAAAAAAACCTTTAAGAAATCATAGCGGCGTGATAAAATAAAAACTACTCGCCTGCTCGTACTGAATGTTCTACACCGTAAGTCGTACAGAAAAGAGACTAAAGTATCGTACGTGGAAAATAGTCACGCTGTTTGCATTTAAAGCATTAAAAACGATCTTAAAATTGCTTGAAAAAAGCTCAGAAACTGTTTTCCTGTAACTCTTTTAAAAAAAGGTGGATGTTTTTAATTTTTTTTTTTCTTCCGACGGATAATGATAGAATTTTTAAGTCCAGCTAGAGTCTGGCTAGATGTATAAAATCTTGGTAGAGGCATTTTCTCTCCAAAACTGTTGTACAGTTTTTTTTCGAATAACGGAAAATTATGTGGTAACTTTGAAAAAAACAAACAAATTGTTATTGCAACCTTTTCACAATATCTATAACATGATTTAAAGTAAAAAAAATGTTTTCGAGTAAAATTAAAAAAATTTTACAGTTTCATTAACAACTAAACTTAAGTAATAGGTTTAAGTAGTTTTGTTTAGATACACATAAGGATACTCCGAAAAAATTGTTGTTCAAAGTAATGGGGCTCAATTTTCATTCTGTGAAGAAATCAAATGAAAACGCTCAAAAGAGTTTACTTGGATTCAACTGGGTGTTTAAATCCAAGTAAAAGGGAATTAGCTAATTGAAAAGGCAATGATAATAAAGAAATAATTATCGATTTTGCTGACATAGATATTGCTTTACATGTAATTTCTCTAACTTATTTGATACTTGATTAAAAAAACAAGCCAATTAAATTTTTAATTTTAACACCATAATTGGAAAAAAGAAATAACGAAACAAATGGTTCATTTTTACCATTCACTGAATAGTCTCAAAGGCCTTTGGCACTCTTCACTACAGAAACGAAACAAATGGTTGTTGTCTTGACTTTGAATTTTTGCTTGTTTTTGTGTCTTAACTCAGGGTGAAGCTTAAAGTAGCGAAATACTGGTAACTTTTATATATGTCAAGGACTCGTTACACACTAAATGCTCATGCAAAAGATACCTCTTAGATGAAAATGCACAACCATCAGATTTTACTCTACCAAAAATTTCTTAAGGAGGGACATAACATGCGCGGCAGAGAAAACAAACATATTTTTAAAGCCCGTTTCAAAAGAGAAGAACATTTTTTAGTTTTATTTTTCGATGCGCAGTAAGGCATTATTTCTAAAGCTAGACATTTTTTTTGAGCGTAATATATTGTTATCTTTCTACTGTTTGTTTAACTTTATGTTTTTTTGTGAGTGTTTTTTACTGTTTTTTGACACAGTACTTTAAAAACCACTGCTAAATTTTACGAAATTACGAAATCTATTTTGAGTCGCAGGATATCACAGCCGAAGCCTTAATTCCTTTTTCGAACTATAAATTAAAAAATAAATAATTTTATTACGGAAAAATTGTGAAGTGAAATTTCGGCTGATAAATTATTTTCTGACACAAAATTTGTTTTCAATTTTGATTGGTTGATTTTGAAAAATTAGACTCAGTACTTCCGCAGTGCAGTTGCGACTCAGTACCCTGCAAACATTTTCCGAGGCTCTTCAAAAAATGACTCTAAAAAGATTGTTTTTTATGCATGTTTCATGATGGCTCATTACAAGGACTCATGAAAGAGTCTTAAATATGACTGTTAAATGATTGTTCACAAAAGACACTCATTAAAGAGTCGTAAATATGACGGTAACATGATTGTTCATATAAAAGACTCATAAAAAGATCATATATTGATTGATATATGCGTAATCGTATGATTCTATGAGAGAAAAGAATCGGATTATTTTAAAAGCACCATATCTAATAAATACCTAATAAATAAAGTGGTGACCGTGGCATGCAGGTAAAGTGTGTGGCTTAGCATGCTCGGAGCCCGGGTTCGATCCCCAGCCGGGGCGAAAAGTTTTTTCAATTAAAAAATTTTTCTGATCGGTCACCACCTCTCTGCAAACAATGGCAAATCTCAGAGAGTAAATAATGCCATGTAAAGCTTCTTGAGAACATGAACTTTAGCCGTTCGGAGTCGGCATAAAACATGTAGGTCCAGTTCTCGGTCAATTGTGTGCAAACATTTCATAACACACACAACACAATTGATCATAAGACGCTCGGTCAAAGTCCTTGCAAGGGCTGAAATGGCCAATTTGTTTTTGTTTTATATCTAATAAATAAATAAGAACTTAATCGAGCATATTCTTTTTTAAATTGCATAAAACTTTTTAACTGTGCGTTATGCGCACATGCTATCCTGGCGTCGCTTTTTGGATAATTGTTTGTTTCGATATACATGCATTGGAATTGAACTAGAACAAATGTTCGTTGTAAAATGAATTCTTATGAGTCTTAATAGAGTACTCAATATGAGTATTAAAAGAGTACTCAATATCTTAAAGGAGTTTTAAATATGAGTCTTAAAACCGTCATTACCATGAGTCCAAAAAGACTCATAAAACAGTCATAAATATGAATCATATTTTGGAGCCCACAACATACGAAAATATACTCATAAAAGAGTCTTTTTTGAGCGCATTATGATGATAAGCCCTCATTTATATGAGTCCTGAAAGAGTCTTTAAAGAGTCATAATGTTTGCTGGGAAAATTCAGGAATATACAATAATTTTTTTTTTATTTTTTGCTGCTCAGAGAATAATAAATTTTATTTTTAATGTCGACCAATCAGAATGAAGAACACTCTCAAAATTATTTTCTTACTCTCACACATGCGCGAAAATGTTCTTTTCTTTTGAAACAGGCTATAAAAATTCATAACTCAGTCAAAAACAAACATTTTTCCAAGTTTTTTTTTTTTCTTATTGTAGAGAATTTAACAAATTACAAGAAAAAAAATTAAAAAAAAATATATTTTTCACTCCAACATGGTTTTATAGAGCTCCAAACTGGCGGCAGAGAAAAAAAGTGGCCTCGTGGTTACAGCGCTGGGAGAAAAGAAATTCATTATCTGAAAAGAAATTCAATCAATACGAAATAGAATAATAATTTGTTGATTCAATATTTGCATCCAGGGACCGTACCGAATATGGTTTTTGTCGAAAGTATCACATATTAACATTTATCTCTTAATTTTTAATTTTTTCCGAAAAAAATAACAGTTTTTTGTGCCTTATAGTTTTTTTGGGCAAAATAACAGTTATTTTTTGCCGTTTATTTTTCGGTCAAAAATATCAGGTAATTTATATTTGTTCAAGTCATTTTACCGATAAAAAAAATTTTGATATTATTATTTAAATCTCATCGGTGAGACATTTTACACATGGTGTCAACAGTTCAATCTGTCAAGCGGCCTTTAAGTACACACAAATTGCTTGATATTTTTGACCGAAAAAATTAAAGTCACAAAATAACTGCTATTTTTGACCGATAAAATGAAAGTCAAAAGTAACCTTTATTTTTCCTCGAAATATACTAGGCAAGAAATTAACTTTTAAAGAATCAGTTTTAAATTTGAAAGCGACTTAATGGTATATTTGAAAAAGTCTTTCGACAATTTTTTTCATTTGAAAATTGTAAAATAACAGTTATTTTCGGTACTTGTTTTAGTTCAGTTGGTGTTTTAGTTGCTTTCGAATGTATTCTCAACATTGTTACTTTCTGAATGCTGGATTGCATTTGCATATTACTCTTTGTAGGAGCCTCCGAAAGCAGAGGCAAATCTTGTTCATTACCACCTCCTGCTTCCTGATCATAATAATTGCTATGTTGATAGAGGGCCTCATAAAGCAGCGAACGTTGATTGTTGAGTGCATCAACTTGGTTGGCTTTAAAATTTTTTTGAGATGCATCAGTGTGTTTTTTGGGGATTGGTTCTTTGTAGATTCACCAAAATACACTGATGTTTTGTAAAAATGCATTTTGGAACTCAGCCGTTGTTGCAATCACCTTACCTTCATCATTAGTTGCAGACCCAGCTGCGGCTGTATTCTTAAGAGCTCTAATTCGCTCTCTATATTCACGAACGCGATCTGCTCCTGCTTTAGTTATTTTTCTATTTTTTTTCCGTGCATACTTGTAGCATGAAAATTAATGTTACGGTTATGTTAATAATGTAATGTTAATGTTAATCTAATGTAAATGTTAATTATGTTATTTTCAGTATGTTACGGCTTCAGTTTTAATTACATTTTGTTTGATTATTTACCATGTGCCTACGTGGCGTAAACGTATAGATTCCGGCTCATAAGCAACGATGTTCGGGGTTCAATTCTCGGCAGCGGCAGTAATTTTTTTTTAATTTTCATTTGAATTGAAAACGTTAGCCTAGCGTCACGAAAAAGGACCTTGAAATTTCACTAGCCGCCAAAGAAGTTTCACTTCAAAAAATTTCGTCAAAAAATGAACCCGCTAGTGCCGCAACCAGTACGAAAAACATGGTTTCGAGATTATCGCGTTTAAAGTTTGTGAACAAAGAAAAATGCAAGCAAATGTAAATTGCGCTCTCAATAATTCGGCTGTAACTTTTGTAGCCCGTTGTAGTTTTTCCATGAAATTTTTGTTCTTAAAATCTTAAGAATATTTACTAAAATACAAAATTATAAAAAATGTCATGTCCCCCGTTAATGCAATTTAAAAATGTTTTCACTTCAAAACTTAAAAGTAACTTAAGTTCTTAGTATGTAATCATAAACTTACATCACGCCCACCTCACCTGACTTACAGGCATGTCGTGAAAAAACTGAGTTCGCGAGAAATAGTACACTTTATTTGAAGCAAATTTACCTCAAAACTTGAATGAACATAGTTCAAAGAGACTATTAGTGCACCTAAACCAGTGGTTCTTAACCTTTTATCGATGGCGGACCACTTAGTCTGTTTTTCGTTATTCACGGACCACTGAAGTAATCATCAGAAATAAAAAAAAATATAACCAAAACTATGTGCAACGAAAGCTATTTATTGCAAAAATAATGGTAAAAATTACATACATATATTTGGAATTATTTTACATAATGTTAATGAGATTTTTGAGCTTGCATTTATCTGACAAATTGCTGAATTCTTGGTTCGGTATTGCTCGAAGCTACCCGTATATCATTACTAGCATCCAAACGATGTCTGTGTTTGTTTTTTATTAATAATAGCGCAGAAAAGCCCTGCGTTGTTGAAAACAGAGTAAGATACCGCAAAGCAATATCTTTAATTTTATTAAAATAACCTGCTTTCTGACTCAAGAAATCTTCAAGACTAATACCTGGCTGAAATGTATCTGCAGTCCATAAGTGAATTTTAGAGATATACTCACTAAGCTTATCTCAATAAACAAATATGTTGCCAACGCCTTCTAAATTTGTATTTCTTGAACCTTGCATTTGCAAGTGAAGTTTATTTAATTTTGTAAAAATATCAACTAAATAAGCCAAGTGATTTTCGAACTATAGCTGACAGAACTTATCCATCAAGTCTTTTTTGTCTTTTTCAGCCAAAAAAAATTTGACCTCCTCGCGGCATTTCTTTTAATATTCACAATATTTGTGATTTTGTGCGCTCCCGCAGTGTTGCATATTTCAATATTGCAAGGTTGCATTTTCACAAATTTTGCATCTTTGATATACTGAGAGACTACCCCTAATATTTTGTATTTTCATTTCAGCTTCGGTACCTATAACTTGTTTAACAGCACTGAGCAAACAAGGTGTTATTAGAGATTCACCAACTTTGTGGGGTTTTGTGGCTGCAAGTTTTTTTTCTTTCGCAACCAATTTTGAAATATGAAACGACGCAGTCAATCCATTTTCCAAAGATTCATAATTGAGACCGATACTCCCCGTTCCTTTATGTTGAAGTAAAACCGAATCTGATGTATTTACTATTATACTGGAAGTAATAAAAAACTATTTATAAATCTTCTGGAAGCAGGAATACATAAGCAAAACACAAACTAAAGCTTAAATTTATTTTGAAATTTCTACGAAAATACAAATTTTTGTTACGCACGTTAAAATGAAATGAAATAACTGTTAAAAGCCATAAATTTAACTATTTCCACCATAAATAGCTAAAAAAGCAAATAAATAACAAAGTTTTTCGTTACGACTTCGCGGACCACTGGCGAACGGCTCATGGACCACCAGTGGTCCGCGGACCACCTGTTAAGAACCACTGACCTAAACAGATATGATAAAATACGTTTTTAGAAAATAATAGCAATAAAATGAGAAATATCAATAAAAATTAATGCTCAAATATATTGTGAACATGGCAAAACCATGGACAATGTTAAAACGTTGTTAAACGACAAATAAAAATCACCTAAAATTGTCAGCAACGAAAATTGAAGTGAGTTTTAGCTCAAATACAACAACAAAAAATAGTAACACGCTGCACTGAAGTGATGAGCAAAAGTATAAAAAGGGAAAGCATACAGACAGACAGACAGATAGACTGGCAAGCGAGCCAACAGACAGAGACTAATTGACGTTGGAGCTAAAATGCTTAACAAATTACCAACAATTACGTGTAACGTGAATAGAAATGATGGACAAACATTTAAATGGATACTAAAAGCAAATAACGAAAAATGACCAATAAAAAAGGTACGCATAGTTAAAGCAAAGAAACAAAAAAAAAAAAAAAGGGAAAACAAATAAATTGCATGCAAGAATGATTTAATAAGAAAATGCCAAAAGTTAACAGAAAAACGAGATTAACTGAAAAGATAATACATAAAAATAATAAAGCTTGCAATCACAATCAAGCGGGGTGGAGAGAAGGGAAAACAAAAATATATCATGTACATCAATAAAATTGTATTTATAAAATTGTGAGAATATTGAACAGCATTCAATATTATTTATTTTGAAATGCTTAAATCCGTAGAACAAATCAATAAAACAAACAACAGCTCCAAGTCATGCTCAAACTTTTTAAGGACAACATGTAGAGATGTTCAATGTCCTTGTTGTCAGCTACTTGATGTTGTTATTTTATTTAAACCCTTTTATGTCAGAGGCCGATGGTTGTTGGTATTGTGTGCGTCTTATCTGTAGTAAAAGAGATATTTTTATCGATATATTTGTTATTGTTATTGTTGTTGATTTAAGCAGATTGACAAAAACCATTCAACTTGAATTTGTTTACATTGTCAGGAAAGTGAGATAACAATAAGATGTTATAAATAATTCGGTTTAGTAATGATGGAAAATAAGAACAGGACTTGCACTTATTTCAATCAAAGAAGGAAATCCGTCTTAGTGTAGCGCCCTGCTACACACATAAAAACAACAGTGCGGAGTAAGCAGTGGAACTAGTAATGAGGACTGACGAAATTTGACAAAATTTAAAAGTTTACATTAATTTGAAGCGGGTTTATTTAAGAAACCCTCTCTAAGTATACCAATAATTTAAAAAAAATGTGTTCGGAACTGTTGTTTGAATTTATGATTGAAAATTGAAGAATTAATTTGAGCAAAACTAAAAAATAATGGCACAGAAATTTGTTATATATTGAATAAACAACCGTGCTTAGTAAAGATGGTTGCATTGATAGTAAAACTATCTCTCGAAGGGTTATGTGAGTTATAACTTCAACTTCAATTTTAAAATTAGCAAAAATTTTAAAATATTTGTTGAAGGAATACCAACTTTATTCATTTGAAGTCCATGAATAAATGCATTTTTCTTTTGAAATTTCTATTTACTTACCGTTATGCGTTGCTGCATAGCAATTTTGTGGGTTTGTAAATAACCAGAAGCCGAATAGTTTTAACAAAAACTCTACAAATTCCAAGAAATTCTTCATAAGAAAAACGCACCGGAATGCAAATAAACTAGATGTGCTGCAAAGTACATCAACTCCGCATATCAATCAATTACATAGAATAACAACGTGAACAATAACAAGAACAAGAACTAGTTAAACTAACCCTCTAGGTTCATCAGGGTAAAAACAAACAATAAATGGACATGTGAACGAGTGAAACAAAATAAGAATAAATGTATTCTCAAACTTATACGAAGCGCACTCATCATCATTAGCAACAACTTGTTAGATAAAACAAGCAAGCCAGCAAGCCAGCAAGCAGCCAACCAGCCAGCCATGCAAGCATGTTGCTTAAAACAAGAACAGCAGCAGCAGCAGCATCAGCAGCAGCAGCAGAGCAACAGCAAACTAAGTTCATAGAATAAAAATTCAGAAACGGATTAGGTACTACTTGTTGGTAATTGTTAACCAGCACACACATACATATAGCAACCCAAACACGTACGCATCAAATGCACACACACAAAGTTAAAGACAAACAAACAAAAAAAAAAAACATAAAAAAAAGAAGAGTAAAACACTTGCAATTGAAATGAAGACGAATTAAAAACCCAAAGGCTAGATGTTGCTGATGGATGTGGACGAAGAAGCAGCAGCAGTAGCATCAACAGCAGAAGTAAAAGTAAAAGAAGACTAAAGAACTAAGCATAATTTTCAGACAAACTCTATGTATAACTAAAAAGGATATCAACAACAAGGCACGGCGCACAAATAGACAGAGTTTTGAAAATGATATTCCACAAGGATACGTAGAGTCGTGTGCGCATCATTCTTTGAGTGAGCCAACTAGTGAGCACGATGAGTTGTACAAGCAACATTGTCAAAGTAGTACAAACTGCCAAACACCACCCACTACAGCTTGGTGCTGCCAAAAATTTAACAAAAAAAACAAAAAAAAACCAAAAACACCCATATTTGGGCTTCTCCTTCTACTCCTTCCTGCTGCTTACAATCATTCTTTGGTGAATCGTGCAGAATGTCGAATGTTGAAATGTTTGAATGGCAGCATGATTCGATGTTCGTATCAAAAACACAAACGAAAGATGCATAGAAAACCGTTAGAATGGAACACCATGAGCCTGACGAGCATTTTAAGTAGCAATTATTTACTTAATTCCATCAACAAATGAAAATGAAATTTCAATTGTGCTCAGCAGGAAACGCATAAAGATCCGGCATAGAATAATTTCAAAACCGGAAACTTCACGGTTGATTGTCGAGCGTAAAGCTCTGAGTGGTAATGGTAGTTGTGTGAGAAGATGTTCGAGTGGGTAGTGTTGATTCTACCTGCAGCTTGCATCAAGTCAAACTTTGGCAAAGTTGTCTATTTGCAAACAGCATGAACACACACACACACACTCCATGATATAGGCATTTCTTGCCACGAACATGATTTAAACTAGTTGTTTAACGTTGCTTTTGTCTGTTAGTTTGTCTCACACTTAAGATGTATTGCAGTAATGCACAGATTTGCAATAATAATTAATCAGCTTGAGCATTATGTTGCCGATTCATCACCACCACGTTGGTGTACAATTGCATTATTTATTTACATAAACCATTGTTTGGGTTCAGCAAAAGCCATTAATTAACGCTTTGGCAGTTATGTTAACCCCTCCCCTAGTTGTCATAAGTACGAAATTTTTTTGTTTGAACATTCTTAAAGAGGACGTGGTACCTCACGGCATCTCAGTTAAATTGAATCTTTTATTTAACTTAGCTCAGGAAATACATATGATAATTATGAAACACAAAAAAAACTTTCATATTTTATGTCAATAAAGTAGCCGATATAGTAAGTCCGGAGCACATGCCGGGAAATATCCGACCTTTGCACCGAAAGAACTGCTAATTCTGGAACACCTTGGTAAGGCACAATGTTCAAACGAAGACCGAATCGGGCACTCGTTGGTTTATTGTGTCCGAATATAGTTTCTAAACCTTTATGAACATAATATAGTCTAACTACAGTATAATTTCAGGTGACTTTCAAGTTACATGTTAGGCTTGTTTTGTGTGCTCAGTGGCTTAGGTATGGGCTGGTTTTCGGGTCTGGACTCCCCCTCCAGAGCCATGAGCCAAATATAAAAGTTGTTGTCAATTGATTCTATTATGTTCAAAATTGTTTAGCGATTATCGAAAGAATTTTATGATTAGAAAATATTTAAAATATGTTTTATGATAACTTTGTCAAAAAAAAATTACAGTTTTTTTTTTTAAACATGTTTAATGGAATCATCAAAAAAAATATGCGTTTTCAACGTCTCTTATTTATTTTTTATTTCAGATTTTTTTATAAAATCGTTCAATGAAATCATCGAAACAAATATGCGTTTTCAACGTCTCTTATTTATATCTTAAAGCTTGTCTTAATCGATTTTGGTGAAACTGAAGAGAAAAACCAGTGCTTTAAATATACGTGAAAACATTTCACCTTCATATATTTTTCATAAACTGAGCTGAAATGAAATTAAATGTACACTGAGAAGAAAAAAAACTCGCGTGTAGCAACGTACACGTGGCAGAAGTTAAACTTCTTTAACAGTAAGAAATAAGAGAGATTTTAGTGTGAAATAGAGAGAAAGTATCTGAAAAGAAATTCAATCAATACGAAATGGAATAATAATCTGTTGATTCAATATTTGCATCCAGAGGCCGTCTCGGCTATGGTTTTTTATTAAAAGTGTCACATATTAACTTTTATCTCTTTGTTTTTTTTTCCGACAAAAATAAAAGTTATTTTGAGCCTTATAGATTTTTGGGCAAAAATAACAGTTACTTTTGACTTCTATTTTATCGGTCGAAAATAACAGTTATTTGCTGACATTTATTTTTTCGGTCAAAAATATCAGGTAGTTTATATATGTTCAAGTCATTTTGCGGACTAAAAAATGTTGATACCATTGTTTTCATCTCATCGGTGAGACATTTTATACATGGTGTCAACAGTTCAATTTGTCAAGTGGCCTTTAAAAAAACACAAATTGCTTGATAATTTTGACCGAAAAAATTAAAGATAAAATAAAAGCCAAAAGAACCTTTATTTTTCCTCGAAAAATACAAGGCAAAAACTAACACTTAAATTTTAACTTTTAAAGAATCAGTCTTAAATTTAAAAGGAATTTAATATTCATGAGGCTGAGGACATTTGTAACATAATGGTGTATTTGGTAAAGTCTTTCAATAATTTTTTTCATTTGAAAATTGTAAAATAACAGTTATTTTCGTTCCTTGTTTTAGGTCAGTTGGTGTTTTAGTTGCTTTCGAATGTCTTCTCAACATTCATTATTACCTCCTGCTTCCTGATCATAATAATTGCTATGTTGATAGAGGGCCTGATAAAGCAGCGAACGTTGATTGTTGAGTGCATCAACTTGGTTGGCTTTAAAATTTTGTTGAGATGCATCAGTGTGTTTTTTGGGGATTGGTTCTTTGTAGATTCACCAAAATACACTGATGTTTCGTAAAAATGCATTTTGAAACTCGGCCGTTGTTGCAATCATCTTACCTTCATCATTAGTTGCAGACCCAGCTGCGGCTGTATTCTTAAGAGCTCTAATTCGCTCTCTATATTCAGGAACGCGTTCTGCTCCTGTTTTAGCTATTTTTCTATTTTTTTCCGTGCAGAATTGTAAGATGAAAATTAATGTTATGGTTATGTTAATAATGTAATGTTAATGTTAATCTAATGTTAATGTTAATTATGTTATTTCAGTATGTTATGGCTTCAGTTTTAATTACATTTTGTTTGGCTATTTACCATGTGCCTACGTGGCGTAAACGTATAGATTCCGGCTCATAAGCAACGATGTTCGGGGTTCAATTCTTGGCAGCGGCAATAGTTTTTTTTAATTTTCATATGAATTGAAAACGTTAGCCTAGCGTCACGAAAAAGGTCCTTGAAATTTCACTCGCCGCCAAAGAAGTTTAACTTCAAAAATTTTTACCGATAAATTTTACATGAAAACCTGTGTTCTGGTTTCATGGGAGTGTTGAGTACTTTTTAGGGTAAAACTCGAAAGCGACCAGATCAAGTTCATTTTTGCAGATCTTATTTTTAGCATCCATTCGCGGTGCTAGAAAAATTCGCGGGGAGCGAAAAAAAATTGTCACTTTTGAAAACTTCATACACTTCATGGGTACTCTAACAGGTATGACTGTATTTAACTTAGCGTATGACAGTTCATTACTTTTTTGAACCCCTCCCAGAACAAAAAGCTATCTACGCCACTGCGTGTGCTATTATAGTTAAGTTTGTGGCCAGCTGCGATGCTATTTTCGGTAAAATATATCAATTTTTCCTAGGGGCTTGTTTTTTCATAAACTTCGTAGTTTTTCGTTACTACTCATTACTACTCGTTGCTACTCGACAATGCTCGCATTTAAAGAAGAAGTTGAATCATTTTTGGTCGACCATCGCGTGCCTGTCGGTCTCTTGAGAAACGTTGATTTGGTTGTAATGCGTTTTGGAGTAAATTCCAACGCAGTTGGTCAGACAAAGAATGAATACTTATTTTTCATGAAAAGCAGCATTTTTATTGTTTTTCCAGCATTTCCAGCAGCATTTTTGGAACAAATACTGCGATTCGATTTGAATCTAGAATTCGCTGCTGGAGTCCGGAATGTTCTCCAGCCATATTGTTCATACTGCACATAATCGATTTGTAAGAAATCGATTGAATATTTTTTCAGGAATTCAACCACTGTTTCTTTCAAATGTTTCGATATTTCGATAACCTTTTTTAGTGTATCGAACGCAAACCACCAATTGATCACAATGACAAACGTCCGGGGTGGAGTCTACGCTTAACCCTCATCCGACCCTCGAAAAAAGTCAATATAAGTAACTGTTATTTTGAAAATTTTTAACATAAAAATCATTATGTTAAAGGCAAATTCATACTTGTTTCATTCGCTGTTCAAAAATGTTAAGAATTTTATTTTTTTTTTAAGTTTTATATCAGAATTATAAAATAACAGTTGTTGTTAAGTTTTATTTTTTTTAACTCATAAATAACACTTATTTTTGGAGTTTTAGTTTATTACTCAAAAAATAAAACTAAGTTTTGAGTTATATTGCTTCACTCTGAAATAAAACTTATATGTTGTGTTTTATTTGTTAACTCAGAATTTGAAACTTTTATTTGAATTTTATTTTTACACTCTGAAATAAAACTTATTTTTTAAGTTTTATATTATTAATCAGAAAATAAAACTTATTTTTGAGTTTATTTTTTTCGCTCTAAAATAAAACTTATTTTTTGAGTTTATTTAAAAAACCTATTTTTGAGTTTTATTTTTTCACTCTTAAGAAAATTCATTTTTCGAGTTTTTTTTTACACAGTAAATAACACTTATTTTTCAGTTTTATTTTTTGCTTTTAAAACAAAACATATTTTTTGAGTTTTATTTTTTCGCTTTAAAAAAAAAAACACATATTTTTGAGGTATATATATTTTTTTTATTCTCAACGATAAAATTGATATCATATTCTTAAAGAAAATAATATTTTCTACAAATACGATAAAATGCATTAATTGTGCATTGAAAATGAGCTGAGTACCTACAGCGTTTTAAACTTAAAAATGGGTGAAATTTCATTTGAAGTTCGGATGAGGGTTAATGAAAAATAAGCAATGCAATGAACTCGTTACACAAAGTATCTGATAAATACGATGGTTTGCCTGCAGAATATTCAAATGTTCAAATGTAAGTTCGTAATTCGTAATACTCGACCTTTGTCTTCACGTTTTGCTATGTGCGTCGCAAGAGGTTGGTCAAATTCGTTCAATAGATACAAAATACACAAAAAATTCCCTTGATATTGATCCGCAAGTTTGATCAGCTCCGCAAAATGGTTATCCTCTCGATCCAAGAAATTTGATGATACTCACAATACGTTTCAGAATAGATTGCCAGTAATTTTACCTAATTTTCGCAAATCGGCTCTTGGCCGATGACTTTTCGAGTTGTCATGCGTTTTGATCACACTCGTAATATTGTGAAAATCAAAGAAACCGTTCAATTCGAAACAATCAGCTGTACCAGAATCATGAGTGCACAACAAACGGCAAAAGAAACAGAATATAATGAGAAAATTATCCATACTTGGGCAAAAATGCTGTTACCTGATGTAAGTGATTTTTAACTGACTAATTTGGTTGGGAGAGTCAACCACTTTTTATTAACATGATTCACGCTATTCACCGATTTTGCTCATGTCTAAACATACAATAGCATGGCTTGATGGTTAGTTGTTGGACTCTCATGCGATAGCTATGAAAGACTAGGTTCGAATCCTCTAGTGGACTTTTGAAAAACAATAATTTTTTTAAAAGTAGTTTATTTAACTATTAAAAGGATATTTCGTTATATTAACCATGATTAAGCCACAAAAACAAGTTAAATTGATACGAAAATCATGTGATTACAAAAAAAATACTTCCACGTAAAATCTATAAGATTTATTATTTAAACGTATTTAGAACAAGGGGCATTAAAGGCGATAGAGGTGAGGTATTTTTCAAGAAGAAATCTTCTTGTATTTCAGCAAAAATGTTCTTAAATTTTTTTAATAAAATCTTTTCTTACGGTCTTATTCATAATTATATCTTAAAACAGCTTTAAACTGTGCAATAGTTAAAAAGCTTTTTAGAGATAAAATTCTTTGAAAAAATTTTGTTATTCATAAAAATGTTGTCTCAGCTTATTTGCTAAAATAGTAACACTCTCTATTTGAAGTGAGAACAGTGTCAAGAATGTTTTGTGAATTTGATATATTCAATAATTTTTTGTTTATTTGTCACAATTTTATTAATATTTTGACATACAGTCAAAAAATGAAATGTTTAATCTTTGTTCTGCTCCATGATAGAATAATTTTATCAGGTAGTGTTGACAAATGTTGATTCTCTCAGCTACAAGTAAACGATGTTGGAATGTTGGCCACATTCAGCTGTGTCAACTGTTGTGACAGCAACACATCGGGGAGCGCTGTTATCGGTATTGAAGTTTCAGAAAAGTTGTCAAGTTTATGTAATGTCAAGCTTTATATCAAATACCAATGGATGTTTTACCGACAAATTAAAAATTTTCTATTTTTAAATGCATTTTAATGCGCAACTTCATATTTATGTGCATCAATTTTTGACTTAGCAGTTGGCAACTGTTGGGTACGCTGAATGTGACCAGTGAAAATTAATTGTTTGCTATGACGGATTGTGAGCGCTCTCTTTCTTGTTATATTTTTTGACAAAAGTCCGTTTCCAACAGAAACTTCAATACTACCTTGGAGTAATTATAACATGGTTCTGCTCTGAAAAAATTGTCATTTTAATTTTTATTTTCAATATTTTGAAATGTTTTGCCGTGTTTGCAAATTTTTTTGAAATAGTTTGAAGTATTTTTGACAATATTTGTGCTCAGATGAGAGTACAAATTTTAAAAATGCTTTATCAAGGGTTTGTTGAAGGTTTCTCATTTAAGTAGCCTTTATAAGAGGTTTTTTGTCGTTAATGGACGTTTACGAATACTGTTTTTCATATATTTCTTGTAAAGGCTTTATAATAAGCTCATACATTTTTATGAATACAGCCGTTAATATCTTCTAAAATCAATATTTTCAATCCTTTTTTCAAGTCCTAGATGACGCCAACACTTCGTGTATCGTTTATTCGTTATTGTTTTATTTATTCAGTCTATTTTGAGAAGAAAAGTAATTCATGTACAGTGGCTCACAGCTTATTTGAACCAGTGCCCATTTCATATTTCAAACTGCATTATCTTCTTGACGGAATAGAATTTTAGTAAAACTTAAATGTTGATTTGTAGCTTAATATGTAAACATAAAGAAATGACATTAATTTATTTCATTTATCTATGGTATAAAAACTTACAAACTAAAAACTAAAAATACTGTTACATTTAAGTCACAGCTTATTTGAACCACTTAATGCTAGGCTTAAAAATATTCATTAAGTTAAGTTATTTTAATATTTAGTGTGCCTAATCTTTTCGTCCACAATGGCCTTAATTCGTTTTGGCATGGAATCTGCCAACGTCTGTGTCGCTTGTCGCATGATTCTGGCCCATTCCTCATTAAAAGCGTTTTTCAAATAATTTTTGTTCGAAATTTGGTGTTTGCAGATGTTTTGATAAAATATTCACTACAAATATTCAATCACGTTAAGGCCAGGTGACAGCGCCGGCAGTTCTACCAAGTGCGGACAATTCCAAATAAGCCACGACTGCACAATCTAAGACTTATGCTTGGGATAATTATCTTGGAAGAAGCGAAAGCTACGCCGTATTGTATGTTTCTCAGCACTTTGAATTAAATTTTTTTTTTTAAATGTTGAGACATAATGTTTGGTAGTCTCAATTGTAGTCTCACTTAATTCCAACTAGCCCACGTCGGATGCGGACATACAGTCCCAAACCATGACGCCACAGCCACGCTACACTGTTAGTTTTAAATTTTCTTTTTGCAGCTCTATATAAGGTTTCCACCAGACATTTGACATGCCGTCAGAGTAAAAGATGTTAAACTAAGACTCGTTCGCGAATATCACTGTGTTCCAGAAGTTGGAGTTCTTACAAATGTGATCCCTAGCGAAAGCAAGTCGACTTAGTTGATTTTTGAAGTGAAACTTCTTTGGCGGCGAGTGAAATTTCAAGGTCTCTTATTCGTGACGATAGGCTAACGTTTTCAATTCATATGAAAATTTTAAAAAAATTATTGTCGCTGCCGAGAAGTGAACCCCGGTCATCGTTGCTTAAAAGTCGGCATCTATACTATTATGCCATGTAGGCACCTGAAATTGATTAAACAAAATGTAATTTAAACTGAATGCGTAACATTCTGAAAATAACATAACTAACATTAACATAACATTAACATTAACATTACATTATTAACATATCCGTAACATTAATTTTCATCCTACAAGTATGCACGGAAAAAAATAGAAAAATAGCTTAAACAGGAGCAGAACGCGTTCGTGAATATAGAGAGCAAATTAGAGCTCTTAAGAATACAGCCGCAGCTGGGTCTGCAACTAATGATGAAGGTAAGGTGATTGCAACAACGGCTGAGTTCCAAAATGCAAAAGTGACAATGTTGAGAAGACATTCGAAAGCAACTAAAACACCAACTGAACTAAAACAAGGAATGAAAATAACTGTTATTTTACAATTTTCAAATGGAAAAAATTGTTGAAAGACCTTTTTCAAATATATTATTATGTTACAAATGTCCTCAGCCTCATGAATATTAAGTTCCTTTTAAATTTAAGACTGATTCTTTAAAAGTTAAAATTTAAGTGTTAGTTTTTGCCTTGTATTTTTCGAGGAAAAATAAAGGTTCTTTTGAATTTTATTTTATCTCTAATTTTTTCGGTCAAAATTATCAAGCCATTTGTGTTTTTTTTAAAAGCTTGACAGATTGAACTGTTGACACCATGTGTAAAATGTCTCAGCGATGAGATGAAAATAATGGTATCAACATTTTTTTAGTCGTTAAAATGACTTGAACATATCGCACACTAAATACAAAACAGTCACAACTCAAAAAACATGACTTTTCAGGAAAAGCAAAAAATAAAACTCTTTGCTTGAAACTGCAGAAGAAAAACAATTTTTATTTAACACAAAAACTTCATTCTTCCAGTTAATGAAGAAAATAACGAAAAATATAGTCAGATATGTGTTTTATAAATTGATTTATAACAAAAATTCGATATAAAAAATTTTGAGTTGTGACTGTTTTGTATTTAGTGTGCGATATATAAACTACCTGATATTTTTGACCGAAAAAATAAACGGCAGAAAATAACTGTTATTTTCGACCGATAAAATAAAAGTCAAAAGTAACTGTTATTTTGCCCAAAAAACTATAAGGCTCAAAATAACTTTTATTTTTGTCGGAAAAAAAAAACAAAGAGATAAAAGTTAATATGTGACACTTTCGATAAAAACCATAGCCGATACGGCCCCTGGATGCAAATATTGAATCAACGGATTATTATTCCATTTCGTATTGATTGAATTTCTTTTCAGATACTTTCTCTCTCTATTTCATACTAAAATCTCTCTTATTTCTTACTGTTAAAGAAGTTTCACTTCTGCCACGTGTACGTTGCTACACGCGAGTTTTTTTTTTATTTATAAATGGCTTTTTACGAGCTACTCGAAGCAAAGAAAACGTCAGACGGTTTCTGCATTACACGTCTTTCCCAATTCGTTGTAGACTTCAGTTGCCAGTTTTGGAGCCGATAACTTCGGTTTGGCCTTTATTTTTCGGACGTTATTTCTCTCGTCAGTGGTGTTTAATATTCTGTTTGGTGCAGTTCTGCCATTATCATGCACTTGGTTCTCATGCACAAATCGTGAAATGATGTGCTGCACCGACGAAACGCTTAAATTTACCATTTCAGCAACTTTCCCGCGGGATTTTCCTTTTTGAAACGGCTTAGGAATTCTTCACGCTTCGCAATTATTGTACGTAGTCCGATTTTTAAAAAAATCTGACTTTGAAACTTCAACTAGCGAAATCATACTAAAAATTAGCTTAAGCGAACATCACTCGAAAAAGATAGAAAAAAAAGTAACGTCATTTGTTATTACAGCCGGAACACTACTGTTTGGTTCAAATAAGCTATGAGCACAATTTCTGATGCGCAATGGGGTTTACCATATTGCAGAGTGAATCTGCTATTTATCACATATTTTCTTTCAAATATTTCTTTGTAAATTGGTAGTCAACAAATCCACATTTAAATTTTTTCGTTATCTGCTTTAGTTAAAAAGATAGGGCAGTTCCAAAATTTAATCGAACACTGGTTCAAATAAGCTGTGACCCACTGTATATTACCTTGTACTTCTTGAGATTCCTTCTGAAAACAATTCCTTCTTAAAGATTTCTTTTTTAAATTAATAGCCAATAACTTTAAGAAGAACATCGTCTTGGGTAAAAACCATAGAGAAATGGCTTCTTCACTTTGTTCAATATGTGATATATTTATTACACACTAAAAAATTGTTATGGAATTTTTACATCGATCGGTATTCCAGGTAGTCCTACACCGTTCGGTGTAAAAAAACACCGTGTCAAAGTGTTAGAATCTTATATCCGAAAGGGGATATTTTTTTCTCACCGATCGGTGTCAGTAGATAAACATCCGATAGGATGTTTGTGTTAAGCCCTGTTAGGTGTTTATTTTGAATATGCAAAATGATGAATTTTTCAGGGATTAAAAATGCAGCAAAATTTTCGTAGTCTCTATTTTTCATTTGCTTCAGACTATGAAAAAACAAACAGTCACAGCGGCAGCCAGCGATCGCATTTCACAGCCGTTTCTCCTTTGCTGCTTTATTTCTGTTACATTCACGAAGCAACAGCAGCATCGAACAAAATAACTTTGCAGCCGTTTCCTCGCTGCTGCTGTTTGTTTATGGCATTATCAAGCATTGGCAGCAGCAATAGTAAGAAATGTTTGCATGCGGTGCTGCTATGCTATTTTCAGCATTTGACTGCTGCTGTTTGCAGTTGCTGCTGCTTTCTGTTTGCGGTATTTCTGCGCTATATACAGCAATCAGTAGCTGCTGCTTGTGGTCGCTGCTGCGTTTGTTTGTTTTTTAATCAGAAGCGGCAGTGAGTGTTCGGATTTTGAAGTCTTTATGCGTCATTTGTTAAGCTCGTGTTATTTTAAAGGATACCGTTCTCGTTAATTAATTAATTAATTGATTAAAATATTAATTGCAATTGATTTAATTGCAATTAATTGCAATTGATTAAATTGCAATTAATATCAATTGCATTCAATCATTAATTGTACACTGCAATTAATTTATTAAGACTAACCTGAAGTAATTGCAAAATACAATTAAATCGTTGGCGATTAACTTTTTTAAATTAAAGGTACAAACAATTAAAAATAGCAATTAATTTGCCCACCCGATGAGCTGTGTTTGATGCATTAGTGTTGTAAATTTTGCGAACTGTATGCATAAATATGACGACTTCGCTTGTATCCGCTGCTTGCTTCACTTCCTTTGCCTAAGAAAACCGGTTTCAAACCGGCTGCTGCTTTTGTTTGTTATACTTGTGTATGTTTGTTTGTTACACCCTAACCTGTAAGGTTAGGATATGTTAACTTTGTGTAAACGTTTGTAACATCTACACTCAGTTCATTTTGACTTGAGAGTCTTAATAAATTAATTGCAGTGTACAATTAATGATTGAATGCAATTGATATTAATTGCAATGAAATCAATTGCCATTAATTGCAATTGATATTAATTGCAATTAAATCAATTGCAATTAATATTTTAATCAATTAATTAATTAATTAACGAGAACGGCATCCTTTAAAATAACACGAGCTTAAATGACGCATAAAGACTTCAAAATCTGAACACTCACTGCCGCTTCTGATTAAAAAACAAACAAACGCAGCAGCGACCACAAGCAGCAGCTACTGATTGCTGTATATAGCGCAGAAATACCGCAAACAGAAAGCAGCAGCAACTGCAAACAGCAGCAGTCAAATGCTGAAAATAGCATAGCAGCACCGCATGCAAACATTTCTTACTATTGCTGCTGCCAATGCTTGATAATGCTATAAAGAGACAGCAGCAGCGACGAGACGGCTACAAAATTATTTCGTTCGGTGCTGCTGTTGCTTCGTGAATGTAAAAGAAATAAAGCAGCAAATGAGAAACGGCTGTAAAATGCGATCGCTGGCTGCCGCTGTAACTGCTCGTTTTTTCATAGCATGCAGCAAATGCAAAAGAGAAACTTTAAAAATTTGCAAATGCGAGAGCACAGCAACAGCAATATTTTGATGCTCTTACTAATTTGACTACAGCAATTTAAACCCTGGAATTTTTACACCGAACGGTGTAATTTTATATGATTCTATAGAATATTTATACAATATTTATTTATTGAAAAGGGTACAAAAATGTTATACCAAGTATAGTAGACATGCACAAAAATCGATTAAGATCATTAAAATTTTGAAAAAAGTCGAATGAAAAAAGCGTTAATATTGATTTTCCTTGAAACCGTTTTTCCGAACATGACTTTTAATGGCTTTCAATTTATTTGTCAATGATTATGTGATTTCAATGTTGATATGCTTATTTTCCTCTCTGATTTCACACCGATCGGATAAGTTTCTAATTTCACACCGGATAAGCGGTGTAAAGTAACACCGTTTGGTGTAAAAAATGTAAATATCCGCTGACTGGTGTCAATTTATTTTGGAAATTTTTTAAGTGTGTAGGTTCTTATGTGGCGATTTTTCTGTGTGTACCATAATCTGACGATTCATGTTGGAAAATAAAATGAGATTTGGTTAAAATTTTGTTAAATTAACCCGATTATATCTCTGAGTGCAGTCGCGTTTACGACATCAATAGGTGTCAGTGTTGTTGTTTTGACGTAGAATTACGTCTTACAGCGCAGTTTGTATGGCGTCATTTTAACAGATTTTTTAAGGTCATGCAACTTTTTTGGCTAATACTTTAGGCTATACCTACAGCCTTTAATACTTATCGTTCAAAAAAAATATATAAACTAAGAGATCAGATATATCCTGCGCTGAATTAATATCTTGTTTTGGATTTTGTCACTATTATATTAAAGTCACAAAAAAGTAAAATATAAGAAGAAAAATGCATGTTTTAATATAAGAAAAGCAATCATCAACTGCTTATAGTGTACCTGCTGCTTTCTGTGTTTTTGTTTCGTTGCTTATGGTTGTATTGTTTTTGTTTTGCACGAACTAATTGGTTCGTATTGCATTGGGTTTATGTTTGCACTACTGTTCTAGTTTACTAAGTGCACTATTTTGACAACAGAGGTCATGAACCTCTTTTCAACTCAGTTAATGAACTCAAACTGTCAAATTTAACGAAATGGGTCTGTGATCCGTTTAGATTTAACACTTATAAAAAAAAAACGAGTTGAATCATATTTCGTTTTATGCTTTACCCAATAGATGGTGTAAAATTTTAATTTTTGTTTTTAATGCAAATTAATTTGGATCCCACATCCCACTAGCTTTAGCCAGTGTAGTTCGCAAACTAAATATTGGACAGAGACGAAAGTAGCAACAATGGAAAATGCATTTGCTTCGCCTTCTTTTCAATTCATTGACTTTATTGTCAAATTTAACAAAAGGATCGAAAAAATTCAACATTTTGCTTGTTTCTTTTTGCTTGCTCATGTTTTGTTTTGTTTTGTTTTGGTCTCGATAAGAAGTCCATAATTGAGTGTTATTAATTTATTTTTTAATTTTCGGAAAATCAATTAAAAATACGTGCAAAATGAACAAAACAATCGGACCAAAGAGACAAAGTAGAAGAGGTTACAACTTAAACGGAATTCTACGCCTACACTTACGATACTATCGAAACTGTTTATTTTTTTTTTTTTTGTTTTGTATTCAGTGTTGCTTCAAATTCAACGAATGTCACATGAGCTGAATACTGGTAGAACTTTTCATTAGCTCTCCAGATTATGAATGTTTTTGGTGAAAAACATTGCTCGGAAAGGCGTCGAATATGTTCCTGCCTAAGGCGTTACTTAACGATAACGCAACATTGCCACCCATGCAACTCTAATAATTTATTTGGCTTGGTTCTCGTTTGTTCAAGACAAGTTATGCAATCCTGGTATAAATCACCGATCTTTTACATAATTTTACTGAAGGAAAACATTTCAATTGTAGTTGGGTATTGGCGACTTCCTTAAGACCAGAATCCTACAAAATCTTTTTGTATGACTTAACTAGGCCATCCATACCAAAAATAACTTTTCGAGAGATATTCTTAAAATATTTTTGTTGAAAAAAGTGCACGTTTTTAATAAATGCCGGATAGTCTGCTTTTATTATTATAAGCTTCATGCACGTATTGTAGAAAGAGTCAAATTTATGTCGATTTTATTTTAGTGATCGATCATTTCCTGTCACAAGAAATTTAACTTAAAAAAACAAGCCATAAATGTTTGATATTTCACATTCGAATATTATCAATTACCTTGGCTAATCTAAAAGTAAGTTCAAAAATAGCTAAGACTGAATAACAATTATTTAAGCAACATAAAAGTTTGCCCTAGACGTCAAATATTTGCAAAAAATAAACATTATTGTAGGCCAACAGCAATGATTACTTTAATCCTTTGTCCTTGCAGCTAAGCAGCAGCAGCTTGACGAATAAACTATGGCCAAAAAATACAAACAACAAAATAAAGCATCAACAATACAGTCAAGTCAAGGCAAGTCCTTAAAACTGTTCGACATACTAAAGCTTTACTGCACTTCCGGCATGTCAACAGTCAACAGCAACAACAGCAACAACAGCTACAACAACAACCACTGCGCTAACCATGACTTTTCCAAATCATGGACTACAAAGATGATGCCTTACTATGGCTTTTACTAACGTTGTTGTTGTTGTTGTTTTTTTGTTGCTGCAGAAGCTGCTGCTGATTTGTTTAAATTTCGGATTTTACGCTTTAGCTGCAATTTATACATCAGCATTACTTGCTTCACTTGCTGCAGCTAGAATGAATGATGATGTATTTTGTTTGCTGAGAGCGGGTGCAGCGGTTAACAGCAATCAAGGTTAAACATTTCCGTCAAATCAAATTTTTCACCTGATTTGGAGGAGCACAAAAATTTATTTGTTGCAAGCAGTTTAAATTTATTTTACTAACAGCTCTGCTGTTATTGGTAGTTAACCCTTTCTTTGTTGGCGTTGCCAGCTTTTTGTTAGTTTTGTTTTTGCCTTTGTTGTTTGTTTCATTAAGCATACGAATTTTTGATCACTGATTTTATGGGATTTGTTGCAACTTTTTTTGGGGCAAATTTTGAAGTACGCTGTATTTGATGAGCCCGCATTAAGGGTAACTGTAAAGTCAGCAACAACTCATTGCTGTGTTTTTGTTTTTGTTTATAACCAATGCTGTTTGATTTTGTTCTTTTGTTTTTTTTACCTTTTTATACTGTTTTTGAAAGGGGTTTCCTACCATTCCTTTTTTTTCAATTGGTGTGTGTAATCATCATTGCATGGTTGTAGTGAACTCGTTGTGTGTGTGTGTGTGAGAGTGTTTGTTTGTTTGTTTGCTAGCTTGTTTGCTTTGAGTTCGTTAGCATTTTGTCGGTTTTGCTGTTATTTTCTTGATTAAACAGTGCTGTTTATTTAATTTGGTCAATGCTTTGTTGTTGTTATTGCTGTCGGTTGTAGTTGTTGTTATTGCTGCTGGTAATGGTGGTTTATCTATTAGTTAAAATAACAGCAAATAAGCACTAATGGCAACAACAACAACAACAACAACAACAACAACAACAACAACAACAACAACAACAACAACAACAACAACAACAACAACAACAACAACAACAACAACAACAACAACAACAACAACAACAACAACAACAACAACAACAACAACAATTTTACTTCACTTCAACAATAAAAAAGCGAAACGCTATACTATGACAGATAGAAAGATTAAAGTCGATCACGGTCAACTGCGTACTTTTTAACACATTTTTAAAACAATAATTTTCTACATTTAAGTAGTTTTGTAAGTTACTAAAAAATTTAAATAATTTATATGAAGATCTAATTTCATCTGAAATTTTCTTACATACATATTTATCATTTAGTTAATATGCTTCAATTTCGAGTGTAGCATATGTGATAAAAGCGGAAAAACTAAACTTTTTTATTTGCTGTTAAGTCACCACCTTGACGCCCACTGCTGCTGCTGCTGGCCTTGATGACTGATTGCCATCAATATTGACCATGTTTTTGTTCTTTTCCGGTTTGCGTTCAATGTAGTTTTACGTTGTTGATTAACGTCAACCAGCAGTTGACAAGAAAAAAAAAACACACAAAAATTCAACCATGCTAACCTGTTTACCTGAGGTCTTCTGTACACACGACCATAAAGCTAGCTGCTCTAAGCAAATAACAGTTCAATTTGTTGATTTTAACTTTTGTTTCTTGTTGTTTTCGTTTCGGCTTAAAAGTTTATTAAATTAGTTCATTTTCTTTTGAAGTTTGTTTGTTTGGCCATGGTTAGCTTTTCTATAAACAATTCTACTTATATACAACATTTATTTAATTTAAGGCAATAAAGCGATAAAAGAAAAAATTAAGGAAAGATTTGATTTTCCAAAAAAAGATCCAAATAACATAAATTCGAAGAAACTATTCAGGACACGAGCTTGTGTCCTTACACAAGATTGTCAATTATCTTGATATGATTCCCAGCCAAATAAAAATAACTTTTTTGTAATCTTTTTCGTTTTTTCATCAGTATGAAGCTTTTTTTAAAGAGATTTCAAAGATCAAAGATCTTAGATTAACCCTTTCAATGGCTGGGCTAAAATAATAGTTGAAAAAATTTTTTGAGGTAATATGCCCATCATTAAGGCCATAAAAATATAAAAACATCCCTCTGATTTTTACCTGCTCTACTTAGCTATTTACAGGCTGTCTAATATAATGGACAAAAGTATTCAAACGATGTATTATCCAACTATGTTAAACGTTATATATTTCCCTCAGTTAATTTTTGTCATGTTGGTACAACTGCATTTCATAGTACCAACCTATTCAATTTCAAAAAGACGTTGAAAAATAAAAAAATATGATTTTCTGATGTGTCCAATATAATGGACACATCTGTTTAAAGGGTTAAGGCGGTATTCTTGTATAGATATTTTTTAAAATTCGATAAAAAACAAACTAAGAATTTTTTACCAGTAATTTTTTATAAAATATTTACTGTTTTTTATATTTATATTATTGTTAAAAAACAATAAAAAAACTAGTAAGGTATATCTTCGACTTGGCCGAAGTTAAAATACCCCCACGGCCGATTCTTAAGGGTGTAAGAATATTAAATGGGAGAGCTTTTTGTATGAGATTTTGAGAGATATTATTATTTTTATGTGTCTAAAAAACATACATATCAAATTATTTTCCTGCAGCTTAAATATAAGCCTTTTTATAAAGTTTTAAATTTTGAGGTTATATGGGAGGTGGGCTTGTTAGTAAGTGGATGACGCCCATTTTTCTAACATACCTCAGTTTTGACATTGAATACTCAAACACCGAGTTTCCGTCTTGTAACTTTTATATTAGCCTCTTTATAGATTTTTCAATTTTGGGGTTGTATGGGAGGTGGGCATGTTAATGAGTGGATGACGCCCAATTTTCTAACACACCTCAGTTTTGACATTAATTATACAAAAACCGAGTTTCCATCTTGTAACATTAATATTAGCCTCTTTATAGATTGTTAAATTTTGGGCTTGTATGGGAGGTGGGCGTGTTAGTGGGTGGATGGCGCCCTTTTTTCTCACACACCTAAGTTTTGACATTAAATACTCAAATACCGAGGTTTCGTCTTGTGACTTTAATATTAGCCTCTTTATAGATTTTTCAATTTTGGGGTTGTATGGGAGGTGGGCGTGTTAGTGAGTGGATGACGCCTATTTTTCTAAAACATCTCAGTTTTGATATAGAATACACATATACCAAATTTCAGTATTGTAGCTTAAATATTAGCTACTTTGTAGAGTTTTTAATTGTTGAGTTGTGTGGGAGGTAGGCGTGGTTTTCATCCGATTTAGCCAATTCTCGAACTTGATCTTAGTTTTTTTAAAAAAAGCTTAAATATCGAATTTCATTACGATAGCTTCAAAACTGCGGCTGTTATCGTGTCGACAGACAGACGGACAGACGGACAGACGGACATGGCTAAATCAACTCAGGTGGTGATGTTGAGCACGAATATATATACTTTTCCATACCTACCACGCCTCCTTTTGGGCGTTACACACGTCGTGACAAAATTAATATACCCCTTACGCAGTACGCGTGGGGATATAATAACAAAAACAATTTGAAAAACTTATAGGCTGGAAAAGCGAAAAAAAACAAATTAACCATTTCAGCCCTTGAAAGGACCTTGACCGAGATTCTTATGATCAATTGTGTTGTGTGTGTTATAAAATGTTTGCACACAATTAACCGAGAACTGGACCTACATGTTTTATGCCGACTCCGAACGACTACAGGTCATGTGTTCAAGAAGCATTACATGGCATTATTTACTCTCTGAGGTTTGCCATTGTCCGATCAGAAAAATTTTTTTATTGACATAAACTTTTGCCGCTACTAGGGTTCGAACTCTGGCTCCGGGAGTGCTAAGCCACACACTTAACCTGCATGCCACGGTCACCACAAATGGCTGGAAAAGTGAGGGGGTGAAAAATAAAGATGTGTTCTTCTTGACATGATCCAACCCTTCTGGTAATCCGAAAAAGAAATGAAAAATGAAATGAAAAGAAATGAAAAAAAATTATTTATTAGTAAGAATTTCGCTATGGGACAGCCAATAATTATGTGAGGTGATTTTGGCGATTTTTTGTGACAATTTTTTTATATACTTTTTCTAAATGGACAACATTTCAAGAGTATTTTGTACAAATTTCAAGTAAATCGTGCTAAAACTAACGAAGATACAGCGTTTCTAGTGAGCGGACCTCTTGACGAATTATGAATAACCATAACGGACCAAGATATGAATGAGTTCTCACAAGAAATTGAACAGATAGAGGCTTAAGAATAAAAAATTTTACCTTTTTATCAGGGACCGTAACTGTGATGAGTTTTATTAAAAAATCCGTTTTGAACATTTATTTTTCGAGTTTTATTTTTTGCTAAGAAAATAATACTTATATCTAGTTTTATTTTTTTACTCACAAAATAGCACTTATTTTTTGAGTTTTACTTTTTCGCTCTGAAATAAAATTAATTTTCGAGTTTTCCTCAGAAAATAAAACTTATTTTTGAGTTTTATTTTTTTGCTCTGAAATAAAACTCAAGTTTCTTGTTTTATTTTCACTCAAAAATAAAAAATAAAAAGTGAAAATAAAAATGAGTTTTATAAAAGAAAAAATTAAACTCAAAAATAAGTTTTATATACTTTATTTTTGAGTTTTATTTTTTCGCTCGGATTATTTTTTACTTATTTTTTGAGTCTTTCTTTATGTGTTAGAAATTAAAACTTATTTTTGAGTTTTATTTTTTGGCTCAGAAATAAAACTTATTTTTATGTTTTATATTTTTACTCAGAACATAACAATTATTTAAGAATTTTATTTTTTCGCTCGGAAAGAAAATTTTTTTTATTTGAGTTTTATATTTTACTCCAAAAAATTAAACACTTCATTTTTTAATTTAATTTTTCAGTCAGAAAATACTATTTGTTTGGGAGTTTTATTATTATTTTACTCTCAAGAAAATACTCTTGTAATTTTTTAATCAACTCTTAAATTGGACTATCGCTAAATAATGCCTCTATTTATATATAAATATGGCATATTTAAAAACACCAAGTTTAATTTTCCTAGTAAAAATATGAAACACAAAACATATATTTTATTTTCTGAGTAAAAAATATAACTCAGAAATAAGTTTTATTTTCTCATTAAAAAATAAAACTCAAAAAATAAGTTTTATTAAAGAGCGAAACATTGAACTTAAAAGTAAGTAGTATTTACTGATAAAAAAATAAAACTCAAAAAATAATTTTTTTTTCAGAGCGAAAAAATAAAATCTATTTTCTGACTAAAAACAAAAACTCAAAAAATACGTAATATTTCAGAGCGAAAAAATAAGTTTTAATTTTTGAGTAAAAACAAACTCAACAAATAGGTTTTACTTCAGAGTTTAACAATATAACTCAAAAATAAGTTTTATTTTCTGATTAATAAAATGAAACTCCAAAAATAAGTGTTATTTATGAGTGAAAATGAAACTTAACAATAACAGTTATTTTATGATTTTTAATATAAAACTTAAAAAAATAAAAATCTTAATATTTTTGAACAGCAAATGACACAAGAATCAATTTGATACACGTCACATTCTTCTCCAGCGCCTTTGACATAATGATTTTTTCCTTCAAAATTTTCAAAATAACAGTTATTTTGGTTCCTGGCTTTTATTGATTTTTTTATTTTTGATTTTCGATTAAAAAACTCTTTAAATCGATTTTCTGGAAAACAAAATTTTTGAAGACGATGAACACGTTGAAAATCTACTTGACCTATCGTTTTGAAATGTTTTACACTATTTCTATACATAAAGCAACATGTAATGCCGAAGCGTTGTTTTTTTCTATTTTAAAGTAATAAAATAACCTCAATTTTGCAACGCAAATCGCGTTATTGACTTCAAAACAATACTATAAAAAAAAAATGTAAAAGAACTATTCTGTATTACCTCTGTTAACAAAGTACCTCTTAAACTAATTTTGAATTGTTTTTTTGCAGATGATCGGCTAACCTCTTTTTTTCGAGGCGCCTGCAGAGAATCGCCGCCACAGATATATTTATCGATAATTTTTATTTTTTTTTCCATATGTACTTTAGAAGTCAAAGTTTAATATGTATATTAAATGAATACCCCAACATTATTCATGTCTCAAAAATAAAAAAAAAAATTATGAAAATATGCCTTTTCTTCGTTTTTAAAACAGTACCATCCCCTGAAGACTACTGGGATCGTAGTTTATAATCAAACTGAAAGAATCGAACAATAAAATACTGAAATGTGAACTTCTAAAATTGGTGATGGAATATTCATTCGGTGCATGCGGACTCATGTGGTTAAATGAGTGACTACTGGAGCCATATTTTAGTAGTAAAACACGTTTTACGCATTTTAACCCAGTTATATCAAAATTCTACACTGTTTCTTGTGAATAAAAAATTACGTAATCTTACGACCATGCCCCCTCCCCCCACGTGACTGTGAGTGAGAATCAGTTTATCCCACTCACCCCCCTAAACGCCTCACCTAGTTAATGGACGCAACTATGGTCTGAACTACGGAAGTTAAAAAAAAACATTTTCTACAAAATGATGGCTGTATAAAAAAATTGAATTTTTACACTTTTTTTTAAAGTTTTGAATTTTTGAAAAATAATAAAAAGCAAAATATTTGCATAATTATAGTTTCATGAATAGGGGAATATAAATATAAAAAAGGTCCACACCAAATTTCAAGTTAATCGGTTCATTAGAACTTGAGAAACTACGTTAGACGTATTAGAAAAAGTAGTTTCGAGAACAACGCGTTGAAAGAATAAAATTTTAAAAAATGTTTGCCTGAGAAGAAAATAAGAAGCAGAAATGATTATCATTTATTGCTCAAAATTTGAAATGTCAATATTTTTTAAGGTAATAGGAAATCATATCCTACTATGTGAGAGTATTCGAATGGTACCTTCAAAACGACGGTAGGTACAATAATTTTTCCACAATGCTTTTTTCGTTTCAAAATTTAAAAAAAAAATTATTATGTTCAGTCTCTCTAGTTAAAATATCAATAAATATTTTATAAAAAAAAAATATTTTTTTTATATAATATAATTTTATATATATATAAATGTTGAGGGTATATAATACACTCAACATTTGTACCCCTAGACTAGAGTACGGCTTTATTTGATTTCACTTGACGTCGTGTTGATGACGTCATCATATTAATACTACCAGAGCTCAGTTAATCCCATCAAACTTCTGTAAGATAATGTACTCTCTTTGGTTTTCGCAACTTAAAATATACAATAAACAGCTGTACTTTTTTTTCCCCATTGCATTCTAAACATAGTTATAAGACACTCCCTGTGAAAACATATAATTTTGTGTAAATAATTTAATTGAAAAAATTTGTATGGAATATATATTTATATTATATTTATTACTCTTTGAGATGATTTGAAATTAACTTCGGTTTGCTTTTTAGCAACTCAAACGGTAAAGTTTCTAAATTACAAATTCAGAAACTACCGATATCCCATTCAAAATACAAAATTATTATTGTTACTAGACCGAAAAATAGAAATAATAACAAAAATATGCAAATCTTAATAAACATTATTATTTGCTCTTTATTAGCACCTATGGAGATGATAACTGGAGTAAGCCAACAAACACGCAAAAAAAAACACGCTGTGAAAACATTTTCAAAGTTATAACGATAGCTAAGCAAGAAAAATAAAACATAATAAAAATTAATAAAAAATGGTATTGGGATTTGGTATGATTGCGCTTAAATATATGATTATATTTGGGAATAAGAAAAACGGTTCTCCAATAGAACAACAGACTATCTTCTATGACTGTATTCGTAAACATAGTTTTCAAACATAAAATTACTTAAATAAGTAAAACTTTGATAGTTTAAAATTTTGCACAGTGTACCAATCAGATTTCGCTTTCACCGGTTTGCTTCTTCAACTATACTAAACTTCTTATACTGTGTGCTCCAAATCTTTCTATAAATACTCCCACGCTTTTTTAATCAAACTCAGTTGCCATCTATTAAAGTCGTCTTCACGCAGCTCTGCACACACATTTCACATAATAGTTTACTTTAAAAAAAGAAGAATGGTAACCACAATTGGAACACTTTCGCTGACCTTTCTTAGTGCTATCATCGCGCTTTTAATTTCAATTTCAACGGCAGCTGATCTTAAGTCAGATTTACGTGCATTCGCCGCCTTGATACCACGACGCCGTGTTGGCTACATAGCCGCGCGTCACTTTGTGCTAGACAGTCACTTTCGCAAAGCACTGATCTTTATACGCGATCCGGCTTTTACGGAAACCTGGCAGCAAGTGCGTGACACACCAGAATTTAAAGATATTGTGACATATGTGACGTCTTCTGGCACTGTCTATGATGTGACCAGTGCAATTGATAGTGTGCCAAATCGACTGCGTGCCTTCCAGATACCGGCTAAGGTGCCTGTTCAAATGGTGCTCTCAAGAAACTTTAGTTCGTTTTTGAAAGAGGTTGTCGATGCACTGCCTCGAGCAAAAGTTACCAGTTTAATGGCACGTAAGGTGAAAGAGGGTGGCGAATTTGCACAGCTATATAAGGCGCTAAAAAGTACAAAGTTTCGAGAGTTAGTGCACAAAGCCAGGGTGAGTAGTTCAGGAAATTGTAATAGTACTGCTTGTAATACTAAAATTCTGTCAATAGAACTCCTCAAACTTAGCAGCTCCATTCAAAACATTCGAGCAAAACTACATCAATGTGGACGATATCATGAACATGGCTTATTCCGTGCTAAATTGGGGACCATAAGTCTCTGTTTTAATCTCTATTTTATAAATAAAATTAAGATATTTATTACCTAATACTCGACTTTACATGTGAAAGAACTTTTAACAAAGAAGTCATGTTATGTTTTATTAATTTCAAAGTAAAGAAGCTTTCATCGAAAAATAAGAACGATACAACGGTATTTGTTACCTGTTGTAAGTAATAGTTATTCAACAATTGTATTGTATTATTCAACAATTTTGAAATTGAAATTGAAATTGAAATTGAAATTGAAATTGAAATTGAAATTGAAATTGAAATTGAAATTGAAATTGAAATTGAAATTGAAATTGAAATTGAAATTGAAATTGAAATTGAAATTGAAATTGAAATTGAAATTGAAATTGAAATTGAAATTGAAATTGAAATTGAAATTGAAATTGAAATTGAAATTGAAATTGAAATTGAAATTGAAATTGAAATTGAAATTGAAATTGAAATTGAAATTGAAATTGAAATTGAAATTGAAATTGAAATTGAAATTGAAATTGAAATTGAAATTGAAATTGAAATTGAAATTGAAATTGAAATTGAAATTGAAATTGAAATTGAAATTGAAATTGAAATTGAAATTGAAATTGAAATTGAAATTGAAATTGAAATTGATATTAAAATTGAAATTGAAATTGAAATTGAAATTGAAATTGAAATTGAAATTGAAATTGAAATTGAAATTGAAATTGAAATTGAAATATTGAAATTGAAATTGAAATTGAAATTGAAATTGCAATTGAAATTGAAATTGAAATTGAAATTGAAAATGAAAATGAAATTGAAATTGAAATTGAAATTGAAATTGAAATTGAAATTGAAATTGAAATTGAAATTGAAATTGAAATTGAAATTGAAATTGAAATTGAAATTGAAATTGAAATTGAAATTGAAATTGAAATTGAAATTGAAATTGAAATTGAAATTGAAATTGAAATTGAAATTGAAATTGAAATTGAAATTGAAATTGAAATTGAAATTGAAATTGAAATTGAAATTGAAATTGAAATTGAAATTGAAATTGAAATTGAAATTGAAATTGAAATTGAAATTGAAATTGAAATTGAAATTGAAATTGAAATTGAAATTGAAATTGAAATTGAAATTGAAATTGAAATTGAAATTGAAATTGAAATTGAAATTGAAATTGAAATTGATATTAAAATTGAAATTGAAATTGAAATTGAAATATTGAAATTGAAATTGAAATTGAAATTGAAATTGAAATTGCAATTGAAATTGAAATTGAAATTGAAATTGAAAATGAAAATGAAATTGAAATTGAAATTGAAATTGAAATTGAAATTGAAATTGAAATTGAAATTGAAATTGAAATTGAAATTGAAATTGAAATTGAAATTGAAATTGAAATTGAAATTGAAATTGAAATTGAAATTGAAATTGAAATTGAAATTGAAATTGAAATTGAAATTGAAATTGAAATTGAAATTGAAATTGAAATTGAAATTGAAATTGAAATTGAAATTGAAATTGAAATTGAAATTGAAATTGAAATTGAAATTGAAATTGAAATTGAAATTGAAATTGAAATTGAAATTGAAATTGAAATTGAAATTGAAATTGAAATTGAAATTGAAATTGAAATTGAAATCAAAATCAAATGTCAAAATTCAAATCAATTTGAAAATTTGAAAGCAAAATCAAACTTAAAATGAAGATCAAATGGTGATGACAAGAAGAAGGTGAGAGATTTTGAAAAGGAGTAGGGCAAGAATTTGAATTAGAATTAGTGCAGAGACAAGGGCAAGGATTTATTTGTGATGGAAAAGTGTTGGACAAGAATAAGGTCAGGTTTTGGGACAAGTGTTTAGACAAGAATGTTTTCACAAGGATAAGAAAAAGGATTTATATAATGATAAGAACTAGAATAACAATGCGTTGTCTAAACAAAGTTTGATATTTTGTTTAATGCTCAAGTAAACGGAAAATTAGTTTTTAGTTTTATTTATTTTAGTATATGTATAGATTAATACTTACAGCCTAAAATTATGCTTGCCATTTCACCACAACCAGCTCCAAAAATCAATTTTTCAGTGTACTTTTTATTTACAAAACTTAATCACGTAGAAGAAACGTAAATCTCGACATCTTGAAGCATTTGGCACGTTTGTCGACATGTCTTTCATAACTTGACAAAAATGTATGAAGTGTGCGCGCGCCTAAAAGCATGCTTTTTAACCTGTCACAATTTCCATTAGGCTTGTTCGTGAGTGAGACCAAAAAAAAAAAATAATAGAAATAAAAATAACCTAAAGGTATGAAAATTTTGCACTTGACTAATTTTGTCGGTCGACAATTGAATTATCCTTCGTCGACATGCCACTCTAACGCTCCTTGCTTCTTTGAATTGTCGCTATGCAGCGCGTCTTACTTGAACCTTTATAGCATATCTGATTTTCTTCATGCCAACACCTCGCTACATTAGAAATGAATGGTCACCGTGAAGGGTTATCTTCAGAATTACAGGTAAGCTAATACCTGCTGCTGCTGCCGCTAGAAATTGGCTGGTTTCTTGACGTTTTGAGCAAATGAAGTGTAGGCAATTTTTTATATATTTTTTTTTGCAAGTGAAAACGTGGCAATTGAATTGGTATTTATGTTTTTGGGTATTTGGCAGCTTTATGCTATGATTTAACCTTTTGTTTTGCTGCTTGTACTCGCTGCTAACAACAATTTTTGATACTTTTGGGCTAATTTTTGCATTGCTTTTAATATCCTTTACTTACAATTTCGGCATACTCTGTTTGTTTGTAGGCGGGTATAAAGCACAATGAATATTCCATAATACAATTTTTTTTCCACCTTCCGTAATATTTTTGCCAGGAAGCAGATATAGCAAAAAAAAAAAAAAAAAAAAATAAGCGCAAAACAATTCGAGCGCACGTTTTAATGGCTTTAAAAGGATAATAATGAATATTTCATTTATCATTACTTGCCTACCTTTGTAGGATTTGTTACGTTTTTGCTTACTTACTTGATTTAATGGCGGTAAGTTTTTTACTTGAATCTTTGTCTTACGTTTCGCACAGATAGCCTCAGCTTTCTGGGTTTCCGTCGAAAATCATGAAAAGGGTTGAACATAAATAAATTAGAGATTTAAGCCTATTAATAAATTCCAGCCAAAAGCAAACAAATCAGTTTGAAGGTAGGTATACATCGCAGAAGGTCACAAGATATTTTTTGTTTGCAAAAATTTTAATATTATAATTTATAGGGTTGACATAAGTTCTTAAAAAATTTCAAGATTAAAAAGGACGAGTGAAGTATTTCAGTTATACATAACTTTGAGTTGTATTTTGAATAAAGCGATTGTTGTTTTATCTTAAAGATATTTGCAGTTGTAGGTCAAAGTGGAAAAAGCATGCTGACTTGAGTGCTTGAATGGTTGGCTTGAGTATAAGAGCCTTTCCCCTGAGCTCTTTTCTTTTGTTTTTTTTTCTGTTTTATTCGATTTTGATCAATTTTTGTGCGTTAATAATTTGAAGGACAAAAATGTGAAAAATTTGTTCATCTAAAGAGTAATTTATTTAAGTACTTGGAAAGATAAATAACTTGGCAATTTGTTGGTTTTTTAATAACGAAGGGTCAGCGGAGATAATTTTCTTTTCTAGAATTGTTGTGCCAAGTTTTTCTTTAAAACATATTTTTCGTCATCTCTTTTTGTTAATTATCTTCTGACCTTCATTTTTTCTAGCAGTTATTTGCATTAATACAAGAGTTTCACGCATTTTTGACTCTTATCTTAAGAACTATTTTTTCTGCCCTGCTCATGTCATGTCTCATGTCATGTCTCATGTCATGTCTCATGTCATGTCTCATGTCATGTCTCATGTCATGTCTCATGTCATGTCTCATGTCATGTCTCATGTCATGTCTCATGTCATGTCTCATGTCATGTCTCATGTCATGTCTCATGTCATGTCTCATGTCATGTCTCATGTCATGTCTCATGTCATGTCTCATGTCATGTCTCATGTCATGTCTCATGTCATGTCTCATGTCATGTCTCATGTCATGTCTCATGTCATGTCTCATGTCATGTCTCATGTCATGTCTCATGTCATGTCTCATGTCATGTCTCATGTCATGTCTCATGTCATGTCTCATGTCATGTCTCATGTCATGTCTCATGTCATGTCTCATGTCATGTCTCATGTCATGTCTCATGTCATGTCTCATGTCATGTCTCATGTCATGTCTCATGTCATGTCTCATGTCATGTCTCATGTCATGTCTCATGTCATGTCTCATGTCATGTCTCATGTCATGTCTCATGTCATGTCTCATGTCATGTCTCATGTCATGTCTCATGTCATGACTCATGTCATGTCTCATGTCATGTCTCATGTCATGTCTCATGTCATGTCTCATGTCATGTCTCATGTCATGTCTCATGTCATGTCTCATGTCATGTCTCATGTCATGTCTCATGTCATGTCTCATGTCATGTCTCATGTCATGTCTCATGTCATGTCTCATGTCATGTCTCATGTCATGTCTCATGTCATGTCTCATGTCATGTCTCATGTCATGTCTCATGTCATGTCTCATGTCATGTCTCATGTCATGTCTCATGTCATGTCTCATGTCATGTCTCATGTCATGTCTCATGTCATGTCTCATGTCATGTCTCATGTCATGTCTCATGTCATGTCTCATGTCATGTCTCATGTCATGTCTCATGTCATGTCTCATGTCATGTCTCATGTCATGTCTCATGTCATGTCTCATGTCATGTCTCATGTCATGTCTCATGTCATGTCTCATGTCATGTCTCATGTCATGTCTCATGTCATGTCTCATGTCATGTCTCATGTCATGTCTCATGTCATGTCTCATGTCATGTCTCATGTCATGTCTCATGTCATGTCTCATGTCATGTCTCATGTCATGTCTCATGTCATGTCTCATGTCATGTCTCATGTCATGTCTCATGTCATGTCTCATGTCATGTCTCATGTCATGTCTCATGTCATGTGTCATGTCATGTCTCATGTCATGTCTCATGTCATGTCTCATGTCATGTCTCATGTCATGTCTCATGTCATGTCTCATGTCATGTCTCATGTCATGTCTCATGTCATGTCTCATGTCATGTCTCATGTCATGTCTCATGTCATGTCTCATGTCATGTCTCATGTCATGTCTCATGTAATGTCATGTCTCATGTCATGTCTCATGTCATGTCTCATGTCATGTCTCATGTCATGTCTCATGTCATGTCTCATGTCATGTCTCATGTCATGTCTCATGTCATGTCTCATGTCATGTCTCATGTCATGTCTCATGTCATGTCTCATGTCATGTCTCATGTCATGTCTCATGTCATGTCTCATGTCATGTCTCATGTCATGTCTCATGTCATGTCTCATGTCATGTCTCATGTCATGTCTCATGTCATGTCTCATGTCATGTCTCATGTCATGTCTCATGTCATGTCTCATGTCATGTCTCATGTCATGTCTCATGTCATGTCTCATGTCATGTCTCATGTCATGTCTCATGTCATGTCTCATGTCATGTCTCATGTCATGTCTCATGTCATGTCTCATGTCATGTCTCATGTCATGTCTCATGTCATGTCTCATGTCATGTCTCATGTCATGTCTCATGTCATGTCTCATGTCATGTCTCATGTCATGTCTCATGTCATGTCTCATGTCATGTCTCATGTCATGTCTCATGTCATGGATTAATGTACCCTGCATTTATACATTTTCATGTATATTATACATATTCTTGAACTAGTGTATTCTTTATGCAGATATAAAATAGTTTCTCAAGCTTTTTACAGTGTTTTCCTCTAGCAAGAATGTGTTAGAGCCGTGCCTCATAAAAATACATCGAAACCACGCAACAAAATGCCTGCTCTTGCAAAGCAGACTCGCATATTGTAGTTAACGTAACGATCACGTTCGCTAAATCTTACTTAAATAGCCTGAAAGTATGCTGTAAATTAAAGTGATAACTTGCTGCAGCCTTATTTAAACCAAATTTTTTGCCACATGTTACAAAAAGATAACGAAAAAAAAAACAACAACAGCAAAACCAGCATTTAAACGTATTTCTGTTCTTTTAGCAACATGCTTTCAGCAGTTGTAATAGCGCAGCTTCAACAAACTTATTTAACAGTTTCCTTTGGCATATTTTTTGGCTGTGAATTTTTGGCGGATTGTCGCGGCAAGGCAAGAATTTATGTTAAACAAAATGAATAAACAGCTCGGCACGTTGTGCGAAAAAGAATTGCGTGGGTAGCACCACACAAGAAAGCACCAAAAAAAGGCACAAATAACCAAAAACAAAAAAAAAACAAGCGTCATTGTGTTGCCAACTTAATGCTCTTGTAATGTTGCACCACTCAAAAAGAGCTGGCAACACTGGTGCTGCCACTAAAAATTAAGTTGCAGTTCCTACGAAGCGTGAAATGATGCAACGATTTCAAGAGTTTTTTTTTAATTTTTGCTCATGCTGACTCTATTTTTTGCTGCTGCACTTTTTTTCTCTTATGGCTCCTTCATAGTTTTATTTAAACTTATATTCCATTGCAGACTTCTAGGCGTCATGCTGTTGTTAACGATATCTTTTTCATATATATATATTCGAAATACGCGCAAAATTAAGAGCCAAACATACGAGTCTGCATGAGCTCATAATGACTTTTGCATTGCTTGTGAGGCTTCAAGGATGTGCCGCAAGGATTTCATTCAGGACATTTATGCAGATTAAAGCGTAATAATGACTTTGATGACTTTTGTATGTCGACGTAGTGCTGGTTTTTGTTGCTTTAGTTGTTGTCGCTTTTCGAAATGGCGCCAACTCGCACGCATTGGCAAATTCTCTCGACTTTTGTATTTGTACGATGTGTGGAAAATGTGCGTAGGATAGGCGAAAATAAAATTTTGAACTGTGCTTATTTAAGCAGTTTTTCTTTTTGCCTTCTCTTTTTTCTGTTTTAACGTCATTCGCGCTGCCAAGTCTAGCGTTAATTTTATTTGAATTTTTGCGTTGCGCTCGGCGTTGGGCTGCATTTAGGCGCTTTTAATTATGGTAAAATATGTCAAGCGTTTATTTGTTAGTTGATCTTTAAATTGTTGTCAGCCTCTGAGCCTGCATTAAGGCGATATTTGTTGAGTTTGAGTTATTTGTTCGAATGTAAAATGCAGCCTAAGTATGTGAAATTTCTTTTAAAATAATTAAAATTCTGGCTTAAAATGTTCAGTAAATTCTTAAAATTACTATAGATGCTTAAGCATAAGCTCTAGACAAAAATTTTTGCAAGCTTTAAAATATATCAAAAAAAAAATTCTACTGCATATAAAACTTTAATAATAAACGAATTTTTGAGTAGATTGCGCGTCTATAACACTTGCGACTTGTTTACGAAGACATAAAAGTAGACACAGTAGGCGTTTCAATGTCTTTCATAAGTTAAAAATTCGAAACCTTGAAATTTCAAGTATAATTGAATTAGTACATGAAATTCGTAGGAAGCTTCTTTTTCTATAGAGCTACGGTAAAATTTCTGTCACGAAGACTGCAAAACTTGACAATAAATTAAGTTTTATAAGAAGCTTTGATTATGCTTAATAACATTACATTTTTATGATGTAGTTCCTTAAAACCTGGATGATTTTATCAATAGACGTTTTATGAATTAGGAAACGTCAAAGCTGGCAAAGTTACTTACATTTTCTCACCAGTATTTTCTCTCAATAACATCAGTTCTTTTGAGCAGGTTTTTTGCCAGCTTTTGAAGCTTTGCATATGAACCGATTGCTAATAGCTCCGCCATTTAATTCGAAACTAAAGCTGAAACCTTCCATTTAAGCCCAGCTGAAGTCTTTTGTATGCTGTAACCTTCCAGTCAAGCTTCTATTGAAGCTGAAGCCTTTTATATGTACCAAATAGAAATTGTAGTTTCACTGCATTTTCAAAATATAAGTTTTAACTTCAATTGCGTATTATATGACAGGTGTTATAGAAGTTTTCATGATCAGAATTCATTTAGAAAGCTTCATAAATGATATATAAATTGCTGGAGTGGAGAACGTTCTGAACAAGTGTACGATATACTAGAGTTTTAAATACAAAAAAAAAAAAAAAAACAAATTGGCCATTTCAGCCCTTGAAAGGACTTTGACCGAGCTTCTAATGATCAATTGTGTTGTGTGTGTTATTAAATGTTTGCACACAATTGACCGAGAACTGGACCTACATGTTTTATGCCGACTCCGAACGGCTCATGTTCTCAAGAAGCTTTACATGGCATTATTTACTCTCTGAGGTTTGCCATTGTCTGCAGAGAGGTGGTGACCGATCAGAAAAATTTTTTATTGAAAAAAACTTTTCGCCGCGGCTGGGGATCGAACCCGGGCTCCAAGCATGCTAAGCCACACACTTAACCTGCATGCCACGGTCACCACTTTTAAATACCAGAGTTCACCAGAGTTTTAAATACAGCACGTATCAATGTTGGCGCGAATTCACGGGGGGAGGGTAGAAAGAGAAAATTTCTCCCCAAGATGTCGAAAAAATCATAAGACAAGTAGTTTCGATACAAATGTGACGATTCGGTAACTTGCTGGGACATTGAATAATATTCAAATTTTAAGATTAAATTTAATTTTAACATTAAAGCACATTTTATTTGGGACTACAAAGTTTCCTGGTTCTGCTTTTTAAGCTCTCCAGTGCTGTGTAGGAAAATTTATTCAACCATACAGAAGCTTTCCAAATTTTCTGCACATAAACAGTTGATATTAAATTTCATGGTACATTTGACACTTTTCGATACCGTTTTTGTCAAAAACTAGTTAATACTTCTCCCTCCTTCCTGTTCGCAGAGTCATCATTTACTGCATATGTGCAAAAGTGGCTGAAAAGTTAGCGACCTAGGGAACTTAACATTAAGTAATACGCTTGTTACTCATGTCAATTATTGCGACACTCAGTAGTACTCGTATTATAAAAGCAATCACTACTTAAGTTTGCATTAACAATTAGTGGTCAATTATTTATCGAACAACAAACATCACCATGCCAGCCGAATCTGGAAATTCACGAAATTTTGAACACCACGCTGTGATGAAATTCCTCGTAAAGAAGGGAAATACACCAAACAACATATTCACCTTCATATACGACAGTTAAAAATGAGCCTGTCTTTTTCAACAAAGATGAGCGAGCTGTGAAGGTCGCCCTGTCACGCTACTAACCGAAGGAAACGTTACTAACGTCTGAAAAGTCGAAAAAAAAATCGTTCTGACCGACCGAAGAATTAAATTGTGGCAGATTGCTAATGAAATGCAGATTAACAGTACGAGAGGCTATTGTACAGAAACGACCAGAGAAACTGACGCGCGAAGTGCTCTTTCTGCAAGATAAATCGTCTATTCACACCGCACATGTTCCGAGGTAAGCCCTAAAAGGGGGTTTTCACGGTATTCTCAGAGATTGACGATTGACCTGGCACCAAGCATTTTTTGCCTGTTTTCCAATTTGAAAAAGGACTTATGGGGCCGCAGATTTGCAGATGACAACAAAATGAAAGCTGCGGTTGAACGTCATTTTGAAGAGAAAGATACAGAATATTTTTTGAGTGGGTTCAAGGCATTGTATCCGAGATATGAGAAATGCATTTCACTCGAAGGAAATTATATTGAAAAGTAAAAAAAAGAAATAGTATATTTCCTTCCATTAAGTACCTTAGGCCGCGAACGTTTCAGCCGCTCCACGTATATCTTGGCTGATAGCAATAAATTTATTTCTACGTCTTCTACGGATCTATTGTATTTATATATTGTTTTCGTACAGAAAACACTCTCAAACTCATTTTATCACATTTCACGACTTTCACAGTTTTTGTGAAATTAAAAATTTTTTATTAAGTGATTAAGAAACCACTATTTTTTCCTATTTGCAAAGGATTTTGAATCGAATATATATATTGAATCATGCAATAATGACGCTTTTTTACTATAAAAGTTAAGTGCAGTGTTTAATATAAGTAACACCTTGTTTACGTTCTTTTTTTTTCAATGTTAAACTAAAAAATTTTGTAAGTTTCTTTAGTACAATTTTAAAATTCCATAACACTAACTGACCTTTGTTATATAAAGTTCCAACAAACAAGCATTTAGAAGCTGGAAGAAAGCCAGCAAAACATGGGTGGAAAAAAATGTAATAAATTTTGAATTTATTTGCATTAAAAACGCATAAGACTGAAAATATTTTTAAAAATTAATTTATTAACCCACCACGAAAAGTCAAATTATTGTATTTAATAGTTCTGTCAACAGTGAAACAGTGACTGTTCGAAAATTTCTGTTCTTAAGACAAAATTTCTCTCTAAATCTGTCACTGATCAATGAATACAATTTTTTAAAAATTTTTGATTTATAAATAAAAATATGTCATTTGTGATCTCATTACTAAATTCAAGTAGTAAAGAGATCATTTCATGCATTCCATTTGTAAATAAAAAACCCACTGCTTAGATGTAATCAAAAAAGTAATCCAGAAAATTGCATTCATCAAGTACCCTCTCGCCTACAAAATCCATTATTTTTTACTGGCATGTCATCGGAGCATGTCAATTTTGTGAAGAACTCTGTTAAGAGGACTCAGGACTCAGTTAAGTACAGACATACTTGTTAGAGTACCCATGAAGTGTATGGAATTTTCAAAAGTGACAATTGTTGTTTGCTCTGCGCGAACTTTTCTAGAGAATGGGTGCTAAACATAAAATCTGCAAAATAAACTTTTTCTTTTTTTTTATAATTTTCTTTTATTATTTCTTTGCAAAAATAAAAAAAGATTTTAAAATATTAAAAAAATTGTTTTAAAAGCAAAAACTTTTGATTTAAATTTTACTCCAAAAACAGTTGTGATTGCATTACATTGCTATTTTGAAATTTTTGGTTTAATTTTAAAGTATATTTTTCTTCTCAGTGTACTTTTAATTTCATTTCAGCTCAGTTCATGAAAAATATATTTAGGTGAAATGTTTTCACGTAAACTTAAAGCACTGGTTTTTTGTGCAGTTTCACCAAAATCTTACTTACTTACTTACAATTATTGCCACCCATAAGGAAATTTTGCCTTGCAACCTTCAACATTCATTCTGTTTTCAAGCGAATCTTCTGTTCGAAATTTTATTTTATTATTTGGAGAATTCGAAATTGGAAGCAATTTTCAATATATTTATGTAAGCTCCCTGTATTTTGTGAAAATTAAAATAAAAAAAGTCTTTCGAAAACCACAACTATTGGCACGTGAATACAATTATTGGCACATTAATTACTACAATCGTTGGCACTTGAGTACTATTATTGGCTCTTCAAAAACTATAATTATTGGCATATTACCACAATTATTAGCACCCAAAAAAATATAATACTTGGCACCTTGTATTTAAAAAAATTAAAAAATCATGGTTTTCTTTAGGGAAGATTGGGGTGTTGTGAGACAGGTTTAGTTTTCGGACGATAACTTCTTTAAACGTTAATGTTTTTTTTTCTGGAAACATTTTTTGTTTAGCGTATTCAATTGCCTAACAACCTGCGATGACATTTTTTTAAATTCAAAAATTTAAAGAATTCTTTTGAAGCCTGAAAAAAGATTGGATTTTTGGATTTTAAAAAATTATGGGGTGTTGTGAGACAGTACTTTATATATAAAAAATGGCATTTTTTGTTAAAAAATCTTTATTGAAATAGGAAAAAATAAAAATGCAGACAAGAAAATTTTTCGCTTTTATCTGATTCTGCTAATTCGCAGCGAACACAGTGAAAATAATCGGTTTTCATTTTGGCACACTGCTGGTAAACAGTTTTGTTTTCGTCCAAACTTTTTGGCACGTTTGCCCCACAAATGATGAAAAAGTCAACATCTTCTTCATCTGATGACAAAACTCTTCTCAGTACGAATTTCATAGGACGACTAAGCTTTGCTGGTTCTTTCAGCGATTTTTTTTCTTCTTTTGGTCAGATTGTTTCCTCAATAATGCAACATTCTTGAAAGTTGTTAATACGGTTGTAAACATAGGCTACCGGCCGCGTTTTGATTTTTGGAATGGAGGACAAACTTCAAAGGACTTACCTTCTTTTGTGTACTGCTCAGCTCAGACGCCATGAAGAACTAATTTTATTTGTAAAATATTGGAAAAACTGGTTTCCTGCCACTTTGGTATGCAACAAAATCGACTAATTTATTATTTGAAGGCGATGCGGAAGAAATTTTGTCCATATAACGGGTTCCATACACTCTCGATTTATCTAGATTATATAATTTGCAGACAGCCCGAACACAATTCTTTTTTTATGGCAATTTCTATGATGGCTGCCAATAAGTGGATGGATGCCACATTTCCTTTTGGCTTTGTTGATATTTTATATACATTACGTGGCATGAGGCTATAAAAATTATGATATTATGATATGCAGCGTATGAAAGCTCCAGCAAAAAAGGTGTTTGGATTGACCAAGCCGAGGAAGCCTTTTTCGCTGGAGCTTTCATACGATATACATGACCCAGCCAACGTAGTTGCTGAATTGTTATACGCTGGACTAAGTCAATGTCGTCGATTTGGTTTCGTGGGTTTTCTCCAAGATTTGGCGTAGTGTAAAAATTTGGTCTATAGTGGACTTGTCTCGACGAAAGCCACACTAATAAGGTCCAATCAGTGTTTTGGTATGCGGCTTCAATCTTTCACATATAACGCTCGAAATAACCTTGTATGCGATGGAAATATGACTGATAAATCGGTAGTTGGCGCAGATTTTCGGGTCGCCTTTCTTAAGTATATTACAAAGCACACTGAGGTTCCAATCGTCGGGCATGCTTTCCGCTAGCCTTATTTTGCTAATGAATTGATGCACGTACCTTATCTATCATCGTCGATTAGTGGTGTCGGACTGCATTCTCCAAGGGCAGAATTGTTGGGATCGTTGCCCGCACGCAGATTAAAAAAATGTTGTCTCGATAATCTCAATGCACACTGCGTATCTGAAACCAGATCACACGATTTTTTGTAAGGCATTTGATGTGGAATTTCTTTCTTTTAGGAAAACCTTTCCGCTGGGATACTTTCACCCATTCAACAATTACTTTCTCTTCCGCCTCAATCAAACAAGTGTGCGGACCTGGTCAAGATTTGCAAAATTTTGGGCCAAGACTAAATTGTAGGGTCGAACGTGACCTTACCATATCTGAAATCTTACCATATCTAATTTTTGACGAAACTTTTTGCAAAAGACTTTAATTTTATGAACCCTGTCTTTGTGGCATTGTTAATAATCTGAAAATATGAGAAATGCAATTATTGGCACTACAAAAAAGTACAATGACTGGCAGTGCCAGTTATTGTAGTTTTACAAATTCAGTTATTGGCACCCCCTGCCAATAACTGAATTTTAAATCTGATGGAATCAATTGTTGGCACCCACTTATTTTTACAATATTGCGGTTAAAATTAAGATAAAAAGACTAAGTTTAACTATTCAATATTTAAATAATCTCAAAATAAAGCGGGCCTACACAAAAAATCCATTAATATATAAGAAATAGTACTCACCAAAATTTCAGTTCGCTATCGATATCAACACTTTAAAACGTTTTTTCTCCGACGACGAAAAGACCTTTGTAGTTTCGAAGTTTACAAGCAAAGAAGTTAATTGATCTTATTGTAAAATATAGAACAAGGAGAGGAAATAAACTACATAATTAGAAAAGTACAGTTCATAAATAACGGGAGGTTAACTATGTTTCATAAATGCTATTCAAGTAAAGGGTGCCAATAGTTGGGGTCAAATTTTTGGGTGCCAATAATTGTAGTCGGTACGCTAGCAGATTTTGAAAAATCATATGTGTTTCGGAACTAGTTGGATTTTGTTAACTTCTCTAGGTGCTTGTTTATGAATTACGAGTAGTACATTTTTTGGTTGAAAGTTTTGTAAAATTGGAGGCAATAGAGAATGAAGTCAGAAAATGTAATGAGAATCAGTAAATGTAAAAATTCTCATAAGTTGTTACTTGCTTTGAAAATATATTAAATTAAAATTAAGTCAAAATTAACAGTGAATTCGATATGTTATTTAAAAAGGTCACACAGGTGCCTTATAGAAGCCGCAAGGTTAAGTAACCAAATCATCAAGCAACAATTTTTAGAGCCTAACACATAAGACGTAGTTGTAATTAACCTGGAATCAAACAGCTGCAACCTTAATGTTGCATGTACCAAAAGGCGTAAATGAGCCTCCCTAGAGCTATTTTGAATATTTGAATAACATACAACTAACACTTTCACATGTTAATCTACATATAAGCACACACACACACACACAAATTTGCAAACAAGATCGCCAGAGGGACCTTACACAAACACGCCAACATATAAATAAGCTTATAAACGCTAATCCTGATTGTGAGTACATCAACGGCATCATCACCAGCATCATCTCGTCATCATCATAACCATCATGACCAGCAACAGCAACAACATCACCATCATCATTATTGTCTTCAACATCATTGGCATTACAAGCAGCAACAGCAACAGCAGCAGCAGCAGCAATAACAACGTCTTAAGCGCTGCCATGATGGCCATCTCGAGTTGCTATTTGAGTGACATCACGACATGTCATGTGGGAGCTTAAAATGCCAAAATGACACATAAACAACAACAACAACAACAACAATAATAATAACAACAGCAACAACAACAACAACAACAACAACATTATGCATGTTGATTACAATAAATCATCAACAATGGCGACTACAAGATGGCGACGACATTAGTTGCCCAATTATACACGACACGGTGAAGTCATCTTCGCGTTGCTGTTCATGTTGCTCTTGTTGTTGTAGTTGTTGTTGTTGTTATTGTTTCTATTGTCAAGCCTCCATGTTGATTATAATTTCGGTTCTGGTCACCATGGTTTGATAGCGACAAGCCATTGATTTGATGGCAATGCTTTTGGGCCACTTTCGTTGTATGGCATTCATCGGTTGGAGCGTGATTGGCAAGATGCTAACTTGCGGCTGACAGGTAATTAATTTGCTAATGTCAAAATTATGGCGGCTATGCCGATGGAACGCAATTCTAATTATGACATGGTAATGAGCAGTAACGACCATACAAAAAAAAAAAAAAAAAAATTGAAGTCAAATAATGTTTACATGGCTGCAAAAAGTCAGTCGAATTTAACGAAAATTTTGAACTTAAGCCGTTATTAACATTATTAATAGTAAGTATCGAAGTTTTTGTGAAAAAGATTTGAAGCAGTTTTGTTTGAAATGTTTATGTTTAAAAAAACAAAAATTTCTTATTGAATGTCTGTAGATTTTTTGTGCGTGCAATATATAAACGACAAGACGGATCGACATTTAGAATCCTGCGGTAGCTAACTCAAAAGCTGGTGGGATTCTTAAAAATTATTTCTACATTCATTTGTTTTTAATCTAAGAAATTCCAATGAAGCGGTTTTGATTCTCCAGAGTCCTTTTTCCGTCCAAAAATAATATATATATTGCTTATTTTTCTTTTCTTCAGAATGCATATCCAAGATAAATGTATACCGAAGAATGCATTAAGATTTAAATTAAGTTTTTACTTAATTTTTTTTTTGTAATATATACCTATGTATTAATAAGTATTCCTTTTTTGCCGTGGTGACCGTGGTGACCGTGGCATGCAGGTTAAGTGTGTGGCTTAGCATGCTCGGAGCCCGGGTTCGATCCCCAACCGCGGCGGAAAAAGTTTTTTTCAATAAAAAATTTTTCTGATCGGTCACCACCTCTCTGCAGACAATGGCAAACCTCAGAGAGGAAATAAAAGCTTCTTGAGAACATGAATTTTAGCCGTTCGGAGTCGGCGTAAAACATGTAGGTCCAGTTCTCGGTCAATTGTGTGCAAACATTTAATAACACACACAACACAATTGATCATAAGAAGCTCGGTCAAAGTCCTTTCAAGGGCTGAAATGGCCAATTTGTTTTTTGTTTTTTATTCCTTGTTTGCATCTTAAATTTCAAAATTAAATCATTTTCACAGACATTTTTTCAATTACACTGTGCAACAGTCAACAAAATAACAAGATTCTGCGCTATAGGTTCGATACTTTGATTCAAGGTGAGTATAACCCTAGCTGGGTTTCGCGAGTTTGGCGACCGTTTGATTTTTATGGACCCCAACATATTGTGCTCCTGAGTGATTTCGCCCAAAAAAGGTATCATCACTTTATGGTCAACAGCTCCTTCATAGTTAGTGATATTGGTTTACTGTCTTCGGCAATGTTGTACCTAATAATCTAATGGTTAAATATAAAAGCAAAACATACTCATAAAATCATTTTTTCCAACACTTTTTTTGAAAAAAGTTACAAAAAAATTTGATTTTTTTTGCTTTTTTTTGCATAACTTGAAGGGAATCCAAATTTTTCCTATACTATATTCAACAAAATTATAGCCGAAAAAAAACTAAACAAATCTTGTGAACATACTTATGTGATCTGAAAATGTCCACAGTACTTTAAAAGCTCCAAAAGATCATATAATTTGGTAAAAAAATTTGTATTATTTTATTTAAATGTTTTCTTTTATTTTCATACACTTTATTATGATGAAATGAAATTAAGAGTTTACTTCTTAGAAAGCGGAAAGCCGAAATGAATCAAAAATAATTCATTTCATGCGAAATCTTAAAAGCTTAACTCAATGCAATACTTTAAACAATTTAGAAAGATCTTGTTGTTTTTTAAATTATACACAAGTGATAAATGATGATAATGTATTTTTTGGGATCATTTATTTAGTCAGCAAGGTCTAACAAATCTTAGTTGCTCGAAGAATCATCATCAGAGTCTTGATAAACTTCATCAAATGTACCATCAAACACCACTCAGTTTGGTGCTTTCTGTGACACGTGACCTTTACGTCTGGCGCCAATATATTTTGTTCATTAAAAAATTTGGTGAGCTCTTCGGACTTTCTTTGAGAAAACTCAAATCTGCTAACCATGAAATCTAGCCAGTCCTGTGTGATCAGAATTGGTATTGAGGTTGAATATGATGGTTCCGGCACATATTGAGAATGGCTTTCCCATTCTTCGTTGTCGGTACTATAAATTGTAGCAGTTTTTATTTCGGATGGTTGTTGCGGAATTTGAGCAATGCCTATTGAGTGTCTCTTTGGTAAGTTGGCACTAGACACCGCTTGGTACTGAAAAGCTTTAGCCTTCTTAGTGTACATGCTATTAACAGAATTTTTACATGCGTAGCAGTTTGATTCATTGTGCTTCCTTCCCGCATTAGTCCAAATCAGAGTTGTAAATTCCATAGCTCAATTTGCTCAATTTGCTCACTTACAACAACTTCAATATTTTCGTGTGTGTTGTAATTCTGAGAATTGACTTCGCCGGCACATCGCGCTGCTACAGCAAGAAAAAACATTTGCATAGCATTGTTGTTGCAAAGTTTTTGCTGCTGCGTGTATTTTGTTGGTATTCGCACCCAATGTGGTGGCTTGTTTTTTGTTGTAATTTTTGCAATTTGTTTAAGGATCATAAAAGACACATGTTGTTGTTTTTGCTATTTTTATTTTTTTTTTATGCGATCGAAATTATAATTTTTTCTTTTTTTTTAATTTATAATATAACTCACTGCCACAACACCTCTGGTCCAAATCATCGGCGTTTCAAAACGCAAGGATGTTTGCTTTTGTTGTTCCCACTCAAAAAGTTCATTATAACGTAATGCACACACTGAATTAGGGGCCCATTTTTTATTTTCAATAACTTTTTCCCATAACATTTTTGGTACACTTTCTGAAATGCTAAACTTAAAACGCGTGTTTTTTTCTTTAATTTTTGTTGCGCCGTAATTGACGTAAAATTTCCACAAACATAGCAAAAAATATTTATGTTGCCTTACACTTTCCCATTTTTCAGTCTATTTAAATTTGTCTTTTCAATATGAGTATGGCACAGGGTTTAAATTACTTTCAAAAGAACAGCGAAAGCAACAAATATTTTACTGCGGTAGTGCAAAAAAACTAAAACTTCAAACGCATTCGCTTTTACTTTGGTGTGCTTTTGTTGCTCGTAACACTTCTTAAAAACTTTCGGAAGCACTACCGAAGACTACTTTAGTGGAACTACGCAGTAAACTTAATTATTTTTGATGCTGGCCTACGGAAAAATACAATCAATCAAGTTGCAATAGCAAAAAATTGTTTCAATTGAATAGTTCCGTGATCACTTTTACAAAAAAATAATAATTCAAATGAATCACTTAAACAAAAAAAAATTACAAAAAAAGTGCATTTTGTTTTGCTGCATTGGGTCAAGTTTTTAAGATTTCGCATGAAATGAATTATTTTTGATTCATTTCGGTTTTCTGCTTTCTAAGAAGTAAACTCTTAATTTCATTACATCATAATAAAGTGTATGAAAATAAAAGAAAACATTTAAATAGAATAATAAAAATTTGTTTACCAAATTATATGATCTTTTCGAGCTTTTAATGTACTGTGGACATGTTCAGATCACATAAGTATGTTCACAAGATTTGTTTAGTTTTTTTCGGCCACAATTTTGTTGAATATAGTATAGGAAAAATTTGGATTCCCTTCAAGTTATGCAAAAAAAAGCAAAAAAAATCAAATTTTTTTTTTTAATTTTTCAAAAAAAGTGTTGAAAAAATAATTTTATGAGTATGTTTTGCTTTTATATTTAACCATTAGACTATTAGCTACAACATTGCCGAAGACAGTAAACCAATATCTCTAACTATGATGGCGCTGTTGACCATAAAGTGATGATACCTTTTTTGGGCGAAATCACTCAGGAGCACAATATGTTGGGGGCCATAAAAATCAAACGGTCGCCAAACTCGAGAAACCCACCTAGGGTTATACTCACCTTAAATCATAGTATCGAACCTATACCGCAGAATCCTGTTATTTTTCCAAAAACCGTTTTTTGTGTCATAGTGTTATTTTTAAAATTTTTTTTCACTGAATTTTATTCTTTAAATATTGAGCTCTTCTTGCTTTTTTATGTATCGTATGATGGGATTGTTAGATCTTTATGCTTGTTTTTATCTAAACTTGGTTATGCATTCTGAAGAACAAAAAAACAAGATATTGTTTTTAAAAACTGGAACTAAGAAGTCCTCGCCAAAAAAGCATCTGAAAAACTGGAAAAGAGATAGTTTTTTGTTCAAAAAAATGTTCAGAAGAACCAAAATCATTCCATTGGGATTTCTCAGTCCCTCTTAGTTTAAAGTCAGCTACCGGAGGAACCTTAATTTCCATCCGTGTATTGCTGTTTATACTTTTCACAAGAATTACAAAAATGCTCCATTAGTATTTCGCAGAAATACTTTTTGGAGTACCTCTCTCTCTTTCCCACTTTTAAGGGGGTCATGACATTGGCTGTTTTTTTATAATTTTTTATTTTAGTAAATATTCTTAAAATTCTAAGACAAAAATTGTATGGAAAAATTCTTACGGATTCAAAAGATACAGCCGGATTAGTGAGAGCGCATTTTTACTTTTTTTTGCATTTTTCTTTGTTCACAAACTTTAAACGCGTTTATCTCGAAACCATGTTTTTCGTACTGGTTGCGGCACTAGCGGGTTAACTGATAAACAATACCGTTAAGCAAGTTTTGAGTGAAGTGTTTCTTTGTTTAGCTTTAAATTATCTTGTTTTTTTAAAGTTTTGTTATTAATATTATAACCGGGGGTCATGACATTGGCCGTCTTTTTAACTGGCCTTTTTTAATAATTTTTTATTTTAGTAAATATTCTTAAAATTCTAAGAAAAAATTGAATGGAAAAATTTTTACGGGTTCAAAAGTTACAAAAGGTTCAAAAGTTACAGCCGGATTAGTGAGAGCGCATTTTTACTTTTCTTTGCATTTTTCTTTGTTCACAAACTTTGAACGCGTTTATCTCGAAAACATGTTTTTCGTACTGGTTACGGCACTGATTCGCTTTCGTATGACACGAGCTTTTTTTCTATTTTTTAAAGTCAATATATTTTTCGAAAAAAAACACTGTCAAATTTGGAACATCACCAAAAATTGAAAAAAAAATTAAAAAAAAATCCTGTCATACGATAAGCAATTTTATTAAGATTTAAAAAAGTCATTTTATCCAGATCGGACAATTTTTGCGACTCCCAGCGCTGCAATCACGCGGCCCCTTTTTTTCTCTGCCGCCATTTTAGAGCTCTATAACACCATGTTAAAGTAAAAAAATTTTTTTTTTGTAATTTGTTCAATTCTCTAAAATAATAAGAAAAACTTTTGGAAAAATATTTGTTTTTGACTGAGTTATGAATTTTTGAAAATAGGTCTGTTTTATCTGCCGCGAATGTTATGTCCCACCTTAAGTCCGGCTTAATACACATGGTTCATTACTGCATTAGTAATGCGAACAACATAACATCTGCTATTGATGACTATTTTGTGGTTTTATTTTAAATTGGCAAATTTTTCTTACCATTGTTTATAGCTTTACGTCTAATGGTATTTTCGGCTATATCTTCTGCTCAGGCCAAAAAAAAATTAAATAAGCAATTAAAATTTTATGATGCTTTTGCTTACATGTTCTGTTTAGCCCTGCAGTTTTTCCACTTTATAGTTTTCTCTACCAAATTGCTTGCTCATGTTCCTTTTTTTTCATTTTAAACAACACATACATACAATTATATTGCAATATTTACGTCCCTTTCTCACCATTATGGGTGAATTTTATTTTTTTTTTTTGTGTATTACTTACAATTACATTACTTTATTTGTGGCGTCATCGTTAAGTTTTTATGCATCCCTCATTTTTTTTTTTGGGTTTTGTGCATGTCTTGCCAGCCCTGTGCATTTCGGGCGCTCTTAAGCACAGTATCGTCTATGTATACATATATCGTATATAAAATTTATATTTTTCAATTAACGAGTGAAAATTTTCCGCTCTGTTTGGCGCGCATCATAAATTTTTTGGCTGGGATATGGGTTGTTAGGTTTTTTTCTGTACTTTTTTGCAGTTTCTGCAAAAAGCTATTCGTTAAATTTTATTGCATTAAAGGAGCAAGCAATAAATGTAATAGATATAACAATTCGATATTTCAATAAAAACAATATTTGAGAATAAACGAAACAATCACTACAAACTATCAAGCCTTAGGAAAAACCTATGCCTACTTCGTGCTCGTGGGTGGAATCCACAAATACTCAATAGAACAGATTGAACAGATTGGCTCAATGTGAACAAACGTACCACTACTTTGACCCATATTACCTACATCATATTTAAATAATTTGACAATTAATTAAAACTACGATCAAAATTAAAAATAAATATGAAGAGTTTACATTCAAATCCAGATAAGTCACTGGAAAAACAAATTGTTGTTAGAAATGTCAAACCTAATCTTACAAAACATCGATCCATAAAATCCTCTTTCATAAAAATGATAAAAATTCTAGGGAAAAATGCATTAAAAAATCTCCTCTTCAATCAAAAGCATACATGTCCACTGTAAGTTTTCAATCAAAACCAGATAAGTCCAAGCAAGTTTTTATTTGCGTAGTTTTCGTTCAAATTTTAAAAAGATTTTTATGTCAAAACGTAGGTATGAGTAATTAATTTAAAATTTTTGCGGATTAGGGTATGCGTTCTGTAAAAATAAAAAGTTTAAAGCAAAAACCATTTTTTTCAAATCAAAATCAAAATCAGAATCAAAATTGCTTTGGTCAACTCCTCCGAGTTGAAAAAAGCGTATGCAGAAATCATTTTAATGAGTTCCTCTAACTTTTGAGACCCTGAATGGCGGAAACTAAATTTTGATTAATTTCTAACTTTCAAAACGTTTTGCGCTTTGAGACTATTTTTTTTTTCGCATAATATATATATCTTCCTGTGTAGCATAATTTTGCATAATATTTATTTATTTCTAAAAAATGTCTGTCAAAATTAAGACGTTTTTTTGATTTCCCAACAGTTCGATCTTTGTGACTTATCTGGTTTTGAATGTATACTACTCATATATAAAATTTTTCACTTAATGTATATTGAAAATCGAAACGTATGAGCGTTTTAGTACTATCTGTCTGTTTTGTAAAATATTTGTTCTACAGTGACCTCAGGTGTTCAGGATGGATGAAAATATATAGCGCAGACACCTACTTAAAAACTCCTTTACAGAAATACTCATACTAATTGTATGAAGCCTTTAGGAGTTTATGGCAATTTTACAAAATATTTACACTAAAACACCCTCTAGTGTTCAAGATGAATCCAAACTACAAAGCCATAAAATACCCACCATACCCAAGAACTCCTAAATTAAAATTTTGCTTTTAATCCTACGGACAATTTACTAGTTCCTGAGAGTTTTGTAAAATATATTTTTACTTTAATTGTACACTAGCAATGTAAAAATTCTTATTGAAGCCTTCATTATATCTTTATTAAAAACTATCTTCTATATTTACAATACATGCCCGTTGTCACATCTTAATGAATCCTTCAAAGTTCCTTTTCTCCATCCTTATTCCTCTTCTATCTCCTTGTTCTAGCAGATGTAGAATAATTGTATCGTACAGAGTTATAATGTTTTAACCTATAGAGGTTATAATAATTTACTCTTGTCGTAGGTAATCTACGTTGAATCTAAAGTTGAAATAAAGCGGATCCCCACCAAACTTCAAATTAGACAGTATCACAGAGTTATAAGAAATAAAAGCGCATAAATGTTAACTTTAGTTTATGTTTTTTTTCATTTTTATAAAATTTTTTTGGGAACACATTTTGAATTTTATATTCATAAAGTAACGCAGTCTACGTCGAATCGACGTAGATAACCTCTCTGGGGTTAAAATGTAAACCTGAGCATTGTAATATTTCCCCCAATCTTTTTTTTTTGTTTTCTTCTCTTATTTGAGTTAAAATATAAGATTACGTCAATCTGGTGGGCACAAGACCGGATCGATAAGAAAAAGTTGACGTGCCAATGTATGAAAGAAGAGTTTGGGTTAAAAAAAAAATTTTTATATTAAAATAATTAAAAATAATATTTTTTCTTTTTTTTAAGTGTACTCCTTGTTACTAAGAATGTTTTTAAGCCCTGGTCGAAAAATATTTAATGAGGGACATTACATTCGCGGCAGAGAAAAAATACCCTTTTTTTAATTCATAACTCAGTCAAAAACAAAAATTTTTCCAAAATTTTTTTTATTTTTGTAGAGAATTGAACAAATACAAAAAAAAAATTATTAAAAAAAAAGTATATTTCACTCCAACATGGGTTTTATAGAGCTCCAAACTGGCGGCAGATAAAGAAAGGGGGCCTCGTAGTTGCAGCGCTGGGAGTCGCAAAAATTGTCCGATCTGGAAAAAAATTACTCTTTTAAAACGTAACAATTGGTTATCGTATGACAGGAGCTTTTTTAAAAAATTTAAAAATTACAAAAAAGGCCAATGTCATGTCCCCCCTTAATGAGAACCCCAAAAAAAGTTTTGAAGTTTTGAGAATTGTAACAAGATCTTAATTGTTTATTATTGTTTTTAGACAACACTCACGTGGATTTGCACTGCACCAAGGATCTGCACTGTTAAATATTTTTGGAATCCACCCACGGACACGCCTACCTCCCATACAACGCACAAATTTAAAACTGCATAACTCAGCTTATCATTAGCCTAAAACAATAAAATTTGGTTTGTATGTATTTTATATCAACACAACGATGTCTTCGAAAAATGGGTGTCATCCGCCCATGGGCACGCCCACCTCTCATATAACTCAAAAATTGAAAACGCAATAAATAAGCCTCTGTTTAACCTACAGAGCTAAAATTTGGAACGTATGTTTTTTATGACAAGACAAAGATGGTTTTGAAAAATGGACGTCATCCGTCTACGAACACGCCTACCTCCCATACAACCCAAAAAGTTTAAAACTCAATTTTTAAGGTTATGTTTGTCATAGAGAGATGAAATTCTGTATGAATGTATTTTATACCAAAACTAAAGTTTGTTAAAAAATTGGCAGTTATCCGTCCATTACACGCCCACCTCCCAAAGCGAAAGCACAATACAAGCATTTACTGTGAGCTACAGGAATACAATTTGGTATGATTAAAATTTTCATCAACATTTAAATGCATATAAAATATAGGCTTCATCCGCCCACGGAAACACCCATTTTCAATAATATTATTATATATTGAAAAAGTATGTTTACGGTATTTCATAGTCGGCCTAGACCGACTTTAGACTTTCTTTACTTGTTAGGACTAAACAATTGACTAAACAAAAGACAAAAAAGAAAATCAAAATTAAGTTTATCATTGCAGGAAAATTACAAATTTATGTACTTCGACTCTAAACAAACATTAATTTATAAACCTTACAAACATTTCAACAAATATTTGTTTATTTGCTATTTCCGAAGTAGGTCGATGTTTAAGAAAGTTATCGATGTTTTATTCCATGTCTTCTCATGCAACCTCCATATAAAACTTCTTCATATGATGTGGTATTTTCACACTTAACGATGTGGAACTGTGAACACAAATTTCAAGCAATTAAATTAATGCTCTGTGTGCTAAGATATTTAATTTTTCAACACCAAAAGTAAACACCAGCAGACAACATTGTGAACATTCACAACATTTTGCGTTATAAGTACATAATAGAACAAAACTCTTACTTTGATCCTTAATAATCCTTTTAATTAATAAATGAAAATGGCAACGATACAAATGCCAACAACAACAGCAACAATACTCAACAGTTTTTAAGAGAAATATCGGTCTAACAAATAACCATTAGTTCTGCACAAAATATTTAAGGCTCATTTATTTCTATTGTTTCAAGCGTGCAGTTTGTGTGCTACGTAGTAGACACGCAAAATTGAAACCCGTTTACAATTTTCAATAAAAATGTAATTGATTTTAAGTAATTTATAAAGAAGCTTAGCATTAGTAATAATTAAGGTTTTTGAAATTAATTCGACTTTTGGTTGAATTTCTAAGGGTTAATGAATAACATCAGCTGAATCAATTTAGAATCTCATTAGCGCTTATAATTAATCAGTAACTAGATGGCCATCATGAATTAACCACTGCTATAAATATCAGAGAACTGTAGACTGACTGTTCATAAAAAGAAAAAATTTAAATGAAACTCGTTAATCTCTGCTGTTTGTTTGAATTTAACTGTAACGGCAGCTTAAAGAATATCCAAATAACAAAGTTAATTTGAACTTAAACGCTCTTTTCTTTAAGTACCGTTACATTCTGGCATATTTGACGTAAATTGATATATCATCAATCATGTTGCTTTGGCATGCCAGGTCATGTTAACAAAAACGCATTGCAACATCTTATTAACAACAGCAGCAGAAGCAGAAGCAGGATGTTTATCCTTCTCTGCCGGAAGCACAAATGTTAGCTTTGTGCGCTGTTGGCTCACTGCTTTTCATTTAATTTTATTGTAATCGACAACTCATGCAGGAAACAAGCTATTATGTTAAAATTAACTTAATGTGAGGCACTTTATTTATTTTTTTTTTGCTTGTTATTTTTTTTTTGTTTTTTTTTTTTTGTGATAGCGTCAAATTTGATTTAGTGCGCGCGTGTGGGTAAGAGTGTAGGCACTGCTGAGTCATTCCAAGGCGTCATGAAATGACATTAATTTTGTACGTTTACAAAAAAATTTATATAACAATCATAAAAATTTTTCTTTGTTTAGTTATAAAGATATTTTAGCCAGAATTTTATATATTTTTGTTGAAAAATCAATTGGATTTTAACCCCGATAATCTTACGATAAATAATTTTTTAATTTAAATTTTCAGTGCTGATGCTTAAACTCATAAAATTCAAAGTTATAAAATTTATTTTTTTATAATATAAATTGATACCTGAAGTAGTACCATTATCATAAATGTAACAGAGAAGCTTTTAATACACACTCCTGTGTTTATTTTTTTTATATAACCTACAAGAAAAGCTTTGTACAAGAAAAACTTTAAGCTTTTACAAAAAACAATTCAGGCTTATCCGAGTTGAATACTGAATTATCGGCAAATCCAGAAAAAGTTAACCTAAACCTTAAAAAACAAAAATGCTTTAAGTTCAATTGAAACACATGCATTGTTAAGGATATTGCTTGTGTTTTCCTATGGTAAAAGCATTTTGAAAAAAACATATTGTATCCTTACATTTTAACTGATTTTATTGAATGTATTTTAAAAGTTAAAAGTTAAAAAATTTGTAGCTTTTTATTTTTTGTAATTTGGCATTTCGAGATTTAAATATCAAAGCACACTTACATAATCTTCACAACTGAAACATTTTCTGTTGAAAAGTATATATTAAAATTTTTTAAAAAAATCATTTTCTATCGAGAAATATAATTTAAAAAAGTGATTCAAGAGTGAAACGTGAGTGACAATTTTTATTGATAAGTTGGATTATTTACTTTTGGATTTACTTTTTATATAAGATAAGTGAATTTTGTATATTTTTAAATCAAGCAGACGCAATTATTTTTCCTTAAAAAAGCATTTGAAGAAGTGAAACGTGAGTGACATTTAATTTTTTTTTTGTTTATTTTTGTATTAGAAATGAAAGAAGATGGCGAAAATATCAAGAAAAAGTGAAAGCCGACAGTTAAAAACAGTATGAAAAAAATATAGAGAAAAACAAGTAAAAAAAGTCTCAAGTCGGTCTAGGCCGACTATGAAATACCCTTAACCTAATTTACCAAAAAAAAAAAATAATATTATTGAAAATGGGCGTGTCTGGATGGAGCCTATATTTGATATGCATTTAAATGTTGATAAAAAATTTACCAAAAAAATACCAAGTTTTATTCCTGTAACTCACAGTTAATGCCTTTATTGTGCTTTCGCTATGGGAGGTGGGCGTGTTCATGGACGGATTACTCCCAATTTTTGAACATACCTTAGTTTTGGTATAAAATACATACATATCAAATTAAATTTCTCTATGACAAACATAACCTTATTTATTGAGTTTTAAACTTTTTAGGTTGTATGGGAGGTAGGCGTGTCCGTGAGCAGATGATGTCCATTTTTCAAAACCATCTTTGTCTTGTCATAAATATTATACCTGCCAAATTTCAGCTCTGTAGGTTAAACAGAGGCTTATTTATTGCGTTTTCAATTTTTGGGTTGTATGGGAGGTGGGCGTGTCCGTGAGCAGATGACGTCCAGTTTTTGAAGGCATCTAAACGTTTATATAAAACACATACACACCAAATTTTATTGTTGTAGGCTTATTATGAGCTGAGCTATGCAGTTTTCAATTTGTGCGTTGTATGGGAGGTAGGCGTGTCCGTGGGCGGATTCCAAAAATATTCAATAGTGCAGATCCTTGGGTTCATGTGATCATGTGTACGAAGTTTCACGCAAGTATCTCAACTCCTTCTTCTTATCCTGTGTTTACGGACAACACACAGACGGACGGACGGACTGACGGACGGACGGACGGACGGACATAGATAGCTCGCCTCACGTGGTGACGCTGATCAAGAATATATATACTTTTTTATACCGGACTCGCTTCGTTCTATGCGTTACAAACGTTTGCACAAAATTAATATACCCTCACCTTTCAGGTTTAGGGTATAATTATAGTTATAGGTGGATTCATATAAGAAAACAAACTTAGCTAAGATTAAAAAGATCTAATTAAATCATTATTTTAAGCCTTTGTTATCGACGGAATTGCTAATAGGTCAGTCATATCGTCAAATTTGGCACGGTATTTGGTTTTTAATGAGCGTTAGGATCAACGACTTTGGGTTTCGTACAGTTCAGGGTTTACATACAGATTCGGATGCAGGACCGGAATAAATTTTGTTAAAATGATATATATATGAAATAGTTTTTATGTTGTTTTTATTTTATGAATTATTTGTTTAACTATATTATGCTTTACATAATCCTTTCCATAAAAATTTTTTTTCTTTTTTGTATAAAAATTTCCTTAATATTAAAAAAAAATTTTTTTTACAAAATATGCTTAATAAAGTTCACCAGATTAACCACGATGCAAAAAAAAGACACTTAAAATTGTTTTGAAACGTGAGTGACACCGACTTGAAACGTGAGTGACAAATTCAGTGTATGAAAAAATCTTCAAATTCTTAGAAAAAGCCAAATTTTTTTCTGCAGTTAAAATTTCTACTCAATTTCGTTTCGAAAATTACTATATTCTTTATATTAACTCAAACAATTCGAAGATTTAAAGGAATTTGTAAGAAGAAGTCGAAAAATGCAAATCGTCCGAAAACGTTAGTGACATACCATTTAATGATAGTTTTTTTTCGAAATGTGTACATATATATAAGACTTTTTGCATGAACTTATAATAGTAAGCTTATGACTTATTTTATCCATATAATTTTGTGTTAAAAGCTTTTATGTTTAATGGAGAAAAATGCAAGCTATGACTGAAACGTGAGTGACACTGGATTTGCCAATATGCAAAAATAGAAAAGTTTTTGAATAAATTAAAAAAATAAAAATTATTAGTTCGCATATATATCAAATATATTTAATGGTATTTTGTGTTTGAATACAATTTCGTGTATATGACCACCGCGACTGAGTCTTATGAAGACCATCCTGTCGGTCTAATTTTGAAACAATTTTTCCAGTATAACCCACCTTAGATTGTCAAAAATGCGCCAAATGTTGGTTTCCAAGTAAAAAAAATATAAAGTATGTTCAATATCTGGTGAAAATTCTTTTATAAAAGTGAAAAATTTCTAAAAACTTAGCACATATTTTACGATATGCATTCAACACCATTTCCAACATATCGTGAAAACATCTATTTTAAATAAATCTACACACAGAATACAAATATAAAATTTAAAAAACTCATATTCTTTAAAGATCACGTCTTCTTTCCTTTTTTTAAGCAATGCAATTAGCAAAAAAAAATATTTCTTTTGGATCGCCCAGGAGGTATTTAGAATTGTATATAATTGTCACACGAGTAGATTATGTTAACGGGGCACATGACATTGGCCGTTTTGTGAAATCGATTTTCTTTTATAATTTTGTATTTTAGTAAATATTCTTGAGATTTTATGAAAACAATTTCATGGAAAAATTTTTACGGGTTCAAAAGTTACAGCCAGATTAGTGAGAGGGCTTTTTTTTCGAAACCAGGGCGTTTATCTCGAAACCATGTTTTTCGTATTGCTTGTGGCACTAGCGGGTTCATTTTTTAACAATTTTTTTTTTTTGTATTTTTTGAAACTTGATACGCTTTCTATGACACGAGTGTTTTTTTCATTTTTTTTCGATTTTTTATGAATTTTTACATTCAATTTTATTTCGAAAAAACACACTTTCAAATTTTGAACATCAACAAAAATTGAAAAAAAATTTTAAAAAAAACTGATTTCATACGATAACCAATATTGTTTAGATTTAAAAAAGTAATTTTTTTTCAAGATCGGAGAATTTTTGCGACTCCCAGCGCTGCAACCACGAGGCCCCGTTTTTTTCTCTGCCGCCAGTTTGGAGCTCTGTGAAGTAAATGATGTGAGCCATGTTGAAGTGAAAAATATACAATGGCTCACAGCTTATTTAATACAGTGTCTTATTTAAAATAAAAATTGATGTTACTTCAAAACTAAGAAATGTATGGACAAAATTTGAATGTAGCTCAATAGGCGTGTATTCAACGAAAGTGATGCACAAAACGGAATTCACAAAAATATAATTCCTCGACCCGCTAGAAAGGAAAACCAGTTACAGAGCAAATATTTATCTCTCGCCTTATTTGATACACTCTCTTCTGTACGCATATACTCTATAGAGTCGATGTTCCATTTTTTTCTACATTTAACGTTATTTTTGGTGTCAGTCACAGCAAATTTTTAGTTTAATCTCGCAAGTCTAAGTGTCGATTTAAGACTTTAAAAAAATGGGTCGTCGCACCACAATTGAACAGCTTTAGTTGGGTTTAAACCAATATAAATATGGGCAATCGGTCCGGAAAATTGCTCAAAATGTTAATTGAAGTGCGTCTACAGTACAGCATATCATTGAATATGCTCGCTTTTTTCGCGAGAATCGAGTGAAAGATAACGGTAGAAGTGCATCAAACAAAATTTTTAACGTGTCTGACGAACGATATATTATCCGGAAAAATAAGGCAAATCCGAAGTTGTTGGCTCCAAAACTGATTACCGAGGTACAGCACGAATAGGGTAAGTCTTGCAGTGCAGAAAACGTTCGCCGTATGCTTCGCGACTGTGAGTTTCATGGTCAAGTAGCTTGAAAACGCCTTTCATAAGCAGGATAAATCAGCAAAATCGTCTTGGTTTTGCTAAGAGCATGTTTGCAAGACCTATGACT